>JAQQAC010008719.1:26826549-27223616 GCA_029783875.1 Phataginus tricuspis | reverse complement strand
TTTTTTTTTTTTGCTGAGAGAGATCTGGTTATAAATTTTATAAAAAAGCATACACGTTTATGTAAGTTTTATATCTATATGTGTATAAATTATAAACAGTTCAAAAAAGCCATAGGTATGAAATCAATTTGTGCTTTCTAAAGGTTATTTCAAAAGCTACTCTAAGTAACGGTGGGAACAATATGGGGCCTTAAAGTATTAATTCGGAAGTTTAAAAGCCTGTATTGGAGAGTTAAGGTCATCAAAATAGCCAAGACGAGTCCTAAGAAATAATAGCATTGCACTGAGAGCCTTCAGGAAAACCGAGATTGGTCAAAGAGCTTGTCAAATTTCACAGACATTACTGAAGCAAAGTATGCATAAGAATGATACGGGTTTTCTGCAGCCATTTCTACGCTGATGAAATAGAATTTCTAAAATACTTAGATTAATATATTTTTCTTCAGGTATCACATAAGAGGAAACATTTAGGCATATAATTCACTTATTTTTAATTTATCAATCATCTTCAAAGAATGTTCTCTGAAAGCATTGTAATCGTAAATCCTAAAATTTATTATTTTTGGTTTATCATGTGTCAGGACATTTTACTTTACGGACCATAATCAGTCACTCTGATACAAAATATACAAGAAAAATCAATGTCTATCATGTAATAAGGATTTATTAGTCCACCATTGAAGTAGCTACCAACAGTATGTCAACAGAAATTTTAGGTGGATTATGATAAAAATTTTTAAACATGTTTTGCCTATTTCCATCAACAAATTTCCCAAATAATAAACCATTTCTCCTGTAAGTGGCCTATCATTTTCTTTTTGGCTAATTATTTTTGAGGATAACTTTCCAAACAAAGATCACTATTTATAATGGGCTCACTCTACTGCTCTGAATTCCAGTTTCCTCCTCACTGAAATGAAAACATTCAATTCAGAGACGCCTATGGCTGCTCTTAGCTCTACTAGGTCCGACTGGCTCCAGGCATGCTGGCCTGAGAACACGTGTCATATCCACGCCCTCCTTCCTGGGTGCCCTATGCGGCCTCTTCTTTCAGAAGGCCTTCCGCTTATGGCTCCATCTGTAGGTTAACGTGGGTGTGGCGTCCTCTTCCCCGGGTGGCCCAGAAGGGCCCTGGAGTCCCTTTCCCTCTCAGGAATAAGGCCCTTCATTGTTCCCTCCACCTCCACGTAGTCATGGGCAGGAATGAAAAGGGATCCAGATTTCTGGGTTCCTGGCAGGATCCTGAGCATTCACAGCCTCACCACGACTCTGGGCTTTGAGACCGCCAGGGGCGATTCCCTGTGCTCTTTATCCCCACGTAGCGCGGACGCCGCAAGGAGCGCGGACTCCCAGGCCACCTCTCCTGCTCAGGCTTTTCTCTCCGCAATGGCCCTGCACTTCCTTTCTCTGATCCCATCGCGACTTTCGAACCCCCTCCATGTGTCCTCTGAACTCACCATCAGTTGCCAGCAAAATCCCTTATATCTTTAATACTTTCTGAGCTTCACCTTCTCACTGTGACGGACCTGACTCTCCCCTGGTGATGGGCCTTCCTTGTCACTCTCTCTGGATGTGGCTGTTTCTCTCCGTCTCCTCTCACCCCCCTAAGCATGGAGGTGAAGGGAGTTTAAGGGTCCTTCCGTGGTTCATCCTGAGCGTCCACACCATTCTCCCTCTCTTGCTCCTGAAACTCGTTAGCTTCTTCCTGTTTTGAATATCATGTCATCAGACTATGTCACCCGCTAGTTCTCTGGTGGACATCACATGCTTATCTTCCAGTTACTCCTCCTCATTCTAGAAGGACTGACCTACAGGTTCACTGTCATTCTTCCCAGCACCACTCCTAATACAAACTTCAATATCCATATAGACAGTGCTTCAAGCATGCTGGTCTCTCAAGGCCATGATCTTCCTTCCACCTGGATCCTGCTTTTCACCCTGTCTCAGCCAGCTGTTCCCACGGGCAGATCCCATACCTGGCAAATAATAACAGCAGCCCCTGTTCCCACAGTATCTTAATTTCATGAATCCTGCTCTGTGACTTCCCTCCTTGTCCCTCTAGTACCCATTCTAGCAACCACTCAGCCTCAGAGGGATCGACCATCTAATCCTAACATCTTTTCATTGTCCCTCTCCTCCTTTTTGTCTTCACTTCCTTCAATACCCGGCCTAGATTCCCTGGCCTGTCGTTTGCCCTTCTCTTCCTCATGGTGATCTCCCGGCGAAACCCCAACCATGGCTAAATCCAACCCTGAGCTCTGCACCTGGTGGCAGTTTCATAAGTTATAAGGGAAATATTTATCTTCTTATGGGGCTTGCCTTACAAACCAACATTTTCAAGCTGGCAAGTGACAATAACAAGGATGATCATCATATAAAACAAGAGCAGCATCCCAGCTCTATACCTGGCAGGTTCTAAATGCTTTATAAACATCAGCACATTTATTCTTCACAACTCTGAGACAGATGCTGTTATTTTCATTTTTAAGTTGAGGGAAGTAAGGGCTTGAGCGGCTATGTAACTTGCCCAAGGTCGCATAATGAGCGAGTAGCTAGGATTTAAACCATGGTTCTCTGGCTCTGCATTCTTAACTGCTACCCCATGCTGCCTCCCAACTTAGGATCCACTCACTAAAAACATAAACCAAACCAAACCAAGAAAGAAAAGAACAAGTAGATGTGTTTATGTAGGGAGGTTATGGTAAGAGCAACCCACGTGGGGCACCGGCACTCCAAGGTTTCCAGCAGGTTCCCTGGGTAGCTTCTTAGTTATCTTCATGTGTGGCCAGCATGGCGGGCTCTACAAACTCCCTGTGCAGCTTCTGTTATGTCTTCTCTACTTCTCCGTTTTTGCTCCCATTGTTGGGTGGAACTTTTCGCCCCACTCTTATCGCGGGAGCTCCATGAGCATAATGCTCCTGGCTTCTCTCACCTTCTCCTTCACTCTGCTCTGGGCTGGTGGAGCGTCTCAGCTGCTATGCTTGGTGCGACAAGCAGGGCATAGGCATCCCGGCCCCTTCTCTTTGTTTTTTTTCCTCCTGGAAGTGACCTCTTGTGGGGAGTATGGATTCTGTTCTGCTCTCCTAGGGGCTTGGAGGCGGGGGTGTCCTTCCTGTCTAGCACTGCTGGCCGGGTCTCTGATTCTGAGGTTCAGTGTTAGGATTCCCACTTGCCCAAAGATTTGAGTGTGGGCTCAATCAATACAAGAATAATCTTTTGCTTCTCTAATTGTTCCATTTTTTAACTGGCACAGAACCAAGGAGAAAAGGATGTTATTTATTGGGTGTTACAGTGAACTCAAAATTCACTCCCCTTATAGCAAGAAATCCAGCATTTCTTTGTTACAGGTTCCTTAAACTTCCCCTTTATAAATCCAAAAAGGTTTGCACAATGAAGTGGTCTTGGATGGCCAATTTCCTCAGCGGCCACTTGGTGTCATTGCTAAAGAGTAACCTCCACTGTCTCCAGGACCAGGCTGGCAGAGATCCTTGCGCAGGCCGTGGGGCTCTCCGAGGCAGGTGGTCTCACTCTCCACCCCAGGCCGCCTCTCAGCCATCTCCTGGCCCAGGGGCACTTCCTCGGAACTGGTTCCAACATCTGTCCCCTCATGCCTTCCTCTGCCATGAGATCCATGCCCTGCCTAGATTAGGCTACCAAAATAAAAAGGGTATTCTATTATTTATTTTTTCTTTCTGCATAATGGTGATATGTACCCTCTGTTGACTCTCTATGACTGATTATATGCAAAATGGGAGTAAAAATAGTACTTACTTCATAGACTTTTCAGAGGATAATTGAATTTGTACATGTAACTGGTGTATAGTAAGCATTCATTAAATAATTTTGAAATGTTTTTCACTATCATTTCTTTTTAGAGGAAAGACAATGTCCTCACTACTTTATAAAGTGTAACTGGGAGGGAGACCAATAATATGCATGAAGGATGATTGTACTGAGTTGAAGCGTGTTTCCCCAAACTTGTGGATGTGACTTTATTTGGAAATTTGGTCATTGTAGATAGAATCAAGTTAAGATGGTCCTACTGGGTTATGCCCTAATCCAGTGATTTGTGTCCTTATAAGAATAGGGAAATTTGGACACAGACACACACAAAGGGAAGATGGCTGTGTGAAGACGGAGGCAGGAATTGGAGTCATGCTGCCGCAAGACAAGAGACATGAAGGATTGTCAGCAACCACCAGAAGCCAGAAGATGTAAAGCAGGATTCTTGCCTAGAAAGCTCAACCCTGCTGACCCTTGACTTTGAACTTCTGGCCTCCAGAACTGTGAGAGAAAAATTTCTATTTTTTAAAGCCATCCTGTTTGTGGTAATTTATTATGGCAGCCACTGGAAAATAATACAATGGTAAAAAGAAAGGATTAGGAATGAAATTTTTACCAAATAAATCCTTCCTCATCTTGAAGAACCTCATAGTTTAGTGGAGAAAACACACATGTAAACAAAATTGTAATATAATATGATAAATACTATGGAGGTGTATACAATATACTAAGAGAGTATGAAGGCAAAGAGCTGCATTCAACCTGAGTGTATCAGTGAAAGCTTCCTGGAAAATGACGTTCAAGCTGAGTCTTAAAAAGTAGGAGTTATCAGGTTTAGTTTGACCGGGGGTTCAGTGTGAGCTGGAAACTGAAGTCAGATTTTTGAAGCTGGAGCTTGGGGTGTGCAGAAGCCCAGGGCTGGTCTCCTGAGCACATCCAAGAACTGGGAGTAATGAGCCACTCTCCTCTGGGGAAAGGTGTGCCATGATCACAGGTGCCTTTGAGGCAAGAAGCTGTATTTGGAAAGTGTCGTTGAGAGGACCACTAGTAGGAACCAGGAGCTGGTTAGGCAACTGTTGGGGTTTAGGAAAAATAACAAGGCTGTTGCTAAAGGATGTGCAGAGGCTAAAAATAGTAGGTTAGGAGATAAAATGGGCAGACTTAAAAGACTGATTGGAACGGAAGGTTTCTCCCTGGGGAACCCAGTGGGAGTGATGCCGTCACCATGGAGAGAACACAGGAGGAGCAGGTTCCAGGTGGACGGACTGCGCCGGAGCGGGCTGCCGCCAACTCCGGCCAACGCCTCTGGGCCTATATTCCTGCCCACAGCTGGGTCCTTTCTTTGAGATCCACCCCGTGTCTGGCAGCCATGTTTGTTGGTCTCTAAGGTGTGACAGTCAGGAAAATAGAAGCCACATTAGGTATTCCCTGTATGCAAGGTTTTAGTAAAGGGAGTTAGGGTTTGATTCAGTTGACAATGTCAACCTACAGCACTGAGCTGTGTGGTTTTTAAGACTGGCGCCGAGGCAGCTGTGAACCTCCATAAACTCTGGCAGGCTTCCGTGGACTCCCTCAGTCTGAAGAACTCAGGAGGCAAATTCTCAGGAGCTTGCCCAGAAGCTGCTTTGAACCTCGTATCTGTCCATGTGCCTGCCCTAGAGAATAACACCTCTCCTTCCTTCTTTCTAAATCTTGCGCACGTGCTGTCATTGCCCATTCTGACCAGGACGATATAGAAAAGAGGATTCTGGGAAATGTAGTTTCTGCCTTTATCGCATTGCAGAAGAGAGACACCTTAGAATGCATGTGGGTTCTGCAAGGCTAACAACAGGCAATCCAGATGTTTCGGTTAAGTCCACTGGAAATTGTGATTTATGATTGAGAAACAGTCAAGTCTCTGTCTCTGGCTGGAACCACAGACAAATCAAAATTCCAAAGTTGTGAGGTGGCCATCCTTTGTCCTATGAAGGGAGGAGAAGACAAATACACAGAAAGAGAAAGAATAAAGCAAATGTACACAGAAAGGTGGAGATAAGTCCTGTCACTTACAGTCAGAGAGAGAGAGAAAGAGAAAGGAAGAGAAAAGAAAGAAAGAGAGACTAAGAAGTCTTGAACTATGGCTAAACCATGCCTTGGATTCTCTGGAGAAAACAGGGGTTCTTTAGAAAAAATTTTCTTTTTTTTTTTTTTTTTTGCTTAAAGCAACTCAAGATGGGTTTCTAATCCGTCTAAACAAAGTATTCTTGTGCAAGATAGTATCTGATTGGGGATGTCTGTGCCACAGTGGGATGGAGGGTCAGAGGTTCTGGCGAGAGGTCTCTCTCCAGAAAATGCAGCAAGTAGAGACTGAGGGGCCATAGCATATGGAAGCAGCCAACAGTGAGACTGGAGGAGCTCACACAGTGGTGATATCACAAATGTAGGTGATAATGTGGATATTAAAAGAGCTATAAATGGACCTTTGAAATACTTTAGTGCTTGTACAAAAATGATAGTGTTTTATGAAAAAATGAATTATAGTGTGACATGAAGTTGAAAGGATGAATAATATAGATGAGTATATAAATAAATATGTTTTACTTGATAAATGCTCATAGTACAGCATGTTTACCTGCAAAAGTGTTTTTCAAGCCTTGATTTTTGGCATTCTACTTGATAATGAATGAGAAACTCTAATTTGAATTTCTTTTTCAGTACAATTAGCAATTGTTTTGATATCAGTGAGGTTTTTTGTTTGCCTCTGAGAATGCTGTGCATTTTCATGTACTAGGTTATAAAACATAGAAATTGCCGATTAAAATTTTAGCATGTACACATAAAGGGTAATGACACTATTCTCAAAGCAATATTTTTACAATTATTTTATCTTAGGAAGAAGATACATTCCTACGTTATTAAAGGAACAGAAATTTCAAAGCTGTAATAATGTATTTCATTTACACACTAATGCTGAAATCTGATCCTGAGTTAACAGGGTATAAATGTCTAAGTTTTAAATAACCACTCCTTTGAAGTAATTGCAAATTAAATGTATGTGATAGGCAACCATTAACTGCCTGTCCAGCATCTTTCCCTCATCTATATAACCTGACTTACATTGTATAATGATTTATTGGGGGATCACCATATTGTTACAGAATTTCAAAGTTGATTGTTTTGGGGATGGGCACTTGATTCAGGCTCGTCTCAGGCCTCTCACTTAGATTTTCCTGGATGAATGCAGTAGCCTCCTAATTTGTCTCTCAGTTTCTATGCTTGCCTCATTGGAGACAAATTTCCTCTTACCAGTCACACTGATCAGGTTAAAACTAGGTCAGGTCATTTTACTCTCTTGCTCAAAATCCAACAGTGGCTATCCCATTTTCTCTAATTGAAAATGCAAAATTTGTTCCATGGCTGCATGATCTGGCCCTTGGCTTTTTGTCTAACCCCACTATCTGCTCCTCAGGTCCAGCCACACCAGCCTTCTTGCCATAACTCAACCCTGGCTGAAGATACTCCTGTCTTGGTCTTTCCATTTTTCTATTCTCTCTGCTTGGAATACTTTCCTCCCAGTCATGTGCATGGTTCACTCATTTCCTTCAGTCAGGTCTCTGCTCAAATGTCCTTTCCTCAGGAAAGCTTTGTTTAACCCTCCTTTCTGAAATAGCATTATCCCCCATTCATTGCAACTCATATTATTCACAATAGCCATGATATGGAAATAACTTAAATGTCTGTTGCCATATATATAACATATGTAATGAGATACTGTTCAGCCTGTTATATTTAAGAATCAACACAACTGTTGTATTTAAGAAAGAGAGTTTATTCACGGTCTTCCTGAGGACCATGACCCAAGAACAGCCATCAGTGTGCTCTGATGAACTGCTCTAAAACCCCTTCATTTGAAAACATCTTAAACACTCTTTCTACAGCAGGGGGTACTTGCAGAAAAGTTGTTGCATCAAGCAGTGTGGCATGGATGCACCTAGTTAGTGTCCTAAAAGATCAAGCTATACACATTCTGTGCTCTCTCTGTGTGTGAGAAGAGGCAAGGATAGGGTCTCTTTAGGTGGTGGATTACCTTGTTTTCCTTTGGGGATGGAGAGGGCATGTGTGACATTACCTTATTGATTCTGACCACCATAGTAAAGGTGAGTAGAAAGCTGAAGAGTCAGGGTAAGAGGATATATTTAAAAACACAAAGAAGGTAAAATTGTGATTGCCAGGAGCTGTGGGAGAGCAGGGCTTGGGGAGTTATTGTTTAACAGGTATGGATTTTCGGTTTTGCAACATGGAAAGGGTTTTGGAGATGGACAATGGTGCTGGTTGCACAATGTTAATATACTTAATGTTACTGAATGGCAACTTAAAAATGATAAAGATAGAAAATTTTATGTGTATTTCACCATAATAAGTAAAATAATAAAACAGCACTATCCCCTTCTCCTACTTTCGTTTTTCAAACACTAATCCCTGCCTGACATTCTATTATTTCAATACAATGAGTACAAGAAATACATATTTGAATAAAAGGCATCCAGATTAGCAAGGAAGAAGTTAAACTATCCCTGTTTTCAGATGACATGATATTGTACATAAAAAACCCTAAAGAATCCTCTCCAAAATTACTAGATCTAATATCTGAATTCAGCAAAGTTGCGGGATACAAAATTAATATGCAGAAATCTGTGGCATTCCTATACACTAACAATGAAATAGCAGAGAGAGAAATCAGGAAAACAATTCCACTCACAGTTGCATCAAAAAGAATAAAATACCTAGGAGTAAACCTAACCAAGGAAGTGAAAGACCTATGCTCTGAAAACTACAAGACACTCATGAGAGAAATTAAAGAAGATACCAATAAATAGAAACACATCCTGCGCTCATGGATAGGAAGAATTAATATTGTCAAAATGGCCACCCTGCCTAAAGCAATCTATAGATTCAGTGCAATTCCTATCAAAATACCAACAGCATTCTTCAATGAACTAGAGCAAATCATTCTAAAATTCATATGGAACCACAAAAGGCCCCGAATAGCCAAAGCAATCCTGAGAAGGAAGAATAAAGCTTGGAGGTTATGCCCCCCAACTTCAAGCTCTACTACAAAGCCACAGTACTCAAGACAATTTGGTACTGGCACAAGAACAGACCCATAGGCCAATGGAACAGACTAGAGAGCCCTGATATAAACCCAACCATATATGGTCAATTAATATATGATAAAGGAGCCATGGACATACAATGGGGAAATGACAGCCTCTTCAACAACTGGTGTGCAAAACAGAACAGCTACCTGCAAGAGAATGAAACTGGATTATTGTTTAAGCCCATACACAAAAGTAAACTCAAAATGGATCAAGGACCTGAATGTAAGTCATGAAACCATAAAACTCTGAGAAGACAACACAGGTAAAAATCTCCTGAATATAAACATGAGCAACTTCTTCCTGAGTGCATCACCTCAAGCAAGAGAAACAAAATAAAAAATGAACTCATGGGACTACATCAAACTAAAAAGTTTCTATATGGCAAAGGACACCATCAACAGAACAAAAAGGCATCCTACACTATGGGAGAATATATTTGTAAATGACATATCTGACAAGGGGTTAACATCTAAAATATATAAAGAACATACACGCCTCAACACCCAAAAAGCAAATAACCCTATTAAAAAATGGACAGAGGATATGAAGAGACAATTCTCCAAAGAAGAAATTCAGATGGCCAACAGACACATGAAAAGATGCTCCACATCACTAATCATCAGGGAAATGCAAATTAAAACCACAACGAGATATCACCTCACACCAGTAAAGACGGCCAGCATCAAAAAGACTAAGAACAACAAATGCTGGTGAGGATGCGGAGAAAGGTGAACCCTCCTACACTGCTGGTGGGAATGTAAGCTGGTTCAAGCATTGTGGAAAGCAATATGGAGGTTCCTCAAAAAACTAAACATAGAAATACCATTTGACCTGGGAATCCCACTCCTTGGAATTTACCCAAAGAATACAACTTCTCATATTCAAAAAGACATGTGCACCCCTATGTTTATTGCAGCACTATTTACAATGGCCAAAATATGGAAGCAACCTAAGTGTCCATCAGTAGATGAATGGCTAAAGAAGAGGTGGTACATATATACAATGGAATACTATTCAGCCATAAGAAAGAAACAAATCCTACCATTTCCAACAACATGGATGGAGCTGGAGGATATTATGCTCAGTGAAATAAGCCAGGCAGAGAAAGACAAGTGCCAAGTGATTTCCCTCATTTGTGGAGTACAACAATGAAGAAAAACTGAAGGAACAAAATAACAGCACACTCACAGACTCCAAGAAGGGACTAATGGTTACCAAAAGGGAGGGGTGTGGGAGGGCGGGTCAGGAGGGAGGGAGATGGGGATCGAGGGGTATTATGTTTAGTACACATGGTGTGGGGGATCACGGGGAAAACAGTGTAGCACAGAGAAGGCAAACAGTGAATCGGTGGCATCTTACTACACTGATGGACAGTGACTGCATTGGAGTTTGGGTGGGGACTTGATAATATGGGTAAATGTAGTAACCACATTGTTTTTTCATGTGAACTTCATAAGAGTGTATATCAATATCTTAATAAAAAATATACAAAAAATTTCAAAAAAAATTCAGCAGTGAAAAAAAAAAAGAAATACATATTTTGTCATTCATATGACAAAATACATATTCCCCAGGTTTATTTGGTCTTCATCCACAGTTCCTGAAAACACTGCAGAGCCTTAAGGATGAAGTGGGTGTCTTGTCATGTTAATGGGAGACTTTTGGATCCCCACCCAAGGGTAGGGGCTGGAGGCTGAATCAGCTAATAGCCAATAATTTAGTCAATCATGACTATGTAATGAAGCCCCTGCAAAATTCTCTGAGGAGAGCTTGTCACTCTCAGCTCTCTGGGATCCTGTTTCTCTGTCTGAGAGAGGTTCTATGCTTGGGGAACCAGAACGCCTCCACAAGTAACTGAGACAGGCCCCAAGCTCCACCAGGATAGAAACTCTTATATTTGCGACCCTGTCCTATGTATCTCTTCATCTGATTTTTAACTTGTATCCTTTATGGTGTCCTTTATTAAATTGATAAAGTTAAGTGTTTTCATGAGTTCTGTGAGCCGCTCCAGCAAATTAATTGAACCTAAGGGGGAGGCAGTAGGAACCTCCAGTCTGTAGCCAGTAGGTCCGAAGCACAGGTAACTTCCTGGGGCTTGCAAGTGGTATCTAGAGTTGGGGGTGGAGGGCAGTCCTGTAGGACGAAACCTTTAACCTGGATAATCTGGTGCTGTTTCCAGGCAGAGAGAATTAGAACTGAGTTCTCCAACACCCTTCAAGAATTATTTGGTGTTATGTGTGGGAAGACGCCCTTCCCATCTGCCAACACACACACACACACACACACACACACACACACACACACACACACACCTTGGAACCCGAAAAGAGTTAAGCTCACCCAACGAATTCTGTGTCAGAGGAGTGGGATTTGCTAGACTGGCCCAGACTCAGAGAAATATGTGATTTTTAAGAAGAAGAATGAAAGGGCAGGGGTTAAGGAACCTTTGATACTTGGAAGGCTACCCAGTCACACATGGTGTGAAACAGCAGCTGTGCTGCAATCAGTTACTAAAGGTAAAAGTTACCAGTGGAATGTAGAACTGGCAGTGGACCCAACTCCTAAGGAGTTGGCTCATTGGCTTGGTAAGGAAATGCAAACTAATAAGAAGCAGGATAAATATACCATTCCCTGGTTATTGTTACCTGTAACAGCCAAACTGAAAATAAAAGAAAGCACTGGGTCAGGGCTTGATGCTGAACCAAACTTGGGTTTTGGTCAGTCTGAGCTTTGGTTATTAGCCTCGAAAGGGAAAAATTATGTCAGAGCAACAGAAAGTACCTCTAAGACCTCTGGTCACCAAGAAGATTGTTAATGTAGGGGGAAGGTGAAAACCAGGAAGTGACTGAAACCAGGGGATGTAGTGTGAAGGAACTCTGGCTCGTTTTGTGGATCACTATTACCATGATGCCGGGGTTCTTGTTCATGGAGCCGAAGAATGAGCTTAGCAAACACCCAAGGTAGGAGAGCAAGGCACAGGCTTTATATTTAGAGATAAAGTGAAAGAACAGAGCTCCCAGCTCACGCCAGGAGGGGACAAGAGAGTTCGGGGTGGTGCATTGTCTAGGGGATTTATAGGCAGTTGAGAATTTTTGGAAATCGAGGGCTTGGGGTGTGGACTTGTACCACCTGCCCTGCCCTCAAGGTGGGCTGGGTTGTTCTCTGCTTGCTAGGGCTGTTTACAGTGAGGTCACGGATTATACTGAGATACCCTTCTTTATTTGTGAAACACTCAAGCATTCTAGGCCAAGTTGCTCCTGGCCTTTTGACCTTTAACTGACCTCACTGAAGATGTCTATGTTCTATGTCTGGTATCTTGATCCTAGAGAATTAGTGTGACCTTGACTTTGCATAATGCTTAACACAGAGTTTCAAAAGGGACTTCTTTGCCCATTGTTACATTGCTCTGACTGTAAATATCCCGCCCTGCTTTTTCTGGAGGCCCTCACCCTACTCTGACTACACCCACGGTCCCTGTCTCAACCAGCTTCCTGAAAAACCTTTACTAAAGTGGATTGTGAGAGTAACCAGTCTGGGGGCTTTATCTCTGGTTTTGAATGCTTCAAAGTGGGAGAGAATGTATGGGCTGATGCAGGACCCACAGATCACTACTGGACAATCACAGATGGCTGTTAGTGATCCAGACACACAGGAGGTTATTCCCAAGGGAACAGCCTGGTAGACTGGGTAAGAGCCACTGTTAGGTCTGTTGATCCTGAGAAGGGGGCCTACCCAACTCCCCCTATAGATGCCAAATGGAACACCCCAGATGAAGCAGCTGATATGCCTCGTATGCAAGCCATGTGGGGTTGGTTTTATGATGACTGAGATATGCACCCACTGACTATTCCTGTCACACAGGTTGTGGTGAATGCTGTGATCAAGGGGGCCCCTGTTATGTGGGCACCCCGTGTAACTTTACTGCTAGAAAGTTGAACAACAGATTTGTTATCTCAGCTTACCACCATGGGTCTTACTGATACCAAGAACATTAAAGTAATTTAAAGAATGGGGAGGAACAAAGGGGAGAGTCAAGGGACTCATTCCTACAGAGTGGAAGTCTTCGGATGGTTACTGAAAAATGCAATGAATAAAACAGACATTGATGGGGTTGAAACAAAGGTGTTAATGCAGCACTACTGGAGATTGGGTGGGCCAGTGGGAACCCCTGATGCTCCCCAACATTACAGAGGCCCAAACCAGTCTGCTCTACTTACCCCAGTTTTGAGGAGTTTAAAAAGCCTGGAGGCCAAGACTACAGTGAGAAACCTAACCAAGAACCCTGGGGTGTTGGTCAGGCAGGTTAATCCCATTAAAGATGGACAAAAGGGCCAGGGTTTTCTGGCCACACCCCAGCCAGGGACCTGAGGCCATTTGCACATGTGTGGGTAAATGGCGAGGGAGAGGGGAAGAAACTTTCCTGGGCCTCCTTGATATGGGAGCCCAATGCACTGTGATTCCAAAACCCGTTGGTGAAGTCTTATCAGGGTCTAAGGTTAGATTGGGAGGATATGGAGATGCAATGGTAGATGAGATTAGGGTGAAAGTTTGAATGAAAATTGGGGTATTTGAGTAGGTTTTGTGCGAGGTGGTTGCATCTCCTTTACCTGAATGCATTATTTGTATGGACATTATGTCTGACTGGGGATTGCTTCCTGTGGGTAAAATTGTAGTGTTTCCAGAATCTCTTGCCTGGCTTTAGTGCATCTGCATATCAATAGGTGTTTCCAAGGGGTGGAAAGTAGTCCATCTCCATGTTAACAGGTATTTCAAGGGGTGGAGAGAACCGATCCACCTACATATCAATAGGTAATTACAAGTAATGAAATATGAATTTCATATAATTCACCCATGTCATAAAATATCATTCTTCTTTGATTCTTCTTCCAATCATTTAACAATATAAAAGCCATTGTTCATTCACAGGCTATAGAAAAATAGATGGGGTCTGGATTTGGCTTGCAGGCAGTAACTTGTTCACTCCAGTTGTAGGGGAAAGAGAATATTGTCAGTGTATGGACGTTGTCTATGACACTTACAGATGGGGAACATAGCAACTTATGTAATATCTTTGTGTTTCTATTTTCTTATCTGAAAGTGGGAATAATAATTTCGCTATTGCATGGGTGTTCTAAAGAGTAAGTAAAAGAGGCAATACAAAAAAGGATTTTCTGAGGAATAAGGGAGGCTAGTGGGTTGGAGGTCTGCTGAAAGGACTGTTGGTTTAGGGAGGGGGAAAAGACCAGCAAGAGGCAATCATTTCTTGACTGAAACAAAACAGTCACTTAATAAACAATAGCTGTTATTATGATCATTATTTTTACTATTGCTATTATCATCATTATCATTCAGAGAAGAATATATAGGGAGAAGCAACAAGGGTCAACAACAGATTCAGTGGGGGAAAGAGAAAGAAGAGCTAGAAAAGGAAAGTAGGAAGTAGCAGGAAGAGGAGGAGGAAAAAGCCACAAGAGCATATGGTTCCCAAGTCTTCCCTCCTCTGATCTTCCTCTGAAAACCCCAAAATGGATTTTCCACCTTTCTCTTGCATCTGTTCACTGGAGTATCCCACTGGCATCTCAAATTGTGCATGGTCCAAGTTAATTTATCTTCCTCTAATCATAATTCTGCTTTCCTCCAACACTTTCCATTTCCACTTGATAACTCCACCAAGCTCCAAACATGTAGGTCATCTTGGATTCCTCTCACTGTCACACTCCACCTTGAGGAGCTTAACTTTCAGATTTTTCTAAGATCCATGTGGGTAAAATTGCAATATTTCCAGAATCTCTTGCCTGGCTTTAGTGCATCTGCATATCAATAGGTGTTTCCAAAGGGTGGAGAGAAGCAGTCCATCTCCATGTGAATAGGTAATTACAAGGGCATGTAGGGTTTAACTGGATTGGAGAGGTTGGGTGGAGCTCTCTTCTGCTGCAGTCAGATCAAGAAAGAGATGGGGACGACTGCTTATAAGGAAGAAACGCGTTTCTTAACATTATCTCTCCCTTTGACTGACTTCGGTTTTAGAAGTATTTTGCCTTGGGATTCGTCCCCACCACAGAGTTACATCTGGCATAGCCGGCAGGATCTCTGAACCTGAAATCTCTCTACATGGGTGCCACCCTTGGGCAGGATGCCTCTAGGGATGGTGGGGAGGCCCCAGGGACTGCAGTGGTAGGGGGTGCAGCTTTATTTGGGGATGCCCTCCATGTGCGGCTTCCAATTAGGGAGCCCTTAATGGGGAATTGGTCTAGGTTAAAGCACCTCCTACATGGGTGGGGCCTTCCACCAGAATTAGCCCTCTGTCAGAAAGATGACTGGTTAGAGGCCCTGAGTGGCTGTGTGGCAGCTGGCATTGTAGGATCTCTTTTTGTCAAGATAGTGAAAAGTGTTATTGAGGAGAGAGAGAGGATTATTGAGGAGAGAGAGAGAGACTTTGGCAGGAGAGAGACACACTTCAGCATCGCTTGGAGGAGCTCAGTGATGACCTATGGGATGCCCTTAAGGAAGAGAGACAGTTATTGAGAAAATGGGTCACACTCCTGGAAAATCCCTTGGCAGCAGTGACAGGAAAGGCAGCAGGACAGTCCATGTTGCAGAAAGTCGTGGGGGAAGAGGAGGAAAGAGCGGTGCCTTCAGCTCCAGGGATGGTGGAGGAGGTGTTGGCAGAGGATGAGGGGGTGGGGCCTAGGGCCAATCTGTTGCCGAGGACACTGCCGGAGGCACCAGCCTCTCCTGTATCAAAGGCCCAACTGGTTGTAATTAAGAAAGTAAAGACACAACAACCGTGGGCTCCTGAGGAGGAGGAGCTGCCCCCTCCCCAGGCTGTGGAGCGCTCTGTGCTCCGCCCCTGTACCCAGGATGAGCTGGTGGACACGAGTGTCTGGTATTGTCAGAAGTCATCGGAACCTCTGCCTACATGGCTTTTGCATCTCTGGGATATGGGGTGGAAAACATTGTTATGTTGGGTTCTGACATGAGTAGATCGGCTTCCTTGAGGACTCACTCTTCTCTCCCGCAGCAGTTTCAAAGTGCCCATCACCCCTCAGGGAAACAGCAGCCATCAGGGCAGTTTGGCCTAATCACGGGGATTTGCCATTCTTACCCACTAGCTGGAAAATGTATGCGCAGCTCCGACAGGAATTGGGCATGAAAAATATTATCTCTAATATGAACTCGCAGGACCCCGAAGAATGTTGTTCACCATAGGAATGAGAAATCTGGTGCTGCATACAGCTCCCCCATCTCTCACTGGGTCCCGAGTGACTATTCTTGCCCCCACATGCGTCAACTCGTAAGTGAGGCTGCTTGTACTTTAGCAGATCTGGGGGAGGTTGAAACAATAAGGGCACAGAGGGAAATATGGGCCACGACTGAAAGGAGACGTGCAAAAGGCCCATGAAGGTCTTGAGGACCCAGGTGTGGGTTGATTTGATAAAAGTTTTGGTAGTGAAAGAAAAACCTGATGGGCAGCCCAATAGGATCTTGTTAGAACTGCAGCACCAATTAAAGCCAGAGCAGCAGTTCCAGCTGCTGAGGTCCAGGACACAAAGCCAGATGCAAAGCCCCTTGTCCAGCCTGTGTTCCTGAAAGACTTCCTGGGGGACAGTACACAGGCTCCGCCTGGGGCCTCTCCCCCACGGGAGGATGATTGAGCATCATGGTTTGACTGAGGGGCGGTCAAGGCCCTCACCTTGGGGGATGTGGTGGGGACCAGAGGCCACATGTAGAATTAGCAATCACTGGTCCCCTCTGAATGTACAAACATGTCCTTGCACTGGTGGACACAGGAGCTGAATGTTCTCTGATTTATGACAACCTTGAGGTTTTCCTGGGACCCCTACTGTGATAGATGGCTATTGGGGTAAGGTGATTAGTGCAGAAAGCCCAGACCCCATTGGGGATAGGGCGTTTACCCCCAAAGGAGTATAGTGTGTATATTTCTCCCCTCCATGAATATATTTTGGAAGTGGATACCCTGCAAGGCCTATAGTTACAGGCCACTGCAGGTGAGTTCAGACTGAGGGTACATGTGGTAAAGGCAGTATTGAGCAGACATGCTAAGCACCCACCTGTAACTCTGCCTGTGCTTCAATAGGTGATAAATACTAAGCAGTATAAACTGCCTGGGGGGCACAAGGAAATCAGAGAAACTCTACAGGAGTTGGAGAAGGTGGGCATCATAAAGCCACTCATAGTCCTTTTAATTCCCCAGTGTGGCCAGTAAAAAAGCCAGAGAGCTTCTGGCATATGATTGTGGACTGTAGGGAATTGAATAAAGTTACACCCCCTTTGCATGTTGTTGTCCCCTTGATAGCAGCCCTTATGGACACATTAAGTCATGAACTGGGGACGTATCATTATGTTGTGGACCTTGCTAATGTTCTCTTCTCTATTGACATAGCAGAGGAAAGTCAGAAACAGTTTGCCTTCACGTGGGAAGGGCAGCAGTGGATATTCACTGCCCTTCCACAGGGATACCTGCACAGTCCCACCATCTGTCACGGACGTGTAGCCTAGGACTTGGCCACATGGAAGAAACTGCAAACAGTGCAGCTGTATCACTACATTGATGATATCATGCTCATGTCTGATTCTCTTACAGATTTAGAAGGGGCAGTTGCTAGACTGCTGCAACATCTACAGGAGAAAGGATGGGCTGTGAGCTGCACCAAGGTTCAGGGATCTGGTTTGTCTGTAAAATTTTTTGGGGTTGTCTTATCGGGTGAAACTAAAGTTACTCCTGAAGCAGTGATAGACAACGTCCAGGCTTTCCTTAGCCCTACCACAGTGGAAGTATTACAAGAGTTTTTGGGCCTTTTGGGCTACTGGAGAGTGTTTATCCTGCACGTGGCACAAATTCTGAAGCCCTTATACCAGCTGGTATGAAAGGGCTTCAGGTGGAACTGGGATGAGAAATGTGCAGCTGCTTTTACTGATGCTAAGTGAGCAGTCAAGGCCATACAGGCCTTGAGTGTAATGGACTCATCAAAGCCCTGTGAGCTGGATGTTCATGTAACTGAGGATGGTTAGGGATGGGGTCTTTGGCAGTGCCTTGAGTGGACATACCAACGCATTGGATTTTGGTTACAACTAGGGAAAGGAGCAGAGGTCCGTACACCTCAGTAGAGAAGCAACTGGCCACTGTGTTCCACGCCTTGCTGGCTACAGAGCCCATCACAGGAACAGCTCTGACGAAGGTAATAACCACCTAGCCCACTGAGGGGTGGGTATGAGACTGGAGAGACTGCACCCAAAGGCCATGGGGTGGCGTGGCACAGACGCCTACACTGGCCAAGTGGGGTGCACATTTACAGCAGCATAGCTCCCTCTCTACTAGCCCCTTAAGAGGAGAACTCCAACACTTACTGGGGCCAGTGATGCATACCAGTGGAGCTCAGGAAGAACTTGCTTTTGAGCCATTGGTAGCCAAGAGTCCTTGTTGGGGAGAAAAGCCCCTATACCTGAAGGTGCTTGGTATACAGATGGCTCCAGTTGGGGCAGCCCCTGAAGTGGAAGGCTGTGGACTTTCATCTTAAGATTGAGGATGGAGAGGGGAAGAGCAGCCAATGGGCTGAATTTCGGGCAGTTTGGCTTGTGATTACCCAGGAGCCCTCCCCTATGGTTGTCTGCACTGACAGCTGGGCCATCTATCGGGGCTTGACCCTGTGGCTAACAACATGGTACCATGCCAACTGAATGGTTGGTCACTGGCCCCTTTGGGGGCAGGAGTTGTGGCAAGACCTATAGGTCTCTGGTCAGACTAAGACTGTTACCATATATCATGTGACTGGCCATTGGCTTTTGGCATCCCCAGGGGATGATGAAGCAGACACGTTGGCCCAGGTGCGTTGGCCAGAAGGAAAGCCTGCCTCTATGGCATGTAGCCCAATGGTTACATCAGCATTTGTTGCACGCAGGGCAAAAGACAATGTGGGCTATAGCCTGTCAGTGGGGCTTGCCTTTGGCCTTTGAAGACATCAGCAGAGCCCGGAGGGAGTGGCTTGTGTGCTCTAAGAGGGACTTACACCAAGGCCGGCAGCAACATATGACAGTAGTAAAGGGGCTGATACCCCTTGTCAGGTGGCAGATAGATTATATTGGGCCTCTGCCCATAGCAGAAGGATATCTATGCCATGACTTGTGTGGATACAGCTACTGGCCTATTGGTTGCTTTTCCTGCATGTTGTGCAGATCAGCAAACCACCAAGATGGGCCTAGAACATCTCTTTGCAGTCTATGGCCAGTCACAGGTGACTGAGAGGGATCAAGGCACCCGCTTTACTGGACATGAGTTACAAGGATGAGTGCAGCAATTAGTAATAAAGTGGAAGTTTCATGTACCACATAACCCTTCTGGGGCAGGAATAATAGAGGGGTACAATGGTTTTGTTGAAATCTGGCCTGAAGTCAGACACCAACAATCTTGGGTGATGTCAGAGGAACACTCTAATAGGAAGGCAGTGCCCAGAAGAGTTCTATGATAAAATGGAAATGGTTCAGACAGGAGCAGGCTGCTGGGGGAATGCATGGAGGTCTGCACCGTATCCATCAGTAGGTAGCCTCGTTTCCTCCAGGCCCAATATTGGAGCCCCCTGATGAGTGGCCTGAACCAACTGCTATGTGGGCTGTGTTCTAGAAACAGCTCTCAGCTGAACAGCAAAGAGTTTCTTGGATTATAGATGGCAGTTCCAAGATGAATGAACAATGTCCTGTTTGGAAAGCAGCATTAAGACCAGTGGATGGCAAGATTCTAGTTAAGGAAGGTAAGAACAAATCAGCTCAGTGGGCTGAACTGTATGCTGTGTTCCTGGCAGTGATTGAAGAATTGAACAATGGTAAGAGCTCATATGTTCGGATTTTTACTGACTTGTGGGCTGTGGCCAATGGCCTGGCTGGGTAGTCAGGCAAACGGGCAGTGGAAAACTGGACAATTAAAGGAATGCCTGTGCAAGATGCAGCCCTATGGAAATCACTCTGGGAATTTAAGGGCTGCATTAAAGTAGGACATGCTGATGCCCATCAGAAGAACCCCCTTCCAGGATCAGAAGCTGATTGGAACCACCAAGTGGACCTGTTGGTGCATTCCCTTGAGGTGGCCACCTAGGTCCATGAAATGACTGCACACGAGGGAGCTGCAGCAATGTAGAGATGGGCTGAATCTAGACATTTTCCTCTTGCACCCTGTGAGGCACAGAGTGCCAGCAAGAACTGCTCCACCTGTCAACGAGAGAGATAGAGACTACAGCTGGCTATGGGGAAAATTCCCCAGGGGAAGGCCCTGCACATAGCTGGCAGGTGGATTACACTGGACCAATGCCAGTAGCCCCTGGGGGCGATAAATGGGTCCTAACTGGAATAGACACTGATTCTGGACTGGCTTTACATACCCCACAGTAGATGCAAATGCTCAAAATACCATTAAAGGATTGGAACAAAAGATACTATACCAATTCGGATCACCAAGTTACATCTCCCCAGACAAAGGGATGCACTTCACAGCCCATGGTGTCCACCAGTGGGCCAAGAGACATCAGATCAGATGGATGAACCATGTTGCATATCGTCCTCAGAGCAATGGTTTAATAGAAAATTGGAATGAGCAGTTGAAACATTTGCTGTCTAAAATAGGGGGAGATCAAGGCAGGAGAGACGAGCTTACATGCCTTCATGGGTGTGCTCACACTTAACATGAGGGGGCTACGGGAGGGTCCCCCCGGCCAGATTCCTCCACCTCTTTGAGGGATGCGAGGAAGAGGGGTTGGGGGAGGACACTAGTGCCTCTAAGCAGTTCTTGCCCACATCACCACAACTTTCTTTTTTCCTACTGGATGCAGTGGTTCCAAGACCAGGACTGCAACTGCGGGTCCCAGAAGCAGGAAGATTCCCAAGTAAGAAACTGTAACCTTACCCTTAAATCTTTATGTCAGAATTCCTAAGGGCTTGATGGGGGTGGATTGTGCCTTCACCCCATCTGGCCAAGTTGGGGCTGACAGTGAGCTCAGCTGTGCTGCCTGTTGGCCGGGACAGCCTGTTAACTCTGCCTGTGTGTGGCCCTACCTTGCGTGAGTGGGAATGGACTGTTGGGGAGGCACTTGCTAGACTAGTATTGCTGCCGGCAATGTGGACCAGCACAGTAGCCAAGCTTACTGTCCCTTCCACAGGTGGAAATTCTGGGTAAAGATAAATGACAAATAGAGAAAAGAAGAAATTATAGCTGAGGGTAAAGGGACGGATAAGGGGGTTATTCAATGAGGGAAATCCAACATTTTATTAGTATCCCAAGAGAGGCTCAGAACAAGAGAATAACATCTCTTAGCAAAAGTATATCAGATACCCCGAAGGGTGAAGCTATATGTTTGCCAAGACCACCTTTGTTTTTTGAACCTGACAAGGTTGAATGACAGCCTGCAAGTCAGAGTTACATTGCTTTGGGAGAAACTCTGGTCATAAGACTTTATAGGACAAATGAATTGTCCCTCTAAATCTGTCCCGCCCCACACTGGCTTCTCCAAATATCAGGCCTATTTGCACTGGTACTATTGTTCTATCTGTTGAATAAATGCCACACCAGATATAAGTGCTGTAATGGGTACAATCCTTTTGCTGTAAGGAATTTGTGTTTGAAGACCAGGGGTGGACTGTGATATAATGGGTCACAAGAAATACATATTTGGTCGTTCATATGGTCAAATATATATTTCCCAGGTATATTTGATCTTCATTCACAGTTCCTGAAAACACTTCAGTGTCTTAAAGGTGAAATAGGTGTCTTGTCATGTTAATGAGAGACTTTTGGAGCCCTTCCATCCAAGGTTGGGGGCTGGAGGTTGAGTCAGACAATAGCCAATACTTTGGTCAATCATGACAATGCAATGAAGCCCTCACAAACCCGCTGAGAAGAGCTTATGCTCTCTGCTCTCTGGAATCCTGTTTCTCTGTCAGAGAGAAAGCTTCTACACTTCAGGAACCAGACGCCTCCATGTGCCACCAAGCCAGGCTCCAAGCTCCATGAGGCTAGAAGCTCTTATATTTGCGACATTGCCCTGTTGTGGGTAAAATTGCAATATTTCCAGAATCTCTCGCCTGGCCTTAGTGCATCTCCATATCAATAGGTGTTTCCAAGGAGTGGAGAGAAGTAGTCTATTTTCATAGCAAGGGCATATCTGGACTGCAGAGGTTGGGTGGAGTCTCTTTTTGTAGCCGGGTAGTGAAAGACACGGGCAAGCAGAAGCGGACAACTGCTTGTAAGCAACAAGTGGATTTCTCCCACTTTATTTCTCCCTTTGACTGACTTCGGTTTCAAAGGCAATTTGCCCAGGGCTGGGAAAATATTTTCCCCCCAGAGTTATGCCTCTCTATCATCTGGCTATTAACTTGTATTCTTTATTAAATTGGTAAGTGTAAGTATTTTCCTGAGTTTTGTGAGCCGCTCTAGCAAATTGATCAAACCTAAGGCGGAGGTTGAAATCTCCAGTGTGTAGCCAGTAGGTCAGAAGCACAATAACAGCCCGGGGCTTGCAGTCAGCATCTGGAGTGGAGGGTGGAGGGCGATCTTGGGTGATGCAGCCCTTAACTTGGGGAATCTGGTGCTGTCTCCGGGCATCAGAACGGAGTTCTTGGACACCCTGCTCGTGTTCTAAAATTGCTTGGTGTTATGTGTGGGAAGAACCCCTCACACACACACACACACATGTTGGAACCTGAAAGAAGTTAAGCTCACCCATGGCAATTATATAACCATGTATTTATGTATTATCAACCTCCATCAGAATGTAAGATCCACAGGGAGTTGTGTCTGTCTTTTTTTATTATCGCCGGATCACCATTCTCTAGAACGATGTCTAGCACATCAACAAGTAGTGGGTGAATCAGTACAATGTTTCAAACTGGAATTGAAAAAGAAAGTTAGTCCATCTTTGGGGGCAAAAATCTGTGAGTTATGAAGCTTTGGAGGACTGTCTTGACAGCCCAATTCCCCTCCACGTGGAGAATGCCACTCTGTGGTAGGTGAGATTGAAATTGTCTCAGCCAGAGAGGCATAGATGAGAGTGGGAGAGCCAGGTCCTGTCAACACTGGAGTCTCTGGTTCCAATTGTCCCTGTGTCCTCCCTCTGCTACATGTGATGTCTCAAGTTCCTTCCAATAAAAACTCCTGTTTGATTAAAATAGTGTAGCTAGGATTTCCATCACTTGTTACCGGGAGAGTCCTGACAAATGCTGCTTATCTGTGTCCTTTCACTGTTACGGTGAAATGAAGGGTTTCATGAAAATAGGGGAAAAAATGATCAGGGACTAATTAAGGAGTGTTAACGATTTGTCATAGTAGATGCTGCATCTTCTCAGTGGCCTCCTTTGCTGTCCTTACCCAAAACATTGAACTGTAACTATTTAACTCTTCTTGGCCTGAGGACTTCTTTCTGTCTGCAAGGGGGAAGGCTGGAAGTGCGTGGACGGTAATGACTCCGGGAGCAGCTGTAGTTGAGCTCTTAGGAAAACAATGGGAAGGCACAGAGTAAAGCTAAAATGCTGATTTTATCTGTATGGATTTGGCACTGATCTACAGCTAAAAAGCTGAGATCTCTTTGGGCTTGCAGTCCTGGCCAAGAGGCAGTGTTGGTTTCATCCTCCAGGCTGATGGCCAAGGCCAGGAGGTATTGGACACTCATGCAAAGCACTGAGCTGAACATTTTGAGATACAGACAAAGGAGACTAAGATACAGTGTATGCCCTTTAGGGCCTTAAAATCTAATGGGCGAGACAGGTTCATAAGGACAACTTGGGTTTTCTCTCATGAGAAAATCTCCAGGTGGAGGTTGTTCAGAGCACTGAACTTCGTGAGGGCTTGGGTGTGTCTGCACCGTTTCTGCTCCTGGGATCCAGCCTCGCACTATGGCGGCTGGTGTGGTTGGCTCCAAGAAGCAAGAGGCAAAACGAACCGTTGAAGCCCTAGGAGCTCTGCAGGTGGTTTTTTTCTTACAGTTCTTCAAACAAGAGGAAGTCAAACAGCCTCCTGGCTCCATGAGAGAGAACACTGCCCTGCAGTGCTGTCACTAGACGGCTTTGCCCTCTTGCAGAGGTAGAAGTGTCTGTGAGTGCATCGAGACGCTGTGCTGGAGAGGAAGTGTGACATCAGGCCAGCTGGGGGGAGAAGAGCCATTTCCTTCTTTCTCAGGGTGACCCACAGGAAAGAGAGGGTAAGTCAGGTCAAATAGCTTCACACCTCTGTCCTGGGAAATCCTATCAGGTGACTGAAGAGAAAACATAACCCGTCTAGTCACTGCTCATTGCCCAGAGGTGGAAGGCACCTTGGGGGAAGCCCCCGACCACAGGCCCACAGAACATAGCGTAGCTCATCTTGATGAAAGGGAGGCAAGAAAAATACAATTCAACCTGTAGGGACAAGCAAAGTTTCCGTCTTGAGTCTTTTCACTTTCCTAATGGAAGTATAGACTGAATGCTTTGCAATGTAATTTAGATTTCCCCTCGTATGATTGACTTTTTTTTAAAGAAGATGATAATCTGAGAGTATGCAGGGCATGCTTTTTAGTGTGTGTTTAATAGGTTTCCTAATGAAATCATGAATGTGAGCAGCATGTGAGTCATGATCAATGGTTCTAATTAGCTGATGATGATTCCAATGTTCAAAAAGGGAAAATCATTAAGTTTGAGGATGCTAAACCTTAGTTAAAGACACTGACATATGATTAGAGTTGTCTGGAGCAATAAGTTTATTAGAATTGGAAAGAAGCAACATTATTAGAAGAAGAAAAAGAATAAGGGCTTTGTGGGATTAGGGAAATTATAGTTAAAACCAGCAAACAATCAAAAGACAAAAGTATCCGAACAAACATACCCCAATGTTAAAAAAATATGAAGAAAATGGGTAAGAGCAATATAGGCCTCAGTAGCCAGTGACAGTGTTTGCTTCAAAGCCTTCAAAGTGCATTTAAAATTTTGCTTTAAAATATGAGACATACATATTTATTTAGGTAAAAGCTATAGTCAAGATATGAAGCTTCAGTTAAGGTAATGTGATGCTCGTAAATGTATAATGGGTAAAACCTCACAGAAGTTTATTTCCTTGTCATGTAAAGTCTAAAATGGATTTATCAAAGCAGTAGATATTTTTCCTATTAAGAGGACCAGGATCCTTTCACTCTGTGGCTATCCACCATCTTCAGTACTTGGACTGTGAGGTCACAGTGCACATTTGTATCAAGCTGTTAGCAGAGAAGGGGCATGGAAGATTACACATGGAATGTGGCAAACATCACTTCCACTCACATTCCATGGGCCAGAACTCAGACAGCTATCTATGTCTAACTGGAAAGAAAGCTGGGAAATGCAGGTTGAGCTCTGTGCTGGGAAGAGGAAACAGATTTGGTGAATGTCAAGTCTCAGTCTGTCCCAAAGTCTTCCCAGATAGAATGTACATAAGCTGACTCAGGATCTGAGCAGACCTTGAAGCCAAGAACCTCTTTGTTCTGCTCATTTGAGTGTTAAAAGGTTCAAGTGTTGTCCTAGAATGTAAAAAAGGAAGGTATTTCATAAATTCCACTGAAGGTTTTGCCCTTCCATGAAGTCCTCTGAAAGAGGTCATTTTTCCTCTTTCAGCAACCACCTTTCCCCTTGGTCATGGCACTCTTGTTTTCTTTTGGAGAATCTTATCACCCTCAATATGTGTAGTCGGCCCAGTAGGTTTGGGTTTCTGTACTGCCTTCATGAAATCCAAAGAAGTACCTGGAAGATCCTTCTACTAGATGCGCCCCCCTTCTGCCCATCACTATAGAATTAATTGCCAAGGGGCAGTCAACTGACCCAAGATGAGCCAATCTGACTCATTCCCTCAAGTCTGACTCTAGAGCAGGGATGTGAAGATGGCAATGAAAGCTCTACAGTTTGCTGATTCATTTCTTCCTGGTGCCCTACAGAAGGGCTGAGTAGTGTCTGGGGTGGAGACCTGGGATTGCCAGGTACAGCTCGTCTGTTTAGGGTGTGGTTTTTCAGCTTTGTCATCCATCACAAGAAACTCCATATGCCTTTGAGGAGTGTTATCTTTTAACCGAAATTAGTCTGAGTTGCTTTTTTAAATATGTGTAAACAAAAAACCCTCAGTGATATACTGCTAAGTGCATTGAGCTCTCAGGACCAAATCAGTGAACAGTAGACATTCCATGATCGAGCTGCTTGTTTGGAGCAGGGTGGTCAAAAGCACAAACAGGATTCAGTCACACCTGGCTTTGCCACTTCTTAGCTCAGTGACTCTGGGCAGGGTGTTGAACCTTTCTAGAAGCCTCATATTTCTCCTTTACAGAGTGGAAATAAATTTATCTTCCTTAGATGGTTGTTATAATCAAATCAGATGTGGCACGTAAAGCATTTACTATGTAGCTATTCCTTACGATTAAGTACCATTATTTTTACTGGCAGAATTATCTGGTTGTACAAACTCTTCTCTCAAAGCTCCACTTCTCTAAGGCTAAACATAGATTTATTGAGATTTTCTTACAGGTTGCAGTCTTCAAACTGAGGTGAGAAGCCTTCAGTTTATGTATGGCTTTGACTTATAATGGCCTCAGCTAATTTGAGAAATTGTAACATGCAGGTGAGGCTCACCCTCGGAAACCACATCAAAGTAGCAATAATCACTACATGTACCATTAAACAATAGTTTTAAAAATAATTTCTTTTATCAAAGTACTACATGTAAAGGCTTTGCTGTTTAACACTTTTTATGTTGAAAACCTCGTGTTCCACAAAATCTCAAATTAAAAATAACAGGGCCATTGGGACAACCACATTTGGGAGTGTCCATTCAATACCTCTCAAACATTACCATTAAAGCATTAACCAAAACAACCAAAATTATAATCAAAATACAAGCATTGTTAAATGTCTAGGGAAGTTTCTATCTGTCAACAAAGTGAAGCAATCCTTTGTAGCCTTAAGCTTGGGCCTGAGCACACTTGCCTTTGATAGAGAACATTTTCATCCCAAATAAAAACCCATCTGGGATGCAGCCATTAGTATTAGTCTATTGGTTTAAAACAGTGTGAAAAATCTTCTCAGTTCCTTCATCGGCACTTGCTGCTTCCTAGATAGTAGAAAGTTTGGCAATTCTTAAATCCACGGAACCAATCATTATCTGCATTAAACTAAAACATTTCTGTAACTTTTTGACTTTTTCCGTCAGGTCTTCAAATATTGCTAAGGCTTTCTCCTAACAGTGAGAAAAACTGCTTGATTGCCTTAAAGCATTAACATGCTGGGAAAAATCCAGTATGAACCAAAATGAATTCTACATTTTTTCAACATCACTTTCCTATTTGCCAAATGGGTATGAGGTAATCGTATAAGCACACACACACACATATTACAGCAGAACAAACTGTATAAAAAGAGAAAAATATCAAATAATATTGTACAGCAATGGATTAACTTTGTTCCAAGAGGTGTGACCTTTGCCCTCAGATGCTGGGAGGTAACCTCTAAACCCTTGGATTATCTTGCCTGATAAGAGTATCATTATTTACCTGGGGGCCTTGGGCCATATCAGATAGTCTAAACTAACAATGTGCTTTGTGTGGGGGCTTTGGCCAGAAGGTATCAGCCTGAACTCTGGAAGGGCTGGAGACTAGGGTCAGTCATGTGGAAGTCAACAATTTCTATGTGACTGAATCCCAATAAGAACTAAGGACAAATGCTTGGGTGACCTTCCCTGTATGACAGCATATTGTCACACATCAATTACTGGGAAAAGTTTGTACCTTTCATGACCTCACTGGGAAAGGACAACTCAACACTTTGAGAATGGAACTCTTCTGGACTCTGTCCTATGTGCCTCCTCCCTCTGCTGATTTTCATCTGGAGTCTTTGCTGTAATAAACCATAACCATGAATACAATGCTGTGGAGAAGATGGAAATTTCTGGCCAGGATTCTGCCTGGCCTTAATAGTACCCTTTGTATATGTATGTAAGAGCCTGCTTTGCGTCCTTATGAGAGAGGCAGGAGGTTTATCTGGGACAGAGTGGCTGGACAGTGACGGGATTATGGCCCAGGGGCGTGGTGGACAGGAAACATCCATTCTCTCCTTTCCCCAGCTCCTGGTATGTAATTGTGGGGCATCCACCCATCACCATAGAGACCTCCCCACAGGGTTCCTCCTGGTGCTAGGAGCCTGGAAGTAAAGACCTGTGAGGAAAACCTAGAAGAGCAGAGAGCTTGGAAGGCAGAAAAAGGGAGCCTGGAGGGGCAGCCAGGAGAGAATGGAGGCTAGCGGAGGAAAGCTGTGGAGTCCCAGTGCTAGGAAAGAATTAAGCCCATGCTGGGGAACAGGAGGGAGCAGTGCTGGTACACTAGCTGCTTTACAGCCAGGTGACCACTGTGAGAATAAATATGGCATGAACCCTTTTTAAAACCCCTTTTCTTGCCCTTGTCTTTATTCGGTCTCACTGAATTGATAAGAACTTGCCCTGGGGCAGGGACTCTCCTCCTCCCAGAGTAACAAATGCCTTCTCAGAGTCTGTGAATCCCTCTAGAAAAACTATTGAACTTGGGATTATCTGGGGACTCCCCAAAACTTTAAATTGGTGTCAGAAATGATGGTAGTCTCAGAGACTCCAAAACTATGTAAATACTGTAAAGCTTATAACAAAAAATAAGCAGCTCTTTGATCCATGCATTTCCATTGCTGAAAAACGCTTCTCCAAGGCAATCACTTGTGATTCATTTAGCTTCATTTCTTAGCTCAATTTCTACTTAGGTCTGTATCACTAAATAATTCTTACATTGCACTTTTCTCATTTTAGATAGCATCTATACACTTCCCACTATGGAATTATGAATGACTTATTTTACCCTATGTATATAGAGTTATCCTCCCATCTCTGCTTTCTTTCCATTACAGCTACATTTCACTTTTTTTGAGTGAATTTTACATTATTGTGATTAGGTAAATATTGTTCACAATTTTTGTTGTATGTTTTTACATTTTTTTTTTTTGCACACTGTTTTTCCTGGAGATAATAAATGATATTCTTGGGTTGATTTTTGTAGTTCTCACGCACCTGCCACTGATTCACCATCTCCCAACCCCAATTTCTAACAGAAGTGAAATTTCTGTGTAGTATAGGCAAATATGTGTCAGTTGCATTTATTTTTCTTGGAGACATCCCTCTGATACTCCTCAGCCCTTCGGTTCTAACAAGGCTCTTTGCTCTGTAGGCCTGCTGCACCACTGTCTTCTTGGGACTACCTTCAGAACATTTTGGAAAATCTCCTAACTTCTTCCTTGTATTGAATCCTGTTTCCTGGACCCCAGGTTTTCTTTCTTGATTCATTTTTCAATTTGTTAAACAATTTCTCAACTTTCTCAAGATCCTTTATGAGAAATAAAGTTATGAGATCTTGCATGAATGAAAAATGTTCTTTTTCTAACAGCTGTTGGATAGTTTGGCTGAGTATGAAATTCTAGGCTGGCATAATTTTACTCAGATTATTCAGATATTTGAAGGTATTGCTCCATTAACCTCTAGCTTACAGAATTGCTTTTGAGAAGTTTGGTGACATTCCATTTCCTCACCTTTTGTATGTGACCTGCTTTTCTCTCTTGAACTTTAAGGATCTTCTCTGTATCCAAGAGTCTCTAAAATTTAATGATAAACTTGGCAGTCTGTCTTTTTCACTCATTTTACCGTGAATTTATTGGGTTTTTCATTTTGGAAGCTCATGTTCTTTAGCTATGAGAAATTAAAAAAATAATTTATTAGATAATTTTTTCCTTTAATTATTTATTTTCTCTTTCTGGAGCTCCTGTTACTTAGGTGTTGGACTTCCTGAATCAGTTCCTTAGTCTTCTTAGTTTTGAAAGTATTTTTTCAGTTCTTGATCATTTTGTTTTTTCTTCGGAATTTATTCAGCTTTATTTTGTAACCTTTCTATTGCTTTTTAACCTTCTGTTGTTACAGTTTTTAGTTCTAAGAGATTTTTATTCTCTAAACATTCTTGTTCCATGAATCTTCTCTTTTTGATTTTTTTCTCCACATATTTTTTTCTTATTTGGCTTTGTCTCTGTTTCTTCCAAATTAATTTTTCTCTTGATTTTTACCTGTGTCTTTTACCCTAAAGTGCTTTCTGAAGTGCTTTGTGGTCATTTGTGTTTCTCTGTTTAATAACACAGTCCTAATTATTGGAATGGGTAATTTATATGCATAAATAGAGCTTCCTGACTCACCAGTATCCTAGTAGGCTAATATGTGAGACTGGTGGGAGGCCCAAACGGCAGTATGTCTTCACCTTTGTGCTGACCGTTGACTAGAGATGAATTTTCTAGTCAACTTCCTGAGGGATATAAGGCAGAAGCTAAGCATTTTGGAAACCTAATGGTCTCCATTGTTCAGTGTGATGACTTTCAATTAAACCCTAATCTTACCAAGATACTTCACTTCCTTCTCAATTGTGCTGGATATGTCAGAACTTTCTGGAAAGTAAGTGTCCAGTTTTCAAACAAGGCGTGGCAGGGGTAGTGGCCGGCTGAGTGTGCTGGAAGGCATCTAACTACATCTTATATATATTTCAACCAGTTTTCCTATTTTCAGTCTATCCTGAACTTCCTGTTTATAGGTTGTTGATAGCCCAACTCTTGAATATTCTGCAGATCTACAGTGTGAGGTGATTTTCATCTTGTTGGATTCCTCTACCCAGGCACTTGTCGCCCTGGAGAAATCTAAGGTTGAAGTCAATTATCACTTGCTCACCTCTTTCCAACTTCATTAACTTTATTGGTATTTCTCATCTGCTGTTGTCTTGTTCCACCTCTCTTTGAGGCTTTATAGACTTTTTATCCTTTATTATTATTATAGGAGTTCTTAAGGGAAGTAGAGCTAACATATATATTTGATCTTCCATGTTTCATGTCCTTAAAACATATAACCTCCACCACCACTGCAACAAGGGAAGAGAGAACTGGAAGGCTTCCCAATGGCTTTACTCAGTTTTGGCCCAGAAGTGACATATTACTGAGACTCAAAATAGATTGGCCAGAGTAAGTCATAAGACCCCGTTAAGTGTAAGAGGCTGTGAAGTGTTCTATGTGCCAAGAAGAAGTCTAGATCTGGATATTGGAAGAAACTAATGATGTTGACCAAACTATTGAGCTCTTACTAAATGTCAAGAAATTGTACCATTACACATATTAATCTAATGTATACTCACGAGCTCCTTTGAGAGAGCTACTGTTTATATCACCTTTTTATATATGAGGAAGGTAAAGCACAAAGAAGTAACTCACTTTAACTCAACCAAAGTCATTCTCAAACCCAAGCAGCCTGACTACAGAGCCTTTGGACTTAGCACTGGGTTATTTTTCTCCATATTTAATTAATCCACAAAAATTTATTGAGGAATAATTTTGTGCCAGACACTGTGTTACTTGCATAGAAAAAAATATGAAAGAATCTGTGCCAAAATGCTAACAGTATTTACTTAAGAGTAGTGAAATCATAGTTGATTTTTTCCTTTTCTTGTGCTCTTCTTGACTGTCTGAGTTTTTTACTTAAATGATCCTACATATCCTTATAACCATTAAAAACAATTTCAGTTTGAAAAATGAATAGATAAGAATTTGTTTCAAGTACTTCATAAATTGGTTCAAGGATAAAGGACACAATAATAATGACTTACCAAACCTTGGTTAAGAAAGACCTTATTATTCATTAGATGCTTATAGATTCAGAATTCCTTCTTCAGATAGCCTTGAGAAAATCTGTACCTGCTGTCTGGAACTTTTATGAAGAGATAAAAGGGTAAGTCTCCTTTGGAAAAATGCAGATGTTTTCAAAGCTTAGTGCCATTTCAGGGGCCACTCTGAGGATAACTCATTTCTTGAGAGCATTGGAAAAAGAAGCACATGGCCTGGAGGGTTAAGTACAAACTATAAAGGGTTATTGCTTACCTGACCTTATGAATTCTATATATTTTTTAAATTCAAAGTTCAAATTCAACTTAAATTCAAAATTCAAACCACTGATGAAATTCATCAAATTTTGCATCACCCAGTTATTTCTCTTCAAATCCCTAAGCCTGTTAGAGACCCTACCTCACATAACTTAGTTATTAGTAATATCTTATATTCTTCAGAAACTTATTCTTCATAAATAAATTATAGAAATCATAGAATGTTATAAATAGAAGGAAATAGAGTTCATTGGAGCCAATTCTTCTTTTTAAGATGATGTAGCTGAGGTGGAAGGCGTGGGTAAAGGCTTTGCTCAGAATCCCACATCATACCAGCAGCAGGTCTAGGACCAGAATTTAGGACTCTTTCTTCTTAGGCCAAAGACCTTTCCCCATTTTACTTCATGAGTTGCAATGCTCTTTTCCTCTAATACTAATGTTCTTGGAGGAAGAGATCACATCTTTTACCTCTTTGTAATTTGAAAGAATTAATTCAGCATAACTAGGTAAAAGGCATAACAAGTAAACCTTTGCCCCAAGAAGGAAAACAGATAATGAAACACTGATGAACTTGTAGTATCTATGTGGATTCCAGTGTTAGCATTCAGAAGCTATGCCTAAATTTGGTAGGAAAGACTACATGGCAGACTAGTGATGTCATGGGGATAGGAGGAGGGAAGGTGATACAAAGATGTGTTTTTTCCTCTGCTCAATAATCACTCTTCTTCAACTATATGAACCAGGGAAGTATGTGTATGGAGAAGAGAAGGGGAATATGGACACTTACTCCATAACCAGAACAGAGGGATCAGCCCTGACAACCAGTGCGGTAACATATGCCCCTGCCAGGTACTCTTGCCCTTTGTAAGTCCTAAAGCTATAGGCATGTAGTAGGTACTTGGTAAGCACTTACTAACTGATTGAAAGTAGGGTATAAACAAATATTTTCAACAGAAGTGTCCTATCCTTCTTTGGTAACCTGTGTCGATTATAGTACTTGGCACTTAATAAGTGCTTTAAAATTCCTTGTGAAATGAAAATATGACTTTGGAAGCATGACCATGAATCTCTATATTATCAATGCACAATCCCATTTGACATAAAACTGAGAATATTGTAAAATGGTGACCGTAGTACATAAGTATAGTATCTTCTATATTCTGTGAACCATTTCTCAAAGATGCCCAGATGGCATGAAAGGAAAAGGGGGGTTCAGAAAACTCTTCTCTAACATATGGGATTTTTTTGAGTCAAATTGTGGGGAAAATCTGACTCCGAGTGGACTCCATTTTGCATGTCATTCTTCCGTAGGCTCAGCTTATGTGATGTCAGGAGTTCCGGGAGTCAAAACAGCGTGGGGGCATGGATCCAATAGTGACTCATACTGGGTGGAAGAAATCTACACAAAGTCTGGATGAGATAATTTGGTTGTGAGTGCTAGGGATATGACTATTGATCATAGAGGAAAAGGGTAACCAAGCTGTAAGTTTTGTCTCACGATTACCTACTCAGTTAAGACAGGATAGCATGAGACATGATCAAAAATCTTGCTGACGCTTAATACATAACCATAGCCAAGTTTTCAGAAAGAAAGTCTAGCTGAAAAGAAAAAAGAAAGTTTTCAGTCCCTCTGTTTTAGTAATATGGTCACACTTGGGCTCCTGGTGGGTTTGCAAAACTTTTAAAGGATATCTTGGTGGTGAACTATTCTGCAGTCTCAGTATTGGCTGCACCAACAAAGTGTGAAACCTCTAGTTTGCATGTGCAACATAAGGTGTTTTACAGGCAAAAAAGAGAGAGAAATGTCTTCTTTGGTGAAGTTGACAAGACAGGAAAAGATCATAAAAGGATATACCATTGTAGTGGCAAATTTTACACCAAAAAATCATATTGTAAGATGAAAATCTAATAGCGTGTAATTCACTTCTAGCCCGGGATGCAGGACTTGTCACATAATTTGCAGGGACCAGTGCAACATGAAAATGGGTGCCCCTCATTAAAAGATTATTAGGGGTGTTAAGAAGGTAACAACAGAGCATTAAACCAAATGTGGGTTGTTCTGAGTGCAGGGTCTTGATAGATGGTACAGGTCTCATGTCCATGAAGGTGGGTCTGCTGGGATGCCTAACCATGAATTTTAAAACTTTTATTTGCAGTCTTAGTATTTTTTAAGGAATTCTTTGATTCTACAGAAAAAAAGAAAAGAAAAGCCATAGCTAGATAGGATGTAATTATTTGAATTCACATATCTAATATGGTTATAAACACAAACAATGTATATTAGTGGATATTGACTGATTGGGGGACATGTAGATTAGGGAAAAGATCTTGGTTCTAGACTCAGAGCATTATCCAGTTGAATGAATTTAATCACAGCAACTTTGTTTTTCTGGGTCTTGATTTACAAATCTGAAAAGTGAAGAAATAGACCAGATAATTTCTGTAATTCCATAATTCTGTGCTGTGCTTGGTCATGCCATCAAGAGTTATTAGAGTCTGGATTTTAGCCTTATAACTATTAATCGTAAACATCTGGCCATATTGTAAACATATTCTGAATACATACCTGAAATTTTGAATAGGAATTTTCAATTTTTAAATGCCCAGACAAAATATAATTCCCAATTATGGATCCCACTATTCTTAACTCCTCACCCCCAGCATCATATTCCAGTAGGTAAATCAAGGGATGGAAAGACCAGGTTTTACTCCTTTCCAGAGAGTTGGGAATATGCCTTCCAGGAACTTGGAGTTTGGCCATCGGCTTCCTGGATGATATTGCATGCCTACGTGCATCTCAAGGCTTTGATAAGGGTTTCTTGTCAGGGCTGTTATAGTTGTAGGCATATTATCTGGACTGTATCTTTGAGGAGAGCTACTATAGAGTTTTGTGCGCCGCAGTGTAAGTTCCACTTGCTTTACATGAGGCTTTGGTGCTGCAGATATATTTTGATTTTGTTTTTTCTTTGGGTAGAAAGCCTCTCAAAGAGTTTACTGGCCTTTTTCACATACAGTAATAGTGGAATTGTCTCAATAAGCAACAGTTGGCTGACGAGACATAGCACCATGTTTCCAACATTACATATAAATCTTATTTAATTAAAAACCAGTTTCCTACCAGTTTACATCTACCAATTCCTATTAACCCTAGCATTGGGAATAGAATTTGAGGGGAAAAAACTTGAAACAGAGCCTTAATCAAGCATGAAATTCACATTTATTCAGTGTTGTTTATTTGCAAATCTCCATGCTAAAATGGTTTTAGGGAAGAAAAGGGTATTATAGAAACAATGAAGCAATTTCTGATTTTAAGGAACTTAGTCTAACATGGGAGATGACACATGAGTAACTAACTCTAATATGAGATTAAGGGATCAGGACTCTAAAAATAGTATGAATCAAGTGCTAAGATTAATTTTAAGAAGGATAACTTTGGGAGAATTTTTGGAGGCAATGGTTTTTAGGCTTGGATGGGTGGGTAACACAGAAGAGGGGAAGGCACTCAGGCCCAAAGGTTCAGGGCATGGGTTTTTTTAGAAATGACTAGTTATCCAACATGCCTAAATAATAATAGATAACTTATCTGGGGTGCTTACTACATGCCAGGCAAAATTCTTAGCACTTTATATGTGTCATGTTATTTAATTTTCAACTGAAACCTAGAAGGAGATACTAATATTAGGCCCATTTTTAAGATAAGGAAACGGACTCATAGAAGAGTTAAGAAGCTTGCTCAAAGTCACCTAACTAGATAGTAGTGGAGCCAGGACGCAAGTCTGCATCCATAAACACAATACTCTCCGCTGTGCAGGTTAAAATGAAAGGCCAGCCGCAGTCAAAGAGTTAGAAGCCTCCTGTGCCATCCTGGAGCATTTTATTTCATAAATAAATTACTAGAAAGGAGAAAAAAATCCTTCTTTTTTTTTTTTTTTGTATTTTGAAGGAAAAGAAAAAAGCACACAAAAGGTTCCCCATCATTATGATTATTTGGAACAATCGATCATCTAGAACTATATTATTCAATGTGGTAGCCTCTAGCCACATGTTTCTACTGAGTGAAATATGACTAGTCCGAATTGAGATGCACTGTACGTATAAAATGCACATTGGATTTCTAGGACTTAGTATGACAAAGAGAATGTAAATATCTTATTAATAATTCATCTATTGATACATATTGAAATGGTATTTGGGATACATTGATTTAAATACAAAACATTTAAAAATTCTTTTTATCTTTCACCTTTATTAATGGGGCTACTAGAAAATTTAAATTTGTTTGGCTTGCATTATATTTCTATTGGGTGGTATTGGTCTAGAGCAATTTAAAGTTGTAGATATTTTACTCACTAACTTTGATGAAGGACTTCCTCACCACATTGGTCTTTTAGCCACATTCTTTCCTTGCTTTCTGTTCATTTGCAAGAAAAATTTTAAAAGGCACCCCCTTTGTAAAGGTTTGAGAGCCCCTAGAATTTCCTTTTTCACTTGCTCCCAACCACAAACAAATGATCAATGTCTTTGTGGATCAGAAGTCAACGTTTTGCAAGGGCAAAGGGGAGGAGGTGCAGATAAAATTTCCAATCCCTGAACGGTGTGAAGTAAAAGTACCTTCAAAGGATGCCACAAGAATGGCACAGGTGGGCATAATGGGTCTGTCTCATCGTCAAACGACCCAAAAGAGTTGAAAGGAAACTCTAACTACAACACCAAAATGCCACAAAACCATAGTTATTAATACAAACTAACTAGCATCTCTGCCTATCTGTCACCATCTCATCTTAAAAAACTTGTGAAAATACGTAATCCCGATGAGGCTTCAATTAGGTATAAATACCAGCAGCAAAAAGCGATGCAGTACATTTTTCTGATCATCTGCAGGTTGGCTATTAGACAAGAAAGATCAGCTAAGTCCTTTGGACCTGATCGACTTAATACAGGAGCTACTTACTGAGTTCAACGACTTCAGCCTGACTCTCCGAAAAGATGAATTATACAAGTTATGTCTTAGCTTTTCAGCTCTGCCTGATTTTGGGTTCTCCTAGCTATTACTGCCAGGCCACATTTTTTACAGAAATAGAAAACCTAAAGGAATATTTTGTAAGTATGACCTTTTAATAATACTTGCTTGTGACTGAAATGACTGAGTGTTGACTTGCAGTTGTATCTATGATGGGCAGTAATCTCTAGTCCACAGTCATCTTGAGAAGGCTTAGGGTTATTTTGACTGTTGATTGGATGAGATTTTTGACTGACTGATCAAGATATTGTTTTAACCCTCTGCTCAATTTGCTCTAGAGTCTTAGGGGATATTCATAAATCTTCCAAAAGACAGGCATGATATGCATGTGAAGCATATTAACGTTGATAATTTTATGGTGAGAACCATTTAACTGTGAAGTCAAGTTGCATGCACATTGAGAAAAAATGACTGGCTGTTAGTTTATGATTTCTCAGACTATTGTAATGGTGATAGTAAAAGATCAAGATTAGCATTAAAAGTGGTAATCTGAAATAATTAATCAAGAAGGTGAGGTACTCAAAGCTTTGGCTTAAAAAATATCACTTTAGGTACTTTTCTCCAAAAGGTAGTTTAAAATTCTACTGCCTCATATATATTACCTGTGAATTACTCTTGAGCTGTCACTTTCTGAGATTTTGTAGGAGTTATAGTCTGGTTTATATTAAAATGTTTTTGCTCTGTTTTGTGAGTTTCTTTTAAAGTTTTATTTATGGTTAATTAAAATAGTTTTTGTATTTTAAGTATTTTATTATTTGTCCAGACTTCAGCTATTATAATCCTAGCTATTATACTTATGGTCAAGCATCCACAAGCTATTTTACTCTTACAACATCAAATCAAATCTCCCTCACACACATTTGGAACTGTCTTTTAAAGCTGACATAATACCATACAGGAGGGCACAGGTAGATGTTATAGAGACCTGTGCCATACGGGGGCAGTATTTTATAGTGGGATGGCTTTGCTGAGTTTTTAACTAGGCTTGGAAAGACTTCCTTTTCCTTACTATGGTTATTTGGGACAACTAAATTATCATTAGCCTTTTTGAGTTCATCCGTGATACTGAAAATTTTCCTCATAGAAAATAAGGAAGCCAAAATAGCATGATAATCTTTGGTTATATCCAACATAATAGCTTTTGGGAATAGTTACTGTCAGAGCTAAACAGGGTTGAAAAGAAAATTAGTGAATATTGTCAGCTGAGTGCAGTAAAACTTGAAGTACATTTTTAGGGCAATTTATGGACTAACTGTAAACCAATCTTCCCTTCTTTTTTCAGAATGCAAATAGTCCAGATGTAGCAGATGGTAGGCCTCTTTTCTTAGATATTTTAAAGAATTGGAAAGAGGTAAGCTGAATATTTCCATTTGTCTAATTTTCCTGTTGCTTATTTTCTAATGGATAAATTCACACCAACCTCTGTGTTCTTTTCTCCCAAGGAGAATGACAAAAAAATAATTCAGAGCCAAATTGTCTCCTTCTACTTCAAACTCTTTGAAAGCTTGAAAGATAACCAGGTGGTTCAAAAGAGCATGGATGTCATCAAGGAAGACATGTTTGTTAAGTTCTTCAACAGCAGCACCAGCAAGCTGGATGACTTCCAAAAGCTGATTCGCATTCCGGTGAGACGACCTTAATTCTTTCTTTGGTTTCACTGTAGAGGCTCTTGCAAAGTGCTTAATTCCCAGAAAGTGGAAATTAGCTACTGGGTACAGCTGTTGAAGCCATGCAAGAACCTATGGCCAAAACTCCCCCTTAGCAGTTCCATTTGTGTTTGTGGGGGATTTCGCCAAGTCAGTGCGGGAATCATTTAATTTTGTGATTTGAGAAAATGCTGGCGTTATGTTTGTTGCACAAAGACAGGTGAATGGAGGAAGAAGGGAAGTCGAGGGGAGTTTTTAGAAGCCGCTCTCCCATTGTTCCTTGTTTGTGTGGTGGAAATTCTCTTGGGTAGGGAGGCTCATGTCCTAATGGAAGGGGCAGTGGGGGAGGGAGGAGGAGGAGTGGAGGAGATCTGTGCTCTTTTCCCAGCTTAGCCACTAAGAAACTGTGTGACCTCAGATGAACCACAGGCCTGGCTGGGACTCAGTTTCTTCATCCTTAGTTTCCTTGTAGTTCACTGCAGTGTCTGTGTCCTCCTTTGCTCTAAAACTCTACAGGGCCATGGATAGGAAATGAGAATGAGATAGGAAAAAGCTATGGCCTTTGAAAAGGCATTAGGGGCATCCCACTGCCAGGGTCTGGGCAACCTCCCATGTTGTGCAGCCCAAATAGAGATGAGAATGTTTGTTTTCGTTTTTAGGAAAGAAAATAGGTTAGACTTTATACCTTTGAAAGAATTGTACTGTCAAATTTTGGATACGAGACTATGTCAGCTTGAGAAATTCTTAGGCTCCCAAGCTTTATTTCATGACATCGTCTTGAGTCTTTAAAGTTATGGCTTCTAGAAGCTGAAAGGTAACGTTGAAGCCTAACGACAAATTGCATTTTCCAGATTTTATCTAAGAGACAAAGACCTCCAGATTCTTTTTGGTTTGGCTTTGATATAAGCAGGTTTGGATAACAAGAGGGTGGTGGTGAGAAGAGCTGTGACCTGTGTTCTCAGGATTTGTGTTCAGCTCTCTCTATTCTCACTGTACCTGGGACTACTTCACAGCCGTTCAGATAAGCCCCTAGGAACTGAAATAAGCGCTTGCTCTGCAGGATATCTGTGGTCTTCAGTACATTAGATGGTGCAAAAGTGGCTTGGAAAAATTATCAAACCTTACCACTTTCCACTGATAATGTTTCCAGGGTTCAGCAAATCTCCTCTGACTCCAGGCTGCAGACTGAAAAAGCGCTTACTCCTAACCCCATGCTGCCCCTGGCCTGCTGCTCATTTCTGGATTAAGTCTCTTGGTTTCTTAGTGATGCTTTGAACACTGTGAACTAAAATTTAACACTTGTAAACACATAGCTGCTAGAAACATTTTCTACTATGCTATAACTGGGCCTTGAAAAACATCCGTTGGTCCCATCCTTCTGGAAGCACCAAGCCTCCCGCTCCATGATGGGCAGCCTTGAGTGAGCTCTCAGCCATTGCCCTCTTTGGCTCAATTGCTGACATATTTAAGGCATGTTGTATCTTCTAATAGCCAGTGCTGTAGCCTAGAATCCCCCTAGTCTCTCAGGAATGTGGTGAGGCGGCCAGTGTTTCTAGTATTAGAAAGAAATATAGTGGCAAAGCCAGGATGAAAGTAAATCATCCTCATTTTATGAGGTATGAATTCACCCAAATGGTCCATCTGTTAGAGTGAGGAAATAGTTCAGTTTGTTAGAATAGAAGGCAGGGTATAGGAAAATTTGCTGCAATTCCGAATTTTAAATGTTTATACCAGTAATTAATTATTGCCATATAAACATGCTTAGTGTTTATTTTTTATCTCATTATGAATATGTTAAGACTGACCTAACTTGGGGGGAAATAAAAAAGTATAGTGTTCATGTGTTTTGGACTTCGTGTTTACAAAGTACTGAACCTACATTGGTGGTTCTCAAACTTTGGTGGATGTCAAAGTCACCTTGGGAGCTTAGTGACCACACAGTGGCCTAGGACTTCTCTGCCTTCCTGCATCTGGGTCTCTGGGTTATTCTGTTACACACCAAAGGTGAGAACTGTTGAGTATATAGCAACTCATTCTAATGAAAGCACAAAGTGATAGTATTGGTAGAGAGCCTAGAGGTCATCTAAATCATTCAGACACTGTTTAGATGAGAAAACAGAGGTTCAGAGAGGCTAAGTGACTGGGTCAAAGTCAGAGTTACTGCACACACAGGATTCACACCTGCATTTTCTATCACTCCTACTTCAGGGCTCTTTTCACTATATAATTGTGAGAATTCTGTAGCAGGAGTTTAAGAGTACATCTTATGTCCTACCACATTACATCACAACTAGGAATTTAATCATAATTTTATTCTCAACTAGTGAAGAAACCACCACTGTATATTAACATAGTGAAAATCATTTTTTTTAAAGGAATACTTCCCTTTTCACAGACCAGGACATTAACAGCAGGATATCCTGATGGTTTGTGTGCCTGAAATTAATTTTGCTGTTTTCTTTCCCAATAGGTAAATGATCTGAAGGTCCAGCGCAAAGCAATAAGTGAACTCATCAAAGTGATGAATGATCTGTCACCAAGATCTAACCTAAGGAAGCGGAAAAGGAGTCAGAGTCCGTTTCCAGGCTGGAGAGTGTCAAAATAATGGTCGTCCTGCCTGCGATATTTGAATTTCTAAATCTATTTATTAATATTTAATATTTTACATTATTTATATGGGGAAAATATTTTTAGACTCATTAAAGTATTTATAATAGCAACTTTTATGTAATGAAAAGGAGTATCTATTAATATATGTATTATTTATAACTCCTGTGTCCTATGACTATTTCACTTGAATTTTTTTTTTTTTCTGATTAACTAGGCGAGACTTGTGATTACAGGACTTTATCTCAGGGACCAGTTAGGCGGTTCCATTTCTTTCACTTGACAATACAATGAGCACTTCTAAATGAAATGACGCCATCCAGTCACTGCCTATTTGAGACCATGTCTGCGTCCTGAGCCACGGCTTCAGTGGCACGTCAGACAGCACTTGGAAGTAACAAGTGATATGACTTGTCCCCTGATAAAACACAGTGTCTCATTTCATGCCTGGTGCTTCAGAATATTACTGACCACTGTGACTGCACCCAAATGGAAAGTAATCTCTTTGTTTAATTTACCAATATTTAATATATATGAATAAAGTATAATTTCAGAACTCTATATGCTGTGTTGGCCTTTTTTAAAAATGAGGATGGGAGTAAATGAACTACATATTCATGAAGGAGTAGGAAGAAAGTCATTTTGGGCTGTGGAAACCTTAGAATCGGATCAGGCTCCATTAAATGTTTCTCTCCGTTGGCAATTGGCTGGCTTCTACTGCTCCGTTTGGCAGCTGAGTTATCTTTCCAAAATACAGATCGAATTGTGCCAGCATTTACTTCAGAGCTTCTGCTATGGAAAATGGTCCAAGTTGTTTAGCTTGGCACACGAAGGTCTATTTCTCCCTGCTCCTTCACCTCCCCACTGCATTCTTCATCTTAGTATCCCTCATTTCCTGTGTCCGCCCTGGGCAAACACGACTGGATATGGAAGAGTGAGTGTAAGCTGCAGGCGGAGAGGCTGGGATTGGAATCTTGGTCCTGCCATGACAAGTAGTGCAACTTTTAATGAATTTCTTCTATTCTAGAAGCCCCAGTTTCCTCATCTGATAAAGAATAACTGCCTTCCTCATAACACTGAGTGAGAGTTCATTCTTTCACTCAAGAAATATTTCTTGGAGCAGTGATTATGTGCCTGGTGCTGTTCTAGACACCTGAGATACCTTCATGAACAAAATAAACAAGGATCCCTGCCCTTGGGGAATTTAAAATTTAGCAAGGATGAGACAGATAATAAGAAAAATACACAATATGATAGTAAATTGCATGGTATGTTAGAAGCTGACAGATGCTATGGAAAAAAGGAAAGCAAGATGGGGCAATTGGAAGCTCGAAGTAGGGTAGAGTGGGTAGGCTAGAGGTTTAAATGGGGTTACTATAGGTGGCTTCATTGAAGACGTGACATTGGAGGAAGCGTTTGTAAGAGGTAGAGGAGGTACCCACTTGGATTCAGGCAAGGGGAACATCCTTGAAAAGGCTCTGAAGTGGAGACTTGCCTTGCATGGTAAAAGAAGAGCCAGCAGACCAGTGTGGCTGGAGAAAAATGAGTCAAACTAACTCCAGCTTTTTAGCTGAGCAACTAAAAAGATGACGTTGTGATCAACTGAGATGGGGAAATACTCGAGTGAGCAGGTTTAGGGAGGAAAATCCAATGCTAGAATTTGAACACTGAGTTTAAGGTCCCTTAGGCTTCAAAGTGGAGATGTTGAGTAGGCAGTTGGCTGGGTCAGTGTGGAGTTGAGATGTCTGGATAGTTGACATAAATTTGGGAGTTGAGGCATATAGAAGGTATTTAAAGACCTAATGCCAATTGATCTCCCAAAGGTCACAAATTTACATAATGAAGAGAAGGAGAGAAAAGGATTGAATCTCCAGGGATGCCATCCATCATTAAGAGGCCAGGGAGAGATCAATAGGGAAGACTGAAAAGCAATGGCCAGTGAAATAAGAGGAAATCTAAAAAGTAAGATGTCCTGAAAACTGATCGAAAACGTGTTTCAGTAATAAACGGTGTCAAGTCTGGTCAGATGAGTACTGAGAACTGACCACTGGATTTAGCAACATGGAAGCCATTGCTGACCTGAGACAAGAGCAGTTCTGACATAGGTGAGGATGAAAGTCTGATGTGAATGGGGTTAAGAGAGACATTAGAGACAATAAACATGAAAAACTCTTTTTGGAGGTGCTGTGAAGGAGAGCAAAGAGGAGGGAAGTAGTCTGGATAAGAGGATAAAATGTTTAAAAATTTTTTGGTTGTTAACTTTAAGATGGGAGAAGAAACAGCATGTTTATGTATTGATGGAATTGATCTAAGAGAAAAACAAGAGGTGATGCAGGAGAGAAAGTGGTTCTGCGAGTAAGAGAGGTCAACTGAGGACACAGGAGGAACTGGCTTCAGGTAGGTGCACAGAAAGCTTATCTTTGCTAATAGGTTGCAAGGTATCTCACATGTATTCTGATGCTGGTAGGTGGGTAAATGTGGTGGTGAGAATTTTTGGAAATTTAACTGCTTGTTTAAAGTTTTCCCAGTGAGACAGGAAGCTGATAATGAGGCTGGGGAAGAAGTGTTGGAGGCATGGGAGGAGCAGAAGAATGAATGGGTCAGGGAATGCAAGGTGGACTGTCAGGCAACCTGACGGGCCTGCTTGAGGTTTCCTGGCCATGAAGTTAAGGGACACCAGTCGGTGTTTTTGAGTGTTTGTCTCCATCCATATAGAGCTGTGGATGAAGACACAGAGCAGGCTGAGTATTACATTTAGTAGATCTTAATTTGCCTGAGTGAGTAGGACGGAGGGATAGAGGACAATGAAGTCATGGGATAGTGAATTGGTGATAAACTAATTTATCCGATAAACTAATTTTAGCTGGTTAAAGAGGGGAAAGAGTATATCAAGGTTGGGGAAGGGGGGTAAAGACATGACTAGATGAGAATATATCTGTCACACCTTCAGGCCCAAAAGATGAGAGAGGGAAAACCAGTCACCACTTGAAGGGGACATACAGAGGGAGGAGGGTCCTGAGGGGAGAAGGAGTTTATCTTTTGATGTGAGGAAAGTGAGGTATGATGGATCTGGTTAGTGCTGGACCGTGAATTCCAGAAGACCCGGTGAGTAGGGATAGGAGAGGAGGTCGTAAAGGGGAACGTGCGTAGGGATGTCTTGTGAGTCTGGGACTGCTAATGATCACTGACATAAACAAGAAGAATATATATGAGATGAATTGAGTTCTGCTGGCTTTGGGGCCTATAGTGGAGGCAAGATGGTGAGTGTCAAGGAGAGAGGGGGTTAGGTGTCTGGAGCTTCCTTAACCATTTCACTTTATTCTTCTACAACAGTAAGGTTAAGTGAACAGGTAAATGAAATGTAAAGGGGTAGGTTTGGTCCTTGGCAATGACGAGTGGTCATTACTTTGATTATCGCATAGCTAAATAACAGTGGGAGGACGTGATTACAAGGCTTTTGAATATTTGATGAGGCAAGATTGAAAAGAAATTGGGCTGATTTTGGCAGAACTCCAACTTATCTGAGCTGTTGTTGGTGTCTCTACTTTTGTTAGTATTTAAGATTGATGCACAATTTAAGATAGCTACAGATGGAGGGCTCTGTGAAATTCTCTTGTTTGGACCATAGAAGCAGACCATACCTCTGTGAAGGGGACTGGGAATTCCCATTGTCAATCGTATTGAGAAGTGATTAATCATGAAACGCGAAATGAAACCCCAAGAGATGGGCCTTGGTCAAGGGATATGTAGACCACCCCCTTCTCTGAGCTTGGGGTTATTTTGGCATAAGCTTTGAGACATGAAGAGGTATAGACTATTGGGTGATACAATGGAAGCTGGGAATGAGGAAGGAGGCCCTTTAAGAGAACTTGAGTCGGCCTATGCAACAGTTGTAAATTATTCTCTATCGTATGCTTCTTCCCTTAAGTACATACTTAGTCTCGAAGTGTTGTGAGGCTCAGGGAAGGGATGGCCTGTGCTTTAGGCTGAGGACCTAGGGGACAGCAATGGTTCCTCTCTCAATGCCAGTAGGGGCAGTTATGTCCCTAAGCTCAGGAGCATCAGGGGCAGCGGCTGGGGCCTGGAGTGGGAGAAACCTCTTGTATGAGATCCCGCCCTCAGTGACTCTCAGACACAGGGGGTACACCCTTGCTGGAAGGGTGATTCTGGCGATTAGGCAATTGGAACTTGGCATTAAGAGCTAATGAACTTTCTTCTTCTTTCTTTTCCTTCTCCTCACCCTTCCTGTCCTTCCCCCATCCTGCACAATGTAATCCTAAAGCCACCAGGCGCATCAGAGTAAGGCAGGCATCCATGCCTGCCCACTATGGAAGTCAGGTTCCACACAAGGCGAGAAGGGTCAGGGAAAGAGTCTGGTGTGTGTGGAAGGTGTCAGAAGCCTGAGCAGAGAGAAGACCGTCAGAGAAGGGATGGGGAGTGTATTAGTTCTCTATTGCTGTTGTAATGAATTACCATGAACTGAGCTGCTTAAGACAGCATACATTTGTCGTCATGCGGCTTTGGAGGTCAGAATCCCAAACCGGTCTTAGTGGCTAAGACCAAGGCATCAGGAGGGCTGCATTCCTTCTGGGGACTTCAGGGGCAAACCTGTGTCTTTGCGTTTTACAGCTTCTGCAACCACAGCATCCCTCAGCTAGTGGCCTCTTCTTCTTTCTTCAAAGCCAGCAGCATAGCCCCTTACAATCTCTCCATCTTTCTTATTCTGACCCTCCTTCTTCCCTCTTCTTATAGTGACCCTTGTGATTACATTGGGACCACGTGACTAATTCAGGATAATGTTTCCATCTCAAGATTGTTAACATAATAATATTTTTAAAGTCCCTTTGCCATATAAAGTAACATTCATGAATTCCAGGAATTAGCACGTAGACATCTTTCGGGAGCGATCATTATTCAACCTTCCACAAGCAGGCAGCCTGACATGGGGAGTCAGAACTACAGCAGAAAGGAGGGTGTCCATGTAGAAGGATGGGCTGTAGTGGGCTGTCAGGATCTAAGCAGATGAAGATAATGTCCACATAGTGGGTAGCTGAGCATGGGAAGTCAGAGTGAAATAAGAATGATATCCACACAGGAGAAAGTGTGTCAATGTAGATGGGATATTGGTTACTTACAGGGGGATTGATTAAGTAAGTAAATATATTAAAGATCATGGTACCAAGTTTCTCACTGTTGTAGAAAATGAGAATCAACTCGGTATTGAATAGGAACTGGATGTATCTGTATGAACCTATGGTCTTCAATATATACAGGTAGGTATGGAAAGAAATATAGATGTAAGTATCCATTCACATATATTTGCTGTAATTCCGTCCACTGAGAAGGCCTAAGGGCAGTGACAGTCCAGTTTCTATGAGGACACCTAGTGCCCAGATCTTGATATGTAATTACCATTCTCTACTAAAAGGAAGCAGTGCTCCTTATATAGTTGGTTAATTCCAGGGCTGGGGAAGGAATAGAACAAGATGAGGCTTACTGTGCTAGAAAGCAAGACATGTTCAGAGAATGATGGAGAAATGTCAAAAGGCACAGAAACCAGCTTGAAGGGACTCTTGCTGGTCATATATTGGAAAATTTGAACATCAGAATAGTGGTAGTAAGTTATTACAACCTATTGAATAAAATAGGAAACCATGAGTACATACTGACATAAATGAATAAACTGAAAGTTTGATGAGGAATGGGATATTTACATAGATGGAAGATACCTTCCTACAAGAAATTTATTAATTAAAAATCAATAAAAAGTATCTTTACAATGGAGACTCCTAGAAGAACCCACCTTGATCAAAGGATATAAGTGACATCATTAACTATGGGATAAATAAAAATTGTGTGCCATCTGATAGGATGCAATGAAATGAACACAGAATACTTTCTGTAATATCTCTGAGAAAACTACATAAGCTATTCTAATTGTGGAAAAACATCATACAAACACAAAGTGAAGAACATTCTACAAAATAACTGGTTTGCAATCTTCAAAGTAAAGAGGTCATGTAAGTTAAAGAAAGACTGATGACTAAAGAACAGTTCCATATTGAAATGGATTATAGAGACATGACAGCTAAATGCAATGCACATTTCTGAACTGGATTCTTTATCTATAAAGGACATTTTTAGAACAACTGGTGAAACTTGAATAGGGTCTGAGGATTAGATGGTGGTAATATATCAATTAAACTTCTGATTTAGACATCAGGTCATATAGGAGATGTCTTTGTGCGGTAAATATACATTAAATTATTCATCAGTGATTGGGCCATTAGGCCAGGAACTTACTCTGAAATGATTACAGAAATACAAATCTTTTCCAGCTCTTCTGTAAGTTGGTGATTGTTTCAAATGAAAAGCAGGAAAAAGTCACTGTAAGATTATTTCAGTCACAGGCTGGAAAGGAATTCTTGAGTTACTTTATTCTAGTCATATCAGGTAACTTAGAATTCCTCAAATATACCTGTGACAGACTGAATTTTCCAAAAATTGACATCTATATATTTATTCCATCCCCATGCTGTTCCTATAATATGACTGACATTCCTCTCACTGAGCAGTTGGGTATATAAACCCCTCCCCTAGGGACTGGGCATGGGTTTGTGACTTCCGTTACCAATAGAGAGCAAGGGAAGTGATGCTAAGTCTAGGATGCAGCTTCTGCCTGGCTGTTGTTTTCTTTCTTCTCTCTCTCTCAAGACATTTGCCACTGGAACCTACCACCATGTTGAAAAGTTCAGGCTGCATGGGGAAGCCATGTGGGGATAGTTTGGCCACTGGATTCAGTGAGGTTTCTAGCTAACACCAGCATCAATCACTAGACATGAGTATGAACAAATCTTCAGATGATTCTACCTCCAAGCATTTGACTTTTCTAGCTGAGACCTCAGACACCAAGCTGCTTGTGATATAAAAAGAAAAAAAAAATCATGGGAGACTTCCAGTTTCATCTCTGACATATAAACAGCTTGGAAGCTGTCACCCCAGTCCTTAAAACTAGGAAAAGCTGGGGATTGGCTTAAAGATGACGGTGTGAGAGGTGAGACAGAAACCTCCTCCCAAAACCACATATAATAAGAAAATATAGCAAATACAACTAATCCTGAAAGAGCAATAGGAAAGAAGGGTGCGACAAACTCCCTACATCTGGGGAAAAGAGCAGATCTTATGGAAAAGGGTAAAGTACCAAAGCCACTATCCAGTGGAACCCAGGCCCTCTCACCACCACAGCTCACCAGTGGGAGGAAGAGGAATGGAGTGGAGAGGGGTTGGAGGCCTAAGACTGCTGAACACCCAGCCCTGGAGATCTACTGTGGGAGCACAAACCTACATTACATGGTGCTCTGGAGATTAGTGGGGTTAGAAAGCTAAGACAGGTGGAATCCTTGGAGAAACAGATTCCAGCTGCTTGTGAAGAACAGGTGCCCCAAACCGGCTGCTCTGGGACAAAAATGCGGGCACTCTGAGACACTTCCCAACAGAAAGGGCTGCTAAAGAGGCAAGGAGTGAACAGAGCTTGCTGCTCAGAAGAAAGGACAGGTGGTTAAAATTGTCTTGGCACACTCAGTCTAGAAGGTTGGGAAATTTCAGGAGCTTCAGGCACTCCATCCCCCTGGCTGGCAATGCAGCCCTGAGGTCCCCCAATGTGATACGCAGCCTGTCGTTCCTTCCTCCTGGCCAGCACCAGCTTGCAAACCTGCTGCCCCAGCCATTGCACCAGGCCAACCAGATAGTGGCCCTGCTATGGCAGCTGCAAGGGCATAGCATAGACTCCACCCTGTGAGCTCGGCCCACTGGCCCTGGCAGTGGAGGCAGGCACTGTATTCAGGAAGCAGGAAAGAGCTCTTTCCTCCCAGCAGGCACCAGTGCCACTCACCTGCCACCCCTGCCATCACTCCATGGCTGAGCAGCTCCAGCGAGTAGAGCTTCTGGGCCCTAGAGGGCGCCAACCTACAAAAAGTTATTTTTACAAATATGAAATGTCAAAAGAACCCGGTACAACCCCAAATTCCACAAACACTAGAAAGAGGGCCAAGTGAAACTGAACTCATCAATTTTCCTGAAAAATACTTCAAAATAAAAATCATAAACATGTTCACAGAGCTACAGGAAAATATTCAAGACCTCAGGGAGGAATTCAAGAAAGAGATAGCAACCTTGAAAAATACAGTATCTGAAATGAAACATACAATGGAGCAATTTAAAAGCAGATTAGATGAAGTAGAGGAGATGGTAAATGAAAGAGAAATTAGAGAATAGGAATACAAAGAAGCTGAGACACAGAGAGAAAAAAGGATCTCTAGGGATGAAAGAATATTAAAAGAACTGTGTGACCAATCCAAACGGAACAATATTCACATTACATGGGTAACAGAAGAAGAGAGAGGAAAAGGGATAGAAAGTGTCTTTGAGGAGGTAATTGCTGAAAACTTCCCCAATCTGGGGAAGAAGATAGTCTCTCAGACCATGGAGGTTCACAGATCTCCCAACATAAGGGACCCAAGGAAGACAACATCAAGACACCTAATAATTAAAATGGCAAAGATCAAGGATAAGGACAGACTATTAAAAGCAGCCAGAGAGAGAAATAAGATCGCATACAAAGGAAAACCCATCAGGCTATCATCAGACTTCTCAACAGAAACCTTACAGGCTAGAAGGGACTGGCATGATATATTTAATGCAATAAAACAGAAGGACCTAGAACCAAGAATACTCTACCTGGAAAGATTATCATTTAAATTTGAAGGAGGGATTAAACAATTTCCAGATAAGCGTAAGTTGAGAGAATTTACCTCCCACAAACCATCTTTACAGTGTATTTTGGAGGAACTGCTATAGATGGAAGTGTTCCTAGGGCTAAATAGCTGTCACCAGAAAAAATAAAACCACAGTAAAGGAAGTAGACCAATTAATTACTAAGCAAATGCAAAATTAAATCAACTACCACCAAAGTCAGTCAAAGAATACACAAATAGTACAGAATATGATACCTAATATATTAAGAATGGAGGAGGAAGAAAAAGGAGAAAAAGAAAAAGAACCTTTAGATTGTGTTTGTAATAGTATACTAAGTGAGTTAAGTTAGACTGTTAGATAGTGTGGGGAGCGGGATATGCAACAGCCATAGTAACTCCATCTTGGGCTCTCGGACTCCATCTTAGAGACTGAGTTTCGAAAGTGCACAAATGGTTTCGGTTTCACATTCCTAGAAATGTGTTTAGGTTTCGGTTTCGATTGCTTTCATGTCAGAGTGTTCTCACTCAGGTCCGCTGCTTACATCAGAGACAACTGCGCATGCACACAACTCGGTGTGTGATTGGAATCCGAGGATTGCTTCATTAGCATAAAGGGCAACCAATCAGAAGAAACCCCACCCCATGAATGCTATATATGCTTTGCTGTTTCTGCAAATAAATGAGACTTGATCAGGAATCTGTCTTGTCTCCATTCTTCGTGTCTCTTGTCTCCTACCCAATTCCCACTCCCCCTCTCCAGGTCTTCGTTGCTGTCCCGCGGGCTGGGACAAGTGGCGCCTAATGTGGGGCTCGGAGAACAGGGGACTCCGTGAGGAACACAGATTGGAGGGGCCCAAAGAGTAAAAAGAAAAAGAGTAAAATAATAATAGCGACCGCATCCGGGGAGCCTGCCCAGATGAGAGTCAGGTAAGTGATCTGTGTTTATGGGACAAGAAATAAGTAGTAGAGAAATTTTTGTTGATAGTTTAAAAGATGCATTAAAGGCACGAGGAGTAAAGGTTAAAAGAAAGCAATTGCTTGAATTTCTTCAGTCTTTACGAAAGCTCTGTCCTTGGTTCCTGCAAGAGGGAACGATAGACGAAAGAAAGTGGAAAAGAGTAGGTGATGCCTTAAATGATTATTACACTGCTTTTGGACCTGAAAAAGTCCCGGTAATTGCATTTTCTTACTGGAACTTGATTAATGAAATAATTTCAGTTAGGCATGTTAATCTGGAAATAGCAGCCATAGTGGAAAAGGGAAAAACTGTTTTGCAAGAAATGAAAGAGGCCTCTCATTGTGACATACCTGAATCACTCAAAGATGATCAGAGAGGTTACTATCAAAAAGAGACCATTAATAAAAACGATGGAGAAGATCTTCCTCAATAGTGATTCTGAGGATCACTTAAAAAGGAAAGCCAAACCTAAAGTCCCTAATATGATTAAGAAAATTTATCCTGATCTAAAAGTGGCTAAAGAACCTTATCACGATTTGCAAGCCCGCCCACAAAAGGTTCAAAAAATATTAACTGTAAAGGAGAGACCTGATGAGGGGCTCTCTTCTCCATCTGAGGATGAAGAGTTAGAGGGGGAGGCCGCCAAATATCATAATCCTGATCGGCCCTCCTTTAAACATCCCCCTCCTTATACACTTCCATCTTTTGACTCAGCCCCTTCTCCATCAGTCCCTCCGCCATCTGCTATGACATTTCCCATAATTGACTCACATAAAGATTTAGAAGATAAAATTGCTTACTTAAAAGAAGAAATTCGTCTTGAAAAGGAGCATCAGACTTTAATAGCTGAACTCCAGAAATTAAAAATAGGAAAGACAGAGGTCTCGGGTCGGTCTCAGGTCAGCCCCCACAAGCTCCAAATTTGTTAACAAGGGGAGCTGCCCGTGCAAAGTCTGTGAAGGTCTCTAGCACCCTACTGGACTTAGAGACACCTGAGGCTTTTCTAGTGACTGAGACCACTGATGCCCAGGGTCAACCATGGAGACATCATAATGGTTTTGATTTCAAAGTTATACAAGAAATAAAAATGGCTGCAGCGCAATACGGGGTGACAGCACCCTATACAATGGCAATTGTTGAATCTGTAGCAGATAATTGGCTTACACCTGGCGATTGGCACACAATCGCTCGAGCAACCTTATATGGGGGAGATTATTTGCTATGGAAATCAGAATATGTTGAGACTTGTAAAGAAACTGCCAGACGTAATGCACAGGCCAATAATGGATGGATTTATGACATGCTTGTTGGGGAAGGCAATTATGTGAACAGTGATGCACAAATGCAATATCCTCCTGGACTTCTTGCACAAATTCAGACTGCCGGTATGAAAGCTTGGCGCAGATTACCTACTAAAGGAGATTTGAGTGCTTCTTTAACTAATATAAAAAAAGGGCCTGATGAACCTTTCTCAGAATTTGTCCATCGGTTGATTACAGCCGCTGGTAGGATTTTTGGCAATGCTGAAGCTGGTACCGAGTTTGTTAAACAATTGGCCTATGAAAATGCTAACTCTGCCTGCCAAGCAGCTGTACAGACTTATAGAAAGAAAACTGACCTGTCAGGATATATACGTCTCTGTTCAGATATCGGGTCAGCTTACCAACAAGGCTTGGCTATGGCCGCCGCCCTTCAAGGGTTCACTATCAAACAAATGCTGGCTCAGCGTAATAAAGGTAAATGTTTTAAATGTGGATTCGAAGGCCATTTCGCCAAAGATTGCAACATAGAGACAGGTGGTCATTATAAAATGCCTGGCCTTTGTCCTAGATGCCGGAGAGGCAAACACTGGGCCAAAGAATGTAGATCAAAGACAGATGTTCAGGGACAGGAATTGCCTCCCCTGCTGGGAAACGGGTTCCGGGGCCAGCCCCAGGCCCCCAAACCCAACAAACAAGTTTTTGGGGCGATAAAATTTGTTCCTCAAGTGACAATCCATTTCTCAGCTCTACAGAGCAACCCCAGGGAGTGCAGGATTGGACCTCTGTGCCTCCACCTACACAGTATTAACACCAGAAATGGGGGCACAAGCCCTCCCTACGGGAGTGTTTGGTCCTTTACCTAAAGATATGTTTGGCCTTCTCGTAGGACGTAGTAGTTCTACTATGCAAGGGCTTCAAGTCTTTCCAGGAGTTATAGAGAATTAAAGATCATGGTTTCTTCTCCTTCCAATATTACTACAGTTAACACAGGCCAGAGGCTTGCTCAATTGTTGCTTCTCCCTCTCATTAAAACCGTTCATCTCTCTAAAGCTGATCTTAGAAATGATCAGGGCTTTGGCTCTTCTGATGCCTATTGGGTGCGACAGGTTACAACCACTAAACCTATGATGACTTTATGGCTAGATGGCAGAGAATTCCAGGATTAATTGATACAGGAGCTGATGTGACCATTTTAAAGAAAGAAGGTTGGCCTGCACAATGGCCCCTTGTGCCTACCTTTACTAATCTTAAAGGTAGAGGCCAAAGTCAAAATCCCGAAAAGAGCAGTAAAATTTTAACCTGGAAAGATAAAGATGACAATCAAGAAACTATTCAACCGTTCGTACTTGCTGGGTTGCCCATTAATTTATGGGGACGTGATATTTTAACACAAATGAAAATTATTATGTGTAGTCCTAATGAGATAGTAACTGCTCAGATGTTGAAACAGGGATATACTCCAGGCTCTGGACTGGGAAAAAATCAGTCCGGAATTACACACCCAATACTGCCACAAATAAAACATGATAGAGCAGGATTGGGAAATTTATGCTAGCGGTCACTGATGGTCCTGCATCCCATGTTGATCAAATAACTTGGAAAAGTGATGATCCTGTATGGGTTGATCAGTGGCCTCTTTCTGTTGAAAAATTACAAGCAGCACAACAGTTGGTGCAGGAACAGTTGGCTGCAGGACATATTGTTGAAAGCAATTCTCCTTGGAATACTCCTATATTTGTCATAAAGAAAAAATCAGGAAAATGGACGTTATTACAAGACTTGAGAGCTGTAAATAAAACCATGATACTTATGGGAACCCTACAACCTGGCCTGCCTTCTCCCATGGCTATACCTTTAGGATACTATAAAATTGTCATTGACCTCAAAGATTGCTTTTTTACCATTCCTTTACATCCCCTAGACCAAAAGCGCTTTGCATTTCGTGTTCCCTCTATTAATTTTAAAGAGCCTATGAGAAGATATCATTGGAAAGTTATGCCCCAAGGCATGGCCAATAGCCCTAATCTCTGCCAGAAATTTGTTTCCTCTGCTATACAATGTGTATGAGATTATTGGATTGACTTATACATTATACATTATATGGATGATATTCTTATTGCTGGAGCCAATGGTCAACAAGTACTATGTTGTTTTGATGATTTAAAAAAGGCTTTATGTGCTCAGGGATTGCAAATAGCTCCTGAAAAGGTTCAATTACAAGACCCTTATACTTATTTAGGACTCCAATTTTAGGGTCTCGTATTTCTACGCAAAAGGTAGAACTTAAAATAAATGCCTTGAAAACCTTAAATGATTTTCAGAAACTTTTAGGAGACATTAATTGGCTTAGACCCTATCTAAAATTAACCACTGGAGAACTTAAGCCTTTATTTAATATATTAATAGGAGATACAGATCCAAAGTCTCCAAGAACTTTAACAGATGAGGGGTGACAGGACTTAAAAATAGTCGAAAAGGCCATCCAAAATCAGTTCATTACTGCCATTGATTATGAACAACCTTTACATTTTATTGTTTGTAAAACAGCTGTTACACCTACTGCTGTTTTCTGGCAACAGAACCCCATAATCTGGGTACATTTGTCGTCATCCCCCTCAAAAGTAATTTATCCTTATTATCAGGCTATTGCAGATATCATTATGTTAGGACGAGAACAAGGAAAAAGATATTTTGGAAAAGAACCTGATGTTATAAATCTGCCATATTCTATGGAACAAATAAATTGGCTTTTCCAGACCACAGATTGTTGGCCTATTGCCTGTGCCTCCTTTTCAGGAACTATAGACAATCATTATCCCAACAATAAGCTTCTTCAGTTTTTGAGTACCCATGAGTTTGTTTTTCCCATCAAAACCTCCTCCAAACCAATAGATAAAGCTTTAACTGTGTTTACTGATGGGTCCTCCTCTGGACAAGCTGCGTATGTTTATGAAACTCAAGTTATGGGAGAGGATTAAAGATGGCGGCGTGAGAGGTGAAACAGAGGTTTCCTCCTAAAACCGCATATAATATGAAAATAAAGCTACTACAACTACTATTGAAAGAGCAACGGGAAAGAGAACTACAATAAACTGCATACACCTGGAGACAAGAGCAGCCCTCACAGGAAACGGTAATGTACTAAAGCTGTGGTCCTGCGGGATCCAAGCCCTTCCCCCACCCCAGCTCACGGCAGGAGGAACAGGAACAGAGCAGAGAGGGAGTGGAGAACTGGGACTGCTTAGTACCTAACTCTGGAGATCTACTCTGGGAGCACAAACCTACATTTCATGCTGCTTGCATGATACTCTTGTAATTAGGAGCTTGAAAAGCTAAGACAGGCGGAGTTCCTGGAGAGACTAAGATCCTGGCTGCCTGTGAGATCAGGGATCCATACCCAGCTTCTCCAGGACAGGGGAGGGGCAGGCAGTCTGAGAGACTTCCTGGCAGGGAGGACCTTGGCAGGAGGCCTCCTGAGAGGGCAAGGACTGCACGGAGCTTGCTGCTCAGGAGAAAGGACAGGTGGACAGGATTGTCCGGGTGTACTCTGCCCAGCAGATTGGGGGTTTTCTGATCTTCAGGTGTGCCAGCTCCCTGGCTGCCTGCATGGCTCCAGGAACACCTTCTGTGACAGACAGACTAGTGCACCTTTTGCCTGGCCAGCCCCACAGGGCTTGCGAACCTGGAAGCCCTTCCCTGGTGTTGGGTCAAATGGAGGGAGGATCTGTCTACAGCAACTTAAAAGGCAAAGCACAGAGGCTTATACCTGTGTGCTTAGCCCACCGGTTCAGACAGTGGAGACAGGCATAGCAGCCAGGAGCCAGGAAACAGCCCTTTCCTCCCCCGAGGGACCAATACTACTCCCCTACAATCCCTGACATTGCTTCAGGGACTGAGCAGCTCCAGAGAGTAGAGCGTCTGGGCACTAGAGGGCTCCATACACAAATATGAAACACCAAAGGAACCTGGTCCAGAGTAAAATTATGAACACAACTCCTGAGAAAGATTTTAATGATATGGACCTTATGACTCTCCCTGAAAGGGAGTTCAAAATAAAAATCATTCACATGCTCATGGAGGTATGGAAAGATATTCAAGAACTCAGGAATGAATTCCAGTCGGAGATCCAATCCTTGAGGAACACAATGGACGGTGTTAAAAGCAGATTGGATATGGTGGAGGAGACGATAAATGAAATAAAAACTAGAGAAGAGGAATAAAAGAGGCTGAGGTACTGAGAGAAAAAAGGATCTCTAGGAATGAAAGAATATTGAGAGAACTGTGTGACCAATCCAAATGGAACAACATTCGCATTATAGGAGTACCAGAGGAAGAAGAGAGAGAAAAAGGGATAGAAAGTGTCTTTGAAGAAATAATTGCTGAAAACTTTCCCACACTGGGGAAGGAAATAGTCTCACAGTCCACGGAAGCCCACAGAAATCCCAACACAAGAGACCCAAGGAAGACAACACCAAGACACATAATAATTCAGATGGCAAAGGTCAAATATAAAGACAGAGTATTAAAGGCAGCTAGAGAGAGAAAAAAGATCACCTACAAAGGAAAACCCATCAGACTATCATCAGACTTATCAACAGAAACCTTACAGGCCAGAAGAGAATGGCATGATATATTTAACGTAATGAAACAGAAGGACCTCGAATCAAGAATATTGTACCCAGCACGATTATCATTTAAATATGACGGAGGGATTAAACAATTTCCAGACAAAGGAAAGTTAAGAGAGTTTGCCTCTCATAAACCACCACTACAGGATATCTTAAATGGCCTGCTCTAGAGGGAAGCACCCCTAAGACTAAAAAGATGTCATCAGAGAAAATAAAATCATAGCAAAGAAAGCAGACCATCCAAATACTAACTAAAGGCAAAGAATAAAACATCTAATATATAAAGAATGGAGGAGGAAGAATAGGAAGGGAGAAATAAAGAAACATCAGACAGCATTCACAATAACTTAACAAGAAAGTTAAGTTAGATTCTTAGATAGTAAAGAAGCAACCCTTGAACTTTGGTAACCACGAATCTAAAGCCAGCAATGGCAATAAGAACATATCTATCAATAATCACCCTAAATGTAAATGGACTGAATGCACCAATCAAAAGACACAGAGTAACAGAGTGGATAAAAAAGCAAGACCCATCTATATGCTGCTTACAAGAGACTCACCTCAAACCCAAAGATATACACAGACTAAAAGTGATGGGATGGAAAAAGATATTTAATGCAAACAACAAAGAGAAAAAAGCAGGTGTTGCAGTACTTGTCTCAGACAAAATAGACTTCAAAACGAAGAAAGTAGCAAGAGATAAAGAAGGACATTACATAATGATAAAGGGGTCAGTCCAAAAGAAGATATAACCATTATAAACATATATGCACCCAACACAGGAGCGCCAACATATGTGAAACAAATACTAACAGAATTGAAGGAGAAAATAGACAACATGCATTCATTTTAGGAGACTTCAACACACCACTCACTCCAAAGGACAGATCAACCAGACAGAGAATAAGTAAAGACACAGAGGCACTGAACAACACACTAGAACAGATGGAACTAACAGATATCTACAGAACTCTGCACCCAAAAGCAACAGGATACACATTCTTCTCAAGTGTACATGGAACATTTTCCAGAATAGACCACATACTAGGCCACAAAAAGAACCTCAGTAATTTCAAAAATATTGAAACCCTACCAACCAACTTCTCAGATCACAAAGGTATAAAACTAGAAATAAATTTTTGAAAGAAATAAAAAAGACTCACAAATACATGGAGACTTAACAACATTCTCCTAATTAATCAATGGGTTAAGGACCAAATCAAAACAGAAATCAAAGAATATATGGAGACTAATGACAACAACATCACAAAGCCACAACTTCTGTGGGACGCAGCAAAGGCAGTTCTAAGAGGAAAGTATATTGCAATCCAGGCCTATTTAAAGAAGGAAGAGCATTCCCAAATGAGCAGTCTAAAGACACAATTATTGAAATTGGAAAAAGAAGAACAAATGAGGCCCGAAGTGACCAGAAGGAGGGACATAATAAAGATCAGAGAAGAAATAAATAAAATTGAGAAGAATAAAACAATAGAAAAAGTCAATGAAACCAAGAGCTAGTTCTTTGAAAAACTAAACAAAATAGACAAACCCCTAGCCAGACTCTTTAAGAGAAAAAGAGAATCTACACACATAAACAGAATCAGAAATGAGAAAGGAAAAATAACGACGGACCCCACAGAAATACAAAGAATTATAAGAGAATATTATGAGCATCTGTATGCTAACAGGCTGCAAAACCTAGAAGAAATGGACAACTTCTTAGAAAAATACAACCTTCCAAGACTGACCAAGCAGGAAACAGAAAAACTAAACAGACCAATCACCAGCAACGAAATCGAATCGGTATTCAAAAAACTGCCCAAGAACAAAAACCCCGGACCTGATGGATTCACCTCTGATTTCTAACAGACATATAGGGAAGAAATAACACCCATTCTCCTTAAAGTTTTCCAAAAAATAGAAGAGGAGGGAATAGTTCCAAACTCTTTCTATGAAGCCAGTATCACTCTAATACCAAAACCGGGCATAGACCTCACCAAAAAAGAAAATTACAGAGCTATATCCCTGATGAACGTAGATGCAAAAATATTCAACAAAATATTAGCAAACTGAATTCAAAAATACATCAAGAGGATCATACACCATGATCAAGTGGGATTCATCCCAGGGATGCAAGGATGGTACAACATTCGAAAATCCATCAACATCATCCACCACATCAACAAAAAGAAGAACAAAAACCACATGATCATCTCCATAGATGCTGAAAAAGCATTTGACAAAATTCAGCATCCATTCATGATTAAAACTCTCAACAAAATGGGTATAGATGGCAAGTACCTCAACATCATAAAGGCTATATATGACAAACCCACAGCTAACATCATACTTAACAGCTAGAAGCTGAAAGCTTTTCATCTAAGATCGGGAGCAAGACAGGAATGCCCACTCTCTCCACTGTTATTCAACATAGTACCGGAGGTCCTAGCCACGGCAATCAGACAAAACAAAGGTATACAAGGCATCAAGATTGGTAAAGAAGAAGTCAAATTGTCACTATTTGCAGATGACATGATACTGTACATAAAAAACCCTAAAGACTCCACTCCAAAACTACTAGAACTAATATCTGAATTCAGCAAAGTTGCAGGATACAAAATTAACACACAGAAATCTGTTGCTTTCCTATACACTAATGATGAACTAACAGAAAGAGAAATCAGAAAAACAATTCCATTCACAATTGCATCAAAAAGAATAAAATACCTAGGAATAAACCTAATGAAGGAAGTGAAAGACCTGTAGTCTGATAAGTATAAGACACTCCTAGGAGAAATTAAGGAAGACACTAACAAATGGAAATGCATCCCATGCTCTTGGCTAGGAAGAATAAATATTGTCAAAATGCCTATACTATCTAAAGCAATCTACAGATTCAATGCAATCCCTATCAAACTACCAACAGCTTTCTTCAATGAACTGGAACAAATAACTAAAAAATTCATATGGAACCGCAAAAGACCCCGAATATCCAAAGCAATTCTGAGAAGGAGGAATCAAACAGGGGGAATTACTCTCCCTGACTTCAAACTCTACTACAAAGCCACAGTAATCAAGACAATTTGGTATTGGCTCAAAAACCAACCCACAGACCAGTGGAACAGAATAGAAAATCCAAACATTAACCCAAACATTTACAGTCAATTAATATTTGATAAAGGAGCCTTGGATATACAATGGGGAGATGACAGCCTCTTCAGCAGCTGGTGTTGGCAAAACTGGACAGCTACATGTAAGAGAATGAAACTGGACTACTGTCTAGCCCCATACACAAAGGTAAACTCAAGGTGGATCAAAGACGTGAATGTAAGTCATGAAACCACAAAACTCTTAGAAAAAAACATAGGCAAAAATCTCTTGGACATAAACATGAGCGACTTCTTCATGAACATATCTCCCCGGGCAAGGGAAACAAAAGCAAAAATGAACAAGTGGGACCATATCAAGCTGAAAAGCTTCTGTACAGCAAAGGACACCATCAGTAGAACAAAAAGACATCCTACAGTATGGGAAAATATATTCATAAATGATGCATCTGGGAAGGGATTGACATCCAAAATATATAAAGAACTCATGCACCTTAACAAACAAAAAGCAAATAATCCAATTAAGAAATGGGAAGAGGACATGAATAGACACTTCTCTAAAGAAGAAATTCAGATGGCCAACAGGCACATGAAAAGATGCTCCACATCGCTGGTCATCAGAGAAATGCAGATCAAAACCACAATGAGATATCACCTCACACCAGTGAGGATGGCCAACATCCAAAACACAAACAACAACAAATGTTGGGGAGGATGTGGAGAAAAGGGAACCCTCCTACACTGCTGGTGGGAATGCAAATTAGTTCAACCATTGTGGAAAGCAGTATGGGGTTTCTCAAAAAACTCAAAATAGAAATACCATTTGACCCAGGAATCCCACTCCTTTCAATTTACCCTAAGAATGCAGCAGCCCAGTTTGAAAAAGACAAATGCACCCCTATGTTTATTGCAGCACTATTTACAATAGCCAAAAAATGGAAGCAGCCTAAGTGTCCATCAGTAGATGAATGGATTAAGAAGATGTGGTACATATACACAATGGAATATTATTCAGCCATAAGAAGAAAACAAATCCTACCATTTGCAACAACATGGATGGAGTTTAGAGGGTATTATGCTCAGTGAAATAAGCCAAGCCGAAAAAGACAAGTATCAAATGATTTCACTCATATGTGGAGTATAAGAACAAAGAAAAAAAAACTGAAGGAACAAAACAGCAGCAGACTCACAGAACCCAAGAACGGACTAATAGTTACCAAAGGGAAAGGGACTGGGGAAGATGGGTGGGAAGGGAGGGATAAGAGGGTAAAAGGGGCAGTACGATTAGCAGACGTAAGGTAGCGGGGGCACGGGGAGGGCTGTACAGCTCAGACAAGTAGTGACTCTATAGCATCTCTCTACGCTGATGTACAGTGACTGTAATGGGGTTGGTGGGGGGGGTTAGTTTAATAACCATAATTTTGCACATGTAACTGTAGGTTAATGATACCAAAATAAATTGTAAAAAAAAAGAAAAAAAAATCAAGTTATGTCCTTCTTAACAAAAGCAAAGTCTGCACAGCTAGTAGAATTGCAAGCAGTTATTGCTGTTTTTTCTGCCTTTCCAAATAAAACATTTAATTTGTTTACAGACAGTTCTTATATTGCCCACTCAGTACCACTATTAGAGACAGCTGCTCAAATAAAACACGCCTCTGAAAAAGCTTCCCTTTTCAGATCATTACAAGGCTTAATATGGCAACGTGCCTACTCATTCTTTATTGGCCATCTAAGAGCTCATACTGGCCCGCCAGGGCCACTATCTCAAGGCAATTCACTGGCAGACATGGCCACCCAAACAGTTCTCACTACCCACATTCAAAATAATCTCCAAGCTTCTACTGAAACACATGCCCTCCATCATTTGAATGCACATACCTTAAGATTGATGTTTAAAATCACCAGAGAACAAGCCCGCCAAATAGTAAAACAATGCAAGACTTGTGTTCCTTTTCTTCCTGTCCCCCACCCTGGTGTCAACCCTAGAGGGTTGGTACCCAACGCGCTTTGGCAAATGGATGTTACGCATCTTCCTGAGTTTGGAAATCTCCAATATATACATGTTACAATAGATACTTGTAGCGGCTTTATTTTAGCCTCATTCCAAGCAGGAGAAGCTTCTAAAAACGTTATTGCCCACATGTTAATAGCCCTGTCTACCTTAGGCAAGCCATCTCAACTGAAAGCAGATAATGGGCCTGGATATACAGGAAAAACTTTCAAGCCTTTTGTAAACAGCTGAGCATCAATCATGTCACTGGTATTCCTTATAATCCACACGGACAAGGTATTGTTGAGAGAGCTCATTTAACCCTTAAAAATACTATAAATAAAATTAAAAAGGGGGAACTGTATCCCGTAAAGGGGTCCCCAAGAAACATCCTTGCTCATGCTCTCTTCATTTAAAATTTTTTAAATCTGGATGATAGTGGGCGTTCTGCCGCTGACCGTTTTTGGCACCCTAATACCAAACAAGACTTTGCAACAGTACTCTGGAAAGATCCACTAGATAATCAATGGCATGGCCCGACCCTGTATTGATCTGGGGACGAGGCTCTGTCTGTGTTTTCTCGCAAGAACATGATGCCGCTAGATGGCTCCCTGAGAGAATGATTAGGCAAGCTAATAGTAATTTCTCCAGGGAGACACCAATGCCCTGAGAGTCGCCTTCTCTTTGTCTTCCTACAGGACCTTAAAGGAAGCAATGGACCTTATTCTCCTCATCCTCCTCCTGCTGATGAGATTTCGTAGCGCACATGGTAAGCCACTGCCAGAATCAGAAACAATGTATTGGGCTTACATTCCTGAGCCTCCTTTATTACATCCAACTCCATGGGGAGGCCCAAATGTGCATATCTTTACTAATAATTCTACTTTGTTGGGAGGCGAATCCAATGATTTCATTCCTTATTGTAAAAACGATAACTTCTCTTATTATGGGAAGTCTGGAGACCCTCCTCTCTGTTTTAGCTCTAATACCACCTTTATTCCTCCTGGATGTCTCCCTGTTAATTATAGAAGTTTTTTGACTGATTCTCCTCAGTCCTGTAGAAATATGGTCCTAAGAAATCTATGGATATTAAATATGGGATTTCTTGGATCCTATGATTACAATGATAAACTTATTGAACAATCACACTCTTCTGTTACATCTAATTGTGAAGATCTTTTATATGATCTAAATTCTATTTGGGAATCTATCGATCAGCTTAGAGGACATCCTCCTTGGAATAATTGCCTTTTTAAGAACAAGGGATTCTCATTCTCTCCTTACAACTCCTCTGTACAAATTTTTGATTATTCCGTGTCTTCACCTGATTATGATTATAGACAGTATTTAATTAATAATACAGAAAAGTTTTCTTGGAATAACGCATTAATCCCCAAACCTGAAAAAATTAATAGATGGTTTTCTTTTGGATGGGTAAATCCTACCTTGTTGGCTAGAAACAGTAAAAATAGTACCACTGCTTATCCTGACTTGTATAGACTTCTAGCTGCCGCTGGAATGATATTTCTTAAAAGGCCCTCTAGACCAGATCACTTAGATGTTGTCACTGCTTGTGTAGAATCTCCTTTTGTAATATTACTGCAAGACTCTGGTAAATTAGAAATTAAATTCATTAATCATATTTATCACATTTTCTGTAAAGAGTGTACAATAACCAATCGTCTTGATGCTTCTTTTGGACCTGATACATTTATTATTTTACATCAACCTTCTTATGTTTTAACCCCTGTAAGGTTAAATATTTCTTGGTATGATAATCCTGGGTTGCATGCTTTACAACTGATTGAAAAATCTTTGTCACGTTCTAAACGTTTTGTTGCTGCTTTAATACTGGGAATTACTGCTCTGATTTCATTAATTGCTTCTTTTACTTTGCCCACTACAGCTTTAGTTCAAGAAATTCATACTGCAAATCATGTTAATGATTTAAGTAAAAATGTTTCTATTGCATTGCAGCTACAAGAAAAGATAGATAAAAAGTTTGAAGCTAGAATAAATGCCTTAGAAGAAGCTGTTCTTTACATGGGAAATCAGATTCAAAATCTAAAAACTAGGCTGACTACCAGATGTCATAGTGAATACAAATGGATCTGTGTAACACCTTATTTGTAAAATGATACAGAACAATCTTGGGATAAAGTTCAAAATCATTTGTTAGGAATATGGGATCATACCAATTTATCTTTAGACATAACAGCTTTACAAAATAAGATAAGTGATATTAGTAATTCTGCTATATCCTCTGCTATGGCCTCTGAAGTAGCCCAATCCTTTTTAGAAACTTTACAACTTTATACTTCCTCCTCTTCATGGCGCTCATTTCTTCAGCTGCTTAGTCCAATTATTATCTATGGTATTTTATTCATTGTGGCTTTGCTAATAGCCCCATGCCTTATCAACAAGCTCCTACAGTTCATTAGGCACCAAATAGAATCTATTAAGATTCGTGAAATCCAAGTGCACTACCAACAGTTGGAGAATGATGAAAGAGAGAGAGAGACCTATATATGGCTATGCGTAGACCCCACTAAAGATAATTCAGAGTGGACAGTCAGAGACAGGTAAGAATAGCAAGAAAGGTACCAACCTAAGACAGGACACAGACCATTGCTGTCTGTGTACCAATGACGGGTAAGGGCCTTCCTGTGCTATATCAACCTAAGACAGGCACACTGTGCACTGCTCCCCTGATCTATAAATAAAATTAAAAAGGGGGACCTGTGGGGAGCGGGATATGCAACAGCCATAGTAACTCCATCTTGGGCTCTCGGACTCCATCTTAGAGACTGAGTTTCGAAAGTGCACAAATGGTTTCGGTTTCACATTCCGAGAAATGTGTTTAGGTTTCGGTTTCGATTGCTTTCGTGCCAGAGTGTTCTCACTCAGGCCCGCCGCTTACGTCAGAGACAACTGCGCATGCACACAACTCGGTGTGTGATTGGAATCTGAGGATCGCTTCATTAGCATAAAGGGCAACCAATCAGAAGAAACCCCACCCCGTGAATGCTATATATGCTTTGCTGTTTCTGCAAATAAACGAGACTTGATCAGGAATCTGTCTTGTCTCCATTCTTCGTGTCTCTTGTCTCCTACCCAATTCCCACTCCCCCTCTCCAGGTCCTTGCTGATGTCCCGCGGGCCGGGACAAGATAGTAAAGAAGCTACCCTTGAACCTTTGGTAACCATGACTCTAAAGCCTGCAATGGCAATAAGTACATGCCTATTGATAATAACCCTAAATGTAAATGGTCTGAATGCACCAATCAAAATATATAGAGTTACAGAATGGATAAAAAAACAAGACCAGTCCATATGCTGCCCATACGAGACTCACTTCAAACACAAAGACATACAAAGGCTAAAAGTGAAGGAATGGAAAAAGATATTTCATGCAACTAATAGAGAGAAAAAAGCAGGAGTTGCAGTATTTCTACCAGACAAAATACACTTCAAAACAAAGAAAGTCACAAGAGACAAAGAGGACATTATGTAATGATAAAGGAGGTCAGTCCAACAAGAGGATATAACCATCATTAATATCTATGTGCCCAATACAGGAGGATCTACATATGTGAAACATATACTAACAGAATTAAAGGGGGAAGTAGAATGCAAAGCATTCATTTTAGGAGACTTCAACACACCACTCATTCCAAAGGACAGACCAACCAGACAGAAAATAAGTAAGGACACAGAGACACTAAACAACACATTGGACCTAACAGACGTCTACAGAACATGGACCAAAAGCAGCAGGATACACATTCTTCTCAAGTGCACATGGAACACTTTCAAGAATAGATCATATACTAGACCACAAAAAGAGCCTCAGTAAATTCAGGAGGATTGGAATTGAATCTTGTATCAACCAGATTCTCAGACCACAAACATATGAAACTAGAAATAAATTATGCAAAGAAAACAAAAAAGCCCACAAATGCATAAAAGCTTAACAACATGCTCCTAAATAATCAATGGATCAATGACCAAATAAAAACAGTGATCAAGAAATATATGGAAACAAATGAAAACAATAACTCAACAGTGCAAAATCTGTGGGATACAGTGAAGGCTGTGCTAAGAGGGAAATATATTGCAATAAAGGCTTACCTCAGGAAAGAAGAACAATCCCATATGAAAAGTATAAACTCAAAATTAATGAAATGAGTAAAAGAAGAACAAATGAGACCAAAAGTTAGTAGAAGGAGGGACATAATAAAGATCAGAGCATAAATAAATAAAATTGAGAAAAATAAAACAACAGAAAGAACCAGTGAAACCAAGAGATGGATCTTCGAGAAAATAAACAAAATAGATAAACACTTAGCCAGACTTATCAAGAAAAAAAGTGAGTCTACACACATAAACAGAATCAGAAATGAGAAAGGAAAAATCACTACAGACATCACAAAAATACAAAGAATTATTAGATAATACTATGAAAAATTATATGCTAAAAAATTGGATAACCCAGAAAAAATGGACGACTTTTTAGAAAAATACAAACTTCCAAGGCTGACCAAGGAAGAAACAGAAAATCTGAACAGACCAATTGCCAGCAATGAAATTGAAACAATAATTTAAAAACAACCCAAGAACAAAATTCCTGGACCACACGGCTTCACCACTGAATTTTACCAAACATTTAGTGAAGATCATCCTCCTTAAAGTTTTCCAAAAAGTAGAAGAGGAGGGAATACTTCCAGACTCATTCTATGAGGTCAGCATCACTCTAATACCAAAACCAGGCAAAGACACCACAAAAAAAGAAAATTACAGGCCAATATTCCTGAAGAACATAGACACAAAAATACTCAACAAAATATTAGCAAACCAAATTAAAAAATACATCAAAAAGATCATCCATCATGATCAAGTAGGATGTATTCCAGGGATGCAAGAATAGTACAATATTTGAAAATCCATCAACATCATCCACCATATCAACAAAAAAAGGACAAAAATCACATGATCATTTCCATAGATGCCGAAAAAGCCTTTGACAAAATTCAATGTCCATTCATGATAAAAACTCTCAATAAAATGGGCATAGAGGGCAAGTGCCTCAACATAATAGAGGCCATATATGACAAACCCGAAGCCAACTTCATACTTAACAGTGAAAAGCTGAAAGCTTTTCCTCTAAGATTGGGAACAAGACAAGGATGCCCACTCTCCCCACTTTTTATCTAACATAGTACTGGAGGTCCTAGCCATGGCAATCAGACAACACAAAGAAATAAAAGGCATCCAGATTGGTAAAGAAGAAGTTAAACCATCACTGTTTGCAGATGACATGATATTGTATATAAAAAATCCCTAAAGAATCCACCCCAAAACTATTAGAACTAATAACTGAATTCAGCAAAGTTGCAGGATGCAAAACCAATACATGGAAATCTGTGGCATTCTTTTGTACTAATGATGAACAAGAAGAAAGAGAAATCAGGAAAACAATTCCATTCACAATTGCATCTAAAAGAATAAAATACCTAGGAATAAACCTAACCAAGGAGATGAAGGACCTATACTCTAAAAAGTAGGAGACACTCATGAGAAAATGGAAATACATTCTGTGCTCATGGATAGGAAAAATTAATATTGTCAAAATGGTCATCCTGCCTTAAGCATTCTACAGATTCAATGCAATCCCTATCAAAATACCGATGGCATTCTTCCACAAACTAGAACAAATAGTTCTAAAATTCATACGGAACTACAAAAGACCCTGAATAGCCAAATCAATCTTGAGAAGGAAGCATAAAGCTGGGTGATAACACTCCCTGACTTCAAGCTCAAGTACAAAGACACAGTAATCAAGACAATTTGGTACTGGCACAAGAACAGACCCACAGATCAATGGAATAGAATAGAGAGCCCAGATATCAACCCAAGTATATATGGTCAATATATGATAAAGGAGCCATGGATATACAATGGGGGAAATGACAGCTTCTTCAACAACTAGTGGTGGCAAAACTGGGTAGCTACATGTAAGAGAATGAAACTGAATTATTGTCTAACCCCATACACAAAAGTGAACTCTAAATGGATCAAGACCTGAATGTAAGTCATGAAAACATAAAACTGTTAGAAGAAAGCATAGGCAAAAATCTCTTGAATATAAACATGAGCAACTTTTCTCTGAACACATCTCCTTGGGCAAGGGAAACAAAGCAAAAATGAACAAATGGGACTACATCAAACTAGAAACCTTGTATACATCAAAGGACACCATCAGTAGAACAAAAAGGCATCCTACAGTATGGGAGAATATATTTGTAAAGGACATATTGACAAGGGGTTAACATTCAAAATATGTAAAGAACTCACATGCTTCAACACCCAAAAAGCAAATAACCTGATTAAAAAATGGGCAGAGGATTTGAACAGACAATTCTCCAAAGAAGAAATTCAGTGGGCAACAGCACATGAAAAGATGCTCCACATCTCTAATTATTAGGGAAATGCAAATTAAAACCACCATGAGATATAACCTCACACCAGTTAGGATGGCCAACTTCAAAAACACAAGGAACAACAATGCTGGTGAGGATGCAGAGAAAGGGGAACCTCCTTTACTGCTGATGGGAATGTAAATTAGTTCAAGCATTGTGGAGCAATATGGAGGCTCTTCAGAAAACGAAAAATAGAAATACCATTTGACTCAGGAATTCCACTCCTAGTAATTTATCCAAGGAAAACAAGATCCCAGTTTCAAAAAGACATATGCACCCCTATGTTTTTTGCAGCACTATTTATAATAGCCAAGATATGGAAGCAACCTCAGTGTCCATCAGTAGATGAATGGATAAAGAAGATATGGTACATATACACAATGGAATACTATTCAGCCATAAGAAAGAAACAAATTCTACCATTTGCAACAGCATGGATGGAGCTAGAGGGTATTATGCTCAGTGAAATAAGCCAGGCGCAGAAAGACAAGTGCCAAATGATTTCCCTCATTTGTGGAGTATAACAATGAAGCAAAACTGAAGGAATAAAACATCAGCAGACTCACAGACTCCAAGAAGGGACTAGTGGCTACCAAAGCGGAGGGGTAGGGGAGGGCGGGTGGGGAGGGAGGGAGAAAGGGATTGAGCGGTATTTTGATTGGCACACATAGAGTGTGGGGGTGTCACGGGGAAGACTGTGTAGCACAGAGATGACAAGTAATGACTCTGTGGCATCTTACTATGCTTATGGACAGTGACTGCAGTGGGGTTGGGGGGGGACTTGATAATATGGGTGAATGTAGTAACCAGAATATTTTTCATGTGAAACCTTCATAAGTGTATCAACGATACTTTAATGAAAACCTAGGAAAAGCTGGACAAATTGAAAATCAATAACATTTCTTGGTCCCACCAGAGAACTGAGTTTTCAGGACTAGTGGCTACCATTAAATCTGGAGGGACAGAGAGCCGCTGCCAAGACGTTTAGAGGGAGCAGAAAACACTGGAAACATTAACTGGTAAGAACCCTTAAATAGTCATTTTGATGAACTGCTGGGGGTTGATGGCAGACTGGAATGAGAATAACAATGTCTGTGGCTGAAGTGTTAGGGCTCCCCCACACTTTCATGGGATTTTCTTACGGGAACCTCACCAGATTCTCAGGTGAAAATCTGAGAAAGATTTTCCTGTGGCTCTGGTAGGGGGAGGGGAAGAGTAATCATGAAATATGTCCAGAAACAGCAGCCTTTGCTCTAGGAGGGGAAGATTTTACCAGAAATCACTTACAAAAAAGATTTCTCTTTTCTTGTAAGAAAGCCATGGGGATGCTTCTCCAATCCCAGCCCCCTCTGGTCTTCTGTCTTACCTAAGCCGTACAAGAAGAAACACGTGTGAAGATCACAGCTCTGAGACACAGGCCACTAACACATGAGAGAAAAAGGGAAGGATATAGAAAATGCTCCCATTGTGTCTCACCTTGGGCTGCAGTAAAATAGTAATAGATGACAACTGAAAGAGCTGCATGACATAAGGGTCACTCTGAAGAGTGGTACTTAGGGAAACACAAAAAAAAAGAAAGGAAACAAAAAGGAAGGGCTTTTATCTTAAAGGAAGTGGAAGCCTTTAGCATGCCAAGAGGCAAGAAAAAACACAATATGAGGAGACAAAAGAAGCATCAGAACCAGGCTCAGATATGACACAGAGGTTGGAATTATCAGGCAGGAAGTTTCAAAGAACTAAAATTAAAACGTTAAGAGTTCCAGTGGAAAAAATAGACAATATGCAAGAACAGATGGGTAATGTCATCAGAGAGAAGAAAATTCTAAGAAAGAATGGAAAGGAAATGCTCTAAGTCAAAAACACAGTAACAGAAATGAAGAAAGCCTTTGATGAGCTCCTAAGTAGCAGTGAACGTGGAGGTGAGTAAATAGAAACTTCCCAAACCAAAAACAAAGAGAAAAATGTGAAAAAAAAAAAAAATTCCAGAATGGAACCTCCAAGAACTGGGGTACAATTTCAAAAGATGTACAAAACTGAAGATCTTCAAGAACACCAAGCAGAGCAAATTCCCATAAGACAACCCATAGGAATATCATATTCATGCCACAGAAAAGTAAAGACAAAGAGAAAATCTTGGAAAAGGTAAAGGAAAGCAACGCCCCCTACCTAGGGAAGAACAAAGGTAAGAATTGCAACAGACTTGTCAGAAACCATGTGCATAAATTTCCTATTGCTGTAACAGATAATCACACATTCACTGGCTTACAACAACATACATTTATTACTTTACAGTCCTGGAGATCCAAAGCCCAAAGCCAGTCTTACGAGCTAAAGTCAAGGTGTCGGCCAGGCTGTGTTCATTCTAGAGGCTGCAAGAGAGTATCTATTTACTTGCCTCTTTTAACTTTCTAGAGGTTGCTTGCATTCTTCACTGGCTCATGGTCCCTTTCTTTCATCTTCAAAGCCAGAAACATGAGGCTGAGTCCTTTTTATGCTGCCATATTTCTAGTTCTCTCTCTTTGTTCCCCTAATCTACTCATAAGAACCCGTGGTATGCTGGGCCTCTCAAATAATCCAGGATAATTTCTCACCTGAAGGTCAGGTCATTAAAAATTTTAGTTCCATCTGCAACTTTAGTTCTTATTTTCCATTTAATTTAACAAATTCACAGAAGAAAACAAAAGGTATACAGATTAGAAAGGAAGAAATAAAACTTCACAGATGACATGACTGTCTATACAGAAAATCCCTAGGAATTGACAAAAAACTCTTGGAAATAATATATGAGCAAAACAAGTCTGCAGAATGCAAGATTAATATGCAAAACACAATTACTTTCTTTTATACTATCAATGAACAATTAAAATAGAAGATCCCAGAAATAGACTCACACAAATATAGTCAACTGATTTTTGACAAAGGAGTAAAGACCATTCCATGGAGAAAAGATAGTCTTTTCAGTGAACAATGCTGGAACAGGTGAATGTCTATATGCAAAAAAAAAAAAAAATTATCCTAGGCAAAAATCAGGGCATTTGTGACTATAAAAATGAAAAGCTAAAGAAAATTTAGATCCAATATGAAGGACTTGTTATTTTTCTACTCTTTGCATTGTTTATTAATTATATAAGACTCTTTCTGGGACACTAGAAGACTTACACTTGTTCATTCTGTGATGCTCCTTTGCAGGGAGATCAGTGCTTGGTTGATGAGATGGATCATCTGGACTGATGCTAACTTGGCAGCCAATTCCTGGGGGATGATACTTTCATTTCCATTCTTGTTTGAAATGACAATACATAATGTGGTACATCAAAAGTAGTGAAAAGAGAAAATGGATTATAAACTCTTATTCATGAGAAAGGAGAAACAGTTAAGTTTGAAATAACATGGAATCATGACTTTTAAAAAAGTAGGTACTTTTTCTTCTCTCTGTACAAGGGTCACTTCTCAGAGGTCACTCTGTTCTATCCTGAGTATTCATGTTAAGCAACTCATTATACACCTCGAGTACCTAGATTTTTATATTCTTCACTAAAAAAAAAAAAAACGCCCCCAAATCCCAAACACCAAGAAGAAACACGGTATCCTTGAAGACATACTGATACCATCTTCGAGATGGAAAAATTGAAGCTGAGTTCAGGATATTTTGTAGCCTATTTGTTGCTGCCTAGTATTTGTTGATCCCGCCATCATTCTGATAAAAGCAATGCAAGTTGGCTTTATGCTGTCTCTTTTATTGAGTACTCAGTATATGCCAGGCTCTGCACCATACCTTTGTTATTATTGTCAACCCGTGACTGTCCTAAAAAAAAAGCACCTGTTGATTAATCACAGCTAAGTTTACTAAACCTACTGCAATTAAGGGAGAGAAATCTTGACAAAGTCTTACTACTGTTGCAGAGAAAGGAGGTCAATAGTGGATATTAACAGAGCTTGGGGGGAGCCATGTGCTCACGTGGTTTGAGGAGAGTCTTTCAGTGAAAGGGGATTGAGTTTGGAATTTTGTCTTATAACAGTTTAGGTCTAGTGGAAAGAGGAAGGGAAGTTCTTGAAGGAAGGCTTGATGTATAAGCAGTTATTTGATTATCTGTCCACTCAGGTAGACAATCTGTTGTCCTAAGAAGAAGATTGCTTGTCCAAATAAGAAAACTATTTTTTAGACTAACTGATTTTCAGTAATTTTTCTGGAGCAAAGAGTGAAGTAATTTATTTATTTCTCTGGGAAAGAATACCCAAGAACAAATAGTTAAGTCACCTTGACCAAGATGGTCTTATGTCTTAGTCCTGCTAGTTAAGGTGTGTGAATGCAGGTGGTCTCAGTTCTCACTGTGACATAGTTGTAGCCCATCCCATAACCTCTGACTTTAAAATTTTTTTTATTAAGGTATAATTGATATATGCTCTTATGAAGGTTCACATGAAAAAACAATGTGGTTACTACATTTACCCATATTATCAAGTCACCACCCATACCCCAATGCAGTCACTGTCCATAATACCCCTCAATCTACTTCTCCCACCCTCCTCACCTGCCCCCCCACACCCTTCCCCTTTGGCAACCACCAGTTCCCTCTTGGAGTCTCTGAGTCTCTTGCTATTTTGTTCCTTCAGTTTTGCTTTGTTGTTATACTCCACAAATGAGAGAAATCATTTGGCACTTGTCTTTCTCTGCCTGGCTTATTTCACTGAGCATAATATCCTCCAGCTCCATCCTTGTTGTTGCAAATGGTAGGATTTGTTTCTTTCTTATGGCTGAATAGTATTCCATTGTGCACATGTATCACATCTTCTTTATCCATTCATCTACTGATGGACACTTAGGTTGCTTCCATATTTTGGCCATTGTAAATAGTGCTGCAATAAACATAGGGGTGCATATGTCTTTTTGAATCTGAGAACTTGTATTCTTCATGTAAACTGCAAGGAGTGGGATTCCCGGGTCAAATGGTATTTCTATTTTGAGTTTTTTGAGGAACCTCCATATTGCTTTCCACAATGGAGGAACTAGTTTACATTCCCACCCCTTTCTCCATATCCTCACCAGCATTTGTTGTTCTTAGTCTTTTGGATGCTGGCCATCCTTACTGGTGTGAGGTGATATCTCATTGTGGTTTTAATTTGCATTTCCCTGGTGATTAGTGATGTGGAGCATCTTTTCATGTGTCTGTTAGCCATCTGAATTTCTTCTTTGGAGAACTGTCTCTTCATAGCCTCTGCCCATTATTTAATCAGGTTATTTGCTTTTTGGGTGTTGAGGCGTGTAAGTTCTTTATGTATTTGGATGTTAACCCCTTGTCAGATATGTCATTTACAAATATATTCTCCTATAGGGTAGGATGCTTTTTTGTTATGTTGATGGTGTCCTTTGCCATACAGAAACTTTTTAGTTTGATGTAGTCCCATGAGTTCATTTTTGCTTTTGTTTCCCTTGCTCGAGGAGATGCATTCAGGAAGAGGTTGCTCATGCTTATATTCAGGAGATTTCTGCCTATGTTGTCTTCTAAGAGTTTTATGGTTTCATGACTTACATTCAGGTCTTTAATCCATTTTGAGTTTACTTTTGTGTATGGGGTTAAACAATAATCCAGTTTCATTCTCTTGCATGTAGCTGTCCAGTTTTGCCAACACCAGCTATTGAAGAGGCTATTATTTCCCAATTGTATGTCCATGGCTCCTTTATCATATATTAATTGACCATATATGGTTGGGTTTATATCAGGGCTCTCTAGTCTGTTCCATTGGTCTATGGGTCTGTTCTTGGGCCAGTAGCAAATTGTTTTGAGTACTGTGGCTTTGTAGTAGAGCTTGAAGTTGGGGAGCATAATCCCCCCAGCTTTATGCTTCCTTCTCAGGATTGCTTTGGCTATTCGGGACCTTTTGTGGTTCCATATGAATTTTAGAACGATTTGCTCTAGTTCATTGAAGAATGCTGTATGTATTTTGATAGGAATTGCATTGAATCTGTAGATTGCTTTAGGCAGGATGGCCATTTTGACAATATTAATTCTTCCTATCCATGAGCATGGGATGTGTTTCCATTTATTGGTATCTTCTTTAATTTCTTTCACGAGTGTCTTGTAGTTTTCAGAGTATAGGTCTTTCACTTCCTTGGTTAGGTTTATTCCTAGGTATTTTATTCTTTTTTATGCAAGTGTGAATGGAATTGTTTTCCTGATTTCTCTCTCTGCTAGTTCATTGTTAGTGTATAGGAATGCCACAGATTTCTGCATATCAATTTTGTATCCCACAACTTTGCTGAATTCAGATATTAGATCTAGTAATTTTGGAGTGAATTCTTTAGGGTTTTTTATGTACAATATTATGTCATCTGCAAACCGGGACAGTTTAACTTCTTCCTTGCCTATCTGGATGCCTTTTATTTCTTTGAGTTGTCTGATTGCTGTGGCTAGGACCTCCAGTACTATGTTAAATAGAAGTGGGGAGAGTGGGCATCCTTGTAACCTCTGACTCTTATGGCTATGTGTCTCTTTTTGACATATTCTAACCCAGACATAGAGCTTACCTCCTCAGAATATCACTCTCACACAAATGCACTAATACTCATTAATTCAGACTATGTCCTGAAGGTTTCATAGGACATTGAGGGCATGCAAAACAATCACATGTTCAAGAGATTTCTGTTTTCAAAAGTTTTCCCTTAAACTGTACCATCACGCAGGGGAGAGGGAATTTTCTCTTTTCTCCACACAGTACTCATTTTCTTTTCGTACAAGGAACTTTCAGTTACTCACTCTTTTATTATATAGAGTTTTTTCCCTCTTTCTTTTAAGTTTGACTGGAATGGGATCCACTCCCTGGGGCTCAGTGGCTAGTCTCAGGCTTATCAATAATTTCCAACAAAGTGATTTTTAGGCTTCCCCTTAAAAAAAATTTCTGTACCAGTTAGTAAAAAGAATATGTTTTTCCTTTTTAGTTTTATTTCTGCTTTATTTTTAATGATAATTTTGTGTGTTAGATGCTATCAAATAGGTACCCTAAACAGATATGTGATTGAAAGAATTGGAGAGGACTGAGATAATCTTGGCTTATCTCAAATATAATTGGCGTCTGAGTGTTTGTAGGGGGGAAGAATTATCTTTTTTCTTTATTCTTCTAAATTCTTGACTCTTGGTTATTCCTGCAACAAAGATTAACAAGAGAAAAGCATACAAAGTCATCGAGTTCCATACACATTTCTGAAACTCCTTCAATTATAAATATTCAATATATCAAGGTGTCATATTTTGGGGTAGTGTGTTCTGAACCCTGTCAGGCTCATATAGGAGAAAATACAATGACAAGAGTTTCTTACCCTCCTTTCTTCACCTAGAAGGAGAATCTTGCCGCTCCATGACAAGGTTTCTTTGGGGAAATGGTGGTGAAGGATCAAAGACGAAAGTACCATCACCAGCTGAGCAGCAGATGTAAAGCCACATCAGAGAACACTGACATCCTGGGTATGGTCACCCCTAAGATGTGTAATAGGCTGGAGTAAAATAATACTAACGAGCAATCAGTGAACATGTGAACATTGTTAACTAGTGAACAAGTTAAGAGCCGTTGTTTAGGATGCAGCTAGACCTGTATTTCATTATGTACAAACCTTAAGGAACGTTATCTTCTATCTTCAAGCCTCAGTTCTTTCATCTGTAAAATGAGAATCATAAGGTCATGGTGAACATTATATTTAAAAAATGCATGTAAAATGCCTGGAAGAGAGAAAATACTATGTAAATGATAACTATTATTATTATTGCTTTTTTGTTGAATAAATCAATGAATCATTGTCATTAGCTTTCCCTCTATGACAAGTTGTCTTTAATTTTTCTTGCTCTGAAGAATGTTCCACTTCTAGAAGAAGAATAGAGAAAGAAAGCAAGTGGTAAGGGAAGTCAATCCGTCAGAAGCCCTTGACTTTATCTTGTTTCAGTTGTGTTTTCACCGGTCTCATGTGTCATGGCTTAGGCTAATATGTAAGTTTTGTGAGGCCTCATGTCTCAGGGAGAAGGGAATTTAGGACTGTGGGTTTATAGAACTGACCCGGATCTGGAGATGTGGGACAGGAAGGTGCAGAGCATTCTAGAAGCCAATGAGAAGCTGTGACGGGGGAGAAGGGAGGTCATCTAGGCTGTAATTCAAACTGGGGCGAGTATGATTTTCAGGGAGGTGTCCACAAGGGCTGGATTCCACTAGCGGGCTGGGTCTCTGCGGCAGCATCCAGCCCTAAGCAGGGAGCTGGAGTGAGGGTAAGGGCATCAGGGCACTCATCAGGATATCCGGCCAAGTGCACTGGAACGACTTGGAAAAATGTCGGGGAAGGATGTCTTGGGTTTGAGAGGTCAAAAGAATGTCAGAACTCCTCTCCTGCATCAGATCCTTGCCACGCTGTGTGGATGTAAAAATGATGTGATCATGCCTTGCCCATTTCAGTATTGGCTCAGTCCCCAGGGTGTGGACAAGCAGAAATTTAAACCACAGGAAGTTGGGAAAGGCCAAGATAGGGACCTGAAAACATGCTTTAGATGGAGAAAGAAACATGAATTATGAAGAGCTTTGTAAGAAGTCCAAATGAATCAGTGGCCACATTGAGATAAAAACTCTATTTGACTGAGGTCACGATTCTTCTTGGAGTACTCACGCTTCAGAAATACTGAGTATTTTTGAAGACTTGACACCAGCACTCATCAGCCATATGACCTTGATGAGCTCAAAGGTATTGGGATGGTCAAGTGATATAATGTTTGTGACTGTCAATTGCAATGTTCTATGTAAATGTGAGATAGTATGGTGCTAATGCCATGCCTGGGAGGAGCCCTGTGATACTCTGGGGGCTAAGATTCATGAGTTGTAGGAGATGAGGAAACACAGCAGGTTTTTTGATTCCTTGAGTTTCTTTGGGGTTTAAATGGTCAGTGAAAGTGTGATTTCTTTAAAATATGTCAGCTCTTCCTTGCAAAAGTTACCTTAAGAAGGATTTTGTGGTTCATGATAAGAAAGTATAGTGGAACTATTTTGAATCTTTAACTCATTTATTTTCTCTGTATTTGTTTGACATTGGACCTTCCCTCCCATCAAAATAGACCATTCTGCGCTTGTTGTCGTGGAAAATGGAGATAAACCAGACTCCCCTTGAGTTTCAAAAGCCTAGCATGTTAAAAAAAAAAGATTTATGACATAAACAACTTGAGAGAGAAAACATGAGCTAGAGGAACAAGGCTTGCCCCCACCTGGAGATAATCAAGGACTCCCTGGCTAGACGGCAGGGGAAGAGCTAGAGATAAAGTGAATGGGGGTAAAGTCGGTGAGCTCTAGGGTAACAAAGAGTCAGAGGAAATTGTTGCCCTAGAACAGAGTCTCTATCTGTAGGTCAGCCAGCTTCTGCTTGAACAAAGCAACCATATATCACTTAGACTCACACAAGGGGCATTTTTCTTGATTTTCACAAGGGAAATTTCACTGGGAAAACTAACTCTATTTCAGGCTAGAAAAATCTGTAGATGTCTTACCAAACACTAATAAATGATTCTGCTCTATATTTATCATGGTTTGTATTCTTATTCACTGCCACATCAACAGTGGGAGAATAGTGCAATGCATGCGAACACACGAGACCATGAGTAACACACTTGCCCTTTGACCACGAGAAAAATAACATTAATGAATAATGAGAAATGAAAAAAAATTTCTGTAAGTATATATCATTTATACCTACTGCATGGGTACATCAAAACATTTATTAGCATAGATGGAAAAATAAAGGATAGCAAACAACAGCAAAATTATGGATTGAAATAAGACCCATTTTTTTACGCCTGGTAGAAGCTTTTGGGGCCTGGGGTGTTTGGTAGACTCCAACAGCGATGTTTGTAAGTCTGTCTTTTGCCATCCACCCTGCTTGGGGATGCCTGGTAGCAGATGCTCAGACTAACCATTATTATTTGCTAATCGCTAGCACTGGATGGTGAGCTGCACCCTATGAAGCACTAGTTATTAGCATGTTCCCTGGGCCTGGGCTGCTTCAGCATCCAAACATATTACTCCTGAGTCTTTACAAATATGCTGCTCTGGTGCCCTGAGGATTGCTTGGACTAGTAGAAATCTTTCTAAAAATTAAGGCGTCCTTGGAGAACTAATAGAGACCCAGCATATAAATGATCGATAATGGAGGCCTTCGGATGCTGGGAAAATAAGCCAATATTGTGAATTACAGAGAACATGAAAAAAAATGCTAAACAAATATAAGGGAGCAGGTAGTGTTCCATAGTGGTGTGGGTGGCTCCACTTGATCTCAGATGGGTGGAGTAAGAGTTGTCCTTAGCTTTGAAGAGCAGATCACATTAAATAAACAAAGAAGTCTCAGCAGAATAGACCTCAAACATGCAAAAGAGAAGTAAGCTGATTCAAGGGAAAGCAAACTCGTTTGTCTCTAAGGTGAAGGTGCCCAGTCAAGCTCACCCTTCCTGAGGGGTGATGAGCGGGCCCAGCAATTGAATGGGAGTTTTTCACTAACTGCTCACAGAGCAAGGGCCTAGATCAGTACCCTTACCAGGTTTGGTCATCAAGATGCATGTGGGAGAGCAGATGCCATTTTTATTTCTCCTTTACAAGCTTATGTAGTTTTATAGCCCTTACATTTGACCACAGGGATGAAGGAAACACCTGGACACAGTGCTGTTTTCAAAAACCCAGGAAATGAGAAAACTTTTCCATTGGAAGCCACTCAAGGACCACAGGTATTTCCTGGTTAAACCAACTACAACTCAGTATTTGTCCCTAATACAAATGCTCTCAGGAAAACAATTTACCTTCAGGCCTATTACTTACTCAGTGTTTAAATATTACCATTTGCAAAGGAAATAAAGCCTGCTAATGCACAGCCTATTTGCTCATGTACACACACTGTAAAGAAAATAGAAATGTTTTAGTTTATGGGATCAAAAATAAATAAATCTTTTGTATCTCATAAGGTTTTACCTTGAGATTTAGAAAGAAGTGGGAAGTGGAAAGGATGTTCCTGGAGACCCACAAAGTGTACAAAGTATACTCAGTGTATTTCAATAGCATAATGGCTCAAAATTATCTCAAGGTAATTGTGAACTTTACATGAACTTCTAAGGAATTTTCTCAGATTTTATCAAGAACATTTCTTTCTTTTTGAAAATAACATTAGTACTTAATCTTTGAGCCTTTCTAGGAGCTGTCTGGTGTCCAAAATGACTTCTCCCACCTTGGGTGGTGAATCATCTTTGATGTTGTAGGGAAGGTTTCTAGAAAGGGTCTTTATAAAGGTGTCCCATGGGAACGTGAACAAGACAAAGGGACTGAAAGAGGAATACCATCTGGATATGTTGAAACAGAATGATTAAATCTAAGGATAGAGTTTCATGCGGTTACAAAGGATTAAGCCTCCCCATTAACCTCCAGAATAGTTTGTCAGATGGGGATGGAAATAGTATCTCAAGTGTGATTGAATAAACTAAGATAACATATATAAGTTACAGGGGAAGTGTGTAGTTCTTCATTGCACAGAACTGTCTCATGCGTAGCAGGACTTCTAACGTCCTTAGCTTCTCCACACATGAAATTCCTGGAATCATGTGACAATCAAAGTTGCCCAGGTACACCTCCAAAATTACTTTGGCGAGGGGAAGTGGTACCACTCATTTAGCCCTAGGATGGCTTAGCTAACTGAATTGTAAAGATCTGTGCAGGTAGGAAACCATAACTTTGCAGCCTTGCCTTGTTTCCAATAGACAGTATATGATTAATGTTCCAATGGCTTTGGCAAGACCATTTGAAATATTTTCCATTCTGTGTTTTCATTCACGGACAGTACTCTGCACCGAGTAATAGCCATTCAGGGTACAAGGCACCGGAGAACATCAGGGCACTGGGAGTAGGAATTATAAATATGAATGACAGATCTCAGATGAGTCAGGGACACCAGAAATCTTGGGTGTTTTTGTTTGGTCATCAAGTTGAGGAACTCTGCCTAGAGTAGAAAATGCTGCATAATTGGAAAATGACATGCTGGAAATGCTGAATCAGGAGCCAGAAAACCCCCACTGTCAGTTTCTTTAGGCTAATGCACTGGGGTTGAATAACTGAAGGAGTCAGACCCCAGAGCCGTATCAGCCTGCAAGTGTGCCCATGTCTGTATGACAGCAGGACAATATGACACCAATCCATTTGTGGGATAACACGGTGAAGACAGTTTGTCATAATGCAATTAAAAGCAATGATTGTTTCCTGAGTTGTTCTACACTAATTCCTGCCTTATGGCTACCACAGATGAATCAGAAAAGCAGGAAACACATACTCAGGGGAGGCACAAACGAAGATGAACAGACCATGAATAATTTCCACAGTGGGACAGTGACCCCGACTCCTTCTTAAAGTAAGAAGAGGGGAAAAGAGGAGTTAGGAGAAGACTACAGGCTATAGTCAGGGAAGGGATTATTTCGAAGGTCTCCATTTCTGAACTGAGAGAAGTCTGAGTTGGGAAACAAGGTTCTACTCTTATGAGATTTCTTTTCCTGCCAAATATTTTAAAGGTCATATAGCTATTAGTATAAGAATGTTTTTAACCACACAAGTTTCAGTAAAATCAAAATCAAATGCTACTAAGGAAACCAGTCTTTTTATCTTGAATACCAGGTTAGCAAATAAGGAAGATTGCAGCCAATGGGGCTTGAATGGCTCGAAGTTCTGAATGGCATTAACAGTGCCAGGGAAACCGCAGGCTGGGTTTTCTACCCTAAAATGTGGAAAAATATTTATTTTCATCTTTTTCCTATCTCAAAGACTAGACCAGACGTTGGTGTTAAAACCTGATTTGCATACTTCTCACCAGAACAGTAACACCCAAAAGGCGAGGCATGAAGGGACTCGCTCCCAGCAGCACGGGGCCTTATGGTGTGTCTGGAGGAGAAGCAGCTTCCTGGTTCTGCTGACAAGGAAGGTTAGACGTTTGCTTTCTGCTCCACGCTAGAGACAGTCGGTGGGGAAGAGGCAGTCTTTGAAGAGATGACAGGAAACGGCTTCTCAGAAGTGAAATGAGAGGCCATGTCTAGTTTTATGATATGGGAGTGGAAGAGGGGACAGGAAAGCTGGTAGCAGATTTGAGGGTGAATAAAGGAGGGCTGCAGGGTTTGGGTGGACAGCGGTAAGGCGGGGGCAGGACAGTTTGGCTGAATAAAAAGGCCGCTCCCAGCTCTGAGCAAGACTTTGCAGTGAAGGGGGAGCAGGTGCGACTTTGTGCAGTGAGTCTACGAAACAGAGACGCCCAGAGTCCCGCCCGCTACCCCGCCTCCGCGGTGGCTTGGACAGTGAAGAAGATAATGTGAGTCACTCAAACTCTTTGGCACAGTGCCTGGCACAAAACAAGCACTCATAAATGACAGTCATGATTGTATTATCATTTTTCATTTTCGTGCAGTGTTTTATTCCCAGCCTATTGGTGGGCAGAAAGTAGTTTCTTAAGTAATGCTTGTTGATTGGTTGATTAATTGGAATAATCACAGAGGTAATACCAGTAGCAAACATTTATTTTGTGTTTACTATGTGTGCATGTACTTACTATATTCCAGAAATAGTGCCAAACTCTCCAGGTGTAGCTCTCTGAGGGGGTTTTATTACTATTCCCCTTTGACAGATGAGGATACTGACACCACTCGGATCACCCAAGATCAGAGCCAGTAAGTGGCAGAGCCTGGGCTCAGACCCACGGAGCCTGGCTCCGGGAATCCTGCCGTCCACCAGGACACACTGCAGGCGAGTAAAGTCAGTCAGGGATGGAAGGATTCTGGCACCTGCTGAGGGTTCTCTGGGCAGCAATCCTGGAAATACACTTGACGAGGAGGAAATGGGTCTCCTTTGCACAGCAGAGAAGCCCTGAGCCCAGATGGGAGCTGTGAGCAGAGAGGGTCTGCAGGGCCAAGGCCAGAGGTAGGGCCAGTAATAATTTATGCTGCTGGGTGAGCCCTCTACACAATCCACCTGCCTTCCCCTCTCTGCCAGGGCCTGCAGCTCCCTGGAACAGCCTCTGAGGTGAGACCGGACGGACAGATGTTATGCAGCCACCACAGCAGGAGTGCAGTCAACCCAATCCATAGAAAAAAGATGATCACAGGGGTCTCAAGGAGGGCCTCACTGACCTTGACACCGCCAGCGTCAGAAAACCATTAAGCGGGGTGAGACACTAAGCAGCTTGGGGAAAATTGCAAAGTAGGAAAAATGTATCCTGTGCCTGCCCACTTTTTGTGAGTCTCCTTCCTTATGTCCAGACCTGTTCTGGACCTCAAAGCCCTTTGTCTATCCAGGATCCCTTAGTGTGATGGTGCAGGTAGGCCTGCCCTCTGTCCACAAGGTCTCACGCCTGTAGTGTGCCCTCGTGTTTCTGCCACCGCACCTTTTCCGTGTTTGGTGACTCTGCCACCTGGCTGACCCAGTTTTTTTCCCCGCCCGAGAAGTCTGACTGAATGAAGGTCTTGAGCGACTTACCTTAGGGATGTTGATGTTTTCAAAGAACAGTTCTGAATATCAAAGACATTCTAAAAGAATCAAATTCTAAGGGAAGATCTTCAAGTCCTGTTGCGGGGGTTGGTTGGGGGTGGATGGGAATTTTTTCCCATAAATTACAGGACACCCATAAATTGCAGAACTGACCTGTCTGTTCATATGCAAAGCTGCTAGGTGTCCATGGAAAGCATTTTAAATGAGATGCGTGGCCTGTAATTCACTTTATTTTGTGCTATCTTGAGCTTTTCTCTGTTTTATCTCTCAAATGGATTATCAGTTTTGGAGGAGACAGGAACAATTTGCCTTACATTCCTTGTACCCTGCAATGCATAGAGTTGATACTCAGCAAACAAATACCCCTTTGTGAATTCAAGTGGGAGTGTAGTGAACACTGCAGAAGGATTCATTTTGGGGAAAAAAAAAATTTTAAGAGGTCTATAGCCCAGGCATCCCAACCACAAAGATGTAACCTTCTGGGAACTCCCACAGATTTAATTCAATCAAATCCAATTACTGCCACCATCACCCACAACTAGATTCAGACCTCTGAAAATTGAATTAGGTTTCCATCTATTCAACAAAACTTTATCAAGCACCCACATAACCAAGCACTCACATGTGCTGTTGATACTGATAGTTCTAAAGGGTGGTTCTTGTCCTGAAGAAACTCCCAGCTTAGAGGAAAGGGAGATAAGCAAATATATCAGGTAGGGTTCCTCCACAGTTCACATGTCACTGAATAATGTTGTTTCGGGAGAGCTTCATTTTAATATCACCCTCTTGAATTCACAAATCATTGTCATCCAGTTGTCTCAGCCACCTTCTTTCCTCCTAAGGAAACCTTTCTCTCCCCTCTCACTGTAAGAGGGGATGGTGCTGGTAAGACCCCGTGTGACTGTCATTTTCTGGTAAATGATAACCGAGGTCTGCCAGGAGGACAGAGATGTCTTAAAGGAGTGTGATAAAAATAGTGATTTAAGTTTTATTTCAGTAAACAAAGGGCCTCAACTTTTCTTCTGTGACCAATTCTTCCTTGAAAACAGTTATATATCACTAACCAACTTTCCGAATATAGTTCTTGAAGGAAAGATTTGATCTTAATCAGAGTACTGTCTTTTTTCAGCACATACCTCAGGGCCACACCAGTGAATTTTAATCTTAAATTACTGCCACCATGTAACTCCAGGGGGGAAAATATGTTCCCAGCTTGGGACAAATAAACCTTTGAAGCTGAAATCAGTCAAAGGGAGAAATAAAGTGAGAGAAACCTGTTTATTGCCTACAAGCAGTTGTCTACCCCTCTCGCCCATGTCTCTCGTGACCCAGCTGCCAAAGCCGCACCAAACCTCCCTGGGCCGGGTGTGTGCCTGGTACCCACACCTTGTGATAAACTATTTTATCTTTTATTTATTTTTATTTTGATATCGTTAATGTACAATCACTTGAACAACATTTTGGTTACTAGAACCCCTATTATCAAGTCCCCCCACATACCCCACTAGTCACTGTCCATCAATGTAGTGAGATGCTATAGAATCATTACTTGTCTTCTCTATAAATACTGCTTTTCCCATGTCCCCCGCCACTGATTACGTGTGCTAATCGTAGTGTCCCCTTTTCCCCCTTAGCCTTCCCTTCCCACCCATCCTCCCCAGCCCCTTTCCCTTTGGTAACTGTTCTCCATACTTGGGTTCTGTGAGTCTGCTGCTGTTTTGTTCCTTCAGTTTTCCTTTGTTCTTATACTCCACAGATGAGTGAAATCATTTGATACTTGTCTTTTTCGGCTTGGCTTATTTCACTGAACATAATACCCTCTAGCTCCATCCATGTTGTTGCAAATGGTAGGGTTTGTTTTCTTTTTATGGCTGAATAATATTCCATTGTGTATATGTACCACATCTTCTTTATCCATTCATCTACTGATGGACACTTAGGTTGCTTCCATTTCGTGGCTGTTGTAAATAGTGCTGCGATAAACATAGGGGTGCATCTGTCTTCTTCAAACTGGGCTGCTGCATTCTTAGGGTAAATTCCTAGGAGTGGAATTCCTGGGTCAAATTTTGAGTTTTTTGACGGACCTCCATACTGCTTTCCACAATGGTTGAACTAATTTGCATTCCCACCAGCAGTGTAGGAGGGTTCCCCTTTCTCCACATCCTCACCAACATTTGTTGTTGTTTGTCTTCTGGACGGTGGCCATCCTAACTGGTGTGAGGTGATATCTTATTGTAGTTTTAATTTGCATTTCTCTGATGATTAGCGATGTGGAGCATCTTTTCATGTGCCTGTTGGCCATCTGAATTTCTTCTTTGGAGAAGTGTCTGTTCAGCTCCTCTGCCCATTTTTTGATTGGCTTATTTGCTTTTTGTTTGTTGAGGTACAAGAGCTCTTTATATATTTTGGATGTCAACCCCTTATCGGATATGTCATTTATGAATATATTCTCCCATACTGTAGGATGTCTTTTTGTTCTACTGATGGTGTCCTTTGCTGTATAGAAGCTTTTCAGTTTGTTATAGTCCTACTTGTTTATTTTTGCTTTTATATCCCTTGCCTGGGGAAATATGTTCATGAAGAAGTTGCTCATATTTATGTCCAAGAGATTTTTGCCTACATTTTTTTCTAAGAGTTTTATCATTTCATGACTTACATTCAGGTCTTTGATTCATTTTGAGTTTACTTTTGTGTATGGGGTTAGACAGTAATCCAGTTTCATTCTCTTACATGTAGCTGTCCAGTTTTGCCAACACCAGCTGTTGAAGAGGCTGTCATTTCCCCATTGTATGACCATCACTCCTTTATCGTATATTAATTGACCATATATGTGTGGATTTATATCTGGACTCTCTATCTGTTCCATTGATCTATGGGTCTATTCTTGTGCCAGTACCAAATTGTCTTGATTACTGTGGCTTTGTAGTAGAGCCTGAAGTCAGGGAGCGTAATCCCCCTGCTTTATCCTTCCTTCTCAGGATTGCTTTGGCTATTCAGGGTCTTTTGTGGTTCCATATGAATTTTAGAACTATTTGCTCTAGTTCATTGAAGAATGCTGTAGGTATTTTGATAGGGATTGCGTTGAATCTGTACATTGCTTTAGGTAGTATAGCCATTTTGACAATATTAGTTCTTCCTAGCCAAGGGCATGGGATGAATTTCCATTTATTAGTGTCCTCTTTAATTTCTCTTAAGAGTGTCTTGTAGTTTTCAGGGTATAGGTCTTTCACTTCCTTGGTTAGGTTTATTCCTAGGTATTTTATTCTTTTTGATGCAACTGTGAATGGAATTGTTTTCCTGATTTCTCTTTCTGCTAGTTTGCCTTTCTTGTAATCAACTATTGATATGGACATGGACTACTTCTCTCTACCCCTTGGAAACACCTATTGATATGGAGATGCACTAAGGTGAGAGATTCTGGAAATATTGCAATTTTACCCACACACCATCACCTACAACTTGAGTTAGGCTTCTAATAAAATGAACTAGTTTTCATCTGTTCAACAAAAATTTATTAAGTATCTACATAGCCAGCCAGTGCAGTACGCCCTAGTGATAGGGATACTTTTAAGAGATGATCTCTGCTGTAAAGGAACTTCTAACCTAATAGAAAGGCAGACAGACAAACATAATTGCAAGATTACAATATGGTATGATGGAGATACAACAGGGTGCCACTGGCAGCCATGCTACTGGAAGAGTTATGTGGGTGAGGCAGAGGAGGAAGAGCCTTCCAAGTATAGGGCCTAGATTTTGTTTTCCTCCCTTTCTGGAATCAGGCACATCCCAAATCTAGGTTAACAAAAGGGTGTTTGTATGGCAATTCAAATGACGATAGAGAGGACTCCTGTAGCATGATGACATTCAAGGGAAAATGTCAAAGAGGAAGGTGCTGTTGACTGAATGTCTGTGTCCTTTCCAAATTCCTATGTTGAAACCTTAATCTGCAATGTAATGGCATTTGGAGGGTGGCTCTTTGGGAGGTGATCAGGTCTTCAGGGCAGAGCCCTGACTGAGATTAGTGCCATTATAAAGGAGACCCCAGAGAGATCCCTTGCCCCTTCCACCCTGTGAGGTCATAGCAAAAAGACAACTCTCTATAGAACAGGAAGCAAGCTCTCTCACCAGACATGGAATCCACTGGTGCCTTGGTTTTGGGCTTCTCAGCCTCCAGAAATGTGAGAAATCATTTTCTGTTGTTTGTATGCCACTTGGCCTATGGTGCTTTGTTATGCCAGCCCAAACAGACTAAGACAGAGGCTATTTGGGCAGTATGAAAACTCTGTATTACTGAAGCTCCTTTGACAGCTCTCGCCTTTCCCGTTCAGAAAGGAGTGGGAGGAAGTGAATACAAGGGAGGACTCTGAGGGAAGAGAAGCGAGTGTTCAAGACGGGAAGAATGGACTTCTGGAGGGCTTTAAGGTGGCTTTACCAGCTGAGACTGAAGAATCCCTTCTTGTCACACTGCAGTGGGCTCTGTAAATTGGAAGCTAACAACTCAGGAAGTTGTGCTTGTTTTTCTATAGTCTATGTGGATGTTAATAACAAAGTATTCTGTCTGCCTCCTGCTGATACTGGAGTTATGCCACCAGATGGAGTGGCATGTACAAAGGTGAAAAGGAAAGAAAGAATGATGTTTTCTGGGTTTCTCAGTACCTCTCTCAACCCTCAGACCCTCATCCTTGTAAGGCTCTGGGCCACCCCTTCATTCTTACCCTGTGCCGCATCCTTCCCCACCTCTTGAAAGCTTTGTGTGTGCCTCTGGAGCCCAGAGCCAATCATCAACAACATCCCCTCTATCCTCTTCTGTGAATGTTCTGTCGCTCTCTGACTGAAACTGCTTTCTGCTGTGACACCTCTTCCCTGAAACTGTCTCGAAAGGTGGCGGTTGACTCTCACAGCCTTCGGGAGAGATCCTTTTTGTTTCTCACCTTACCTTCCTTTCTTGCCATGGTCTTGTCCTTCATGTCCTTGGGTGCTTAGACTTTGCCATACAAAGAGCTGGGATCTTTTCCTGATTTCAAGGTCAAGCATTACGTTTCTTGACCATTACGTCTTCTCTGTGAAGACTCCAGATTTACTTCTCTGGGATCACCTTTCTCTTGAGTCCCAGATCCGTAAGGCAGCAGCCTGCTTCGCTTGGGTGTCTAGCAGACATTTCAGACTCATCCTGTCCAAAGAGAATCATTGCTCCCCCAACAAATTTGTTAAACTTTGTATTATCCCCATTTCAGCCAATGCCACCACTCTCTATCCAGTTTACCTAGACAGAAATCTAGCCACCATTCCCAGTTCCTCCTTTTTCACTAATTACTATGATCTTGTTCATTAACAACTGTAGCCCTTTCTACCTACAAAATATATTCTTAAATCTGTCTACTTCTTTCTGTCTCCATGACTATCTTCTGGGCTGAGCCACCATCATCTTTTCCTGGACTGCTGCACACCGGGGTCCCCTGACTCCATATCCACTCCCTTCTCACCCAGCCCTGTGACATCACAAGCCATTTTTTATACAGCAGTCAGAGGCGCCTTTATAAATCAGATCAGATCATGTCACTTCCCTGTCTAACGCTTAGTAGATTTCCACTGTAATTAAAATGAAGTCCAAATTCCCTACAGGGGTCTTCAAGCAGCTGACCCCTCTCTGCTTCAGTGACAGCATCTATTACTGTCCGCCCCTTGTTCACTGTGCCCCAGACACCAGCCTCCTTTCATCTACTCGATCATGTCTCCCCCTCCCATCACATTAAATCTATGTTTGATTTTGATGGTTCTCTGCCTGGAATTCTTGTCCTTCTGTCTGTTCCAAGGACGGCTTCTTCTTATCTTTCAGGTCGCATTTTGTTCGTCAGCCTCTCTGATTTACCTTCCTTGATTATGCTATCCAAGAACAAGTACTCTATTATTCCCATTTGTTCATTTCCTTCATGGCATGTCTCATTTCTCTGGCTGATTACGAAAGCACATTGCTATATGGTGACTTTTTCTTCCACACTCAGTGCAGCCTCAGGACCTCATGGGGCCAGTTGTCTGCTTATCACATTAGCTTAATCCAATCGATTACTTAGAGGACTCCCAGGACAATCTGCTCCAGATCCTGTTTTAATGATGCTGAAGTCTAAGTCTCTGCTAAGTCCCTTCATCTTGGTACTGCTACTGATGCTATACCCGTCGTTATTCTTTTATATTCTGAATCATGTTGACTAAGCTATTCGCTTCAGTGACCTTCATTTTGAATTCTTGTGAATGAAAACTATTATGTTCTCTTCCTTCCTCAGTTCAGAAGATTAGGCTCCGTGACAGTGGGATGTACCCTGTCTTACATGCGCTATTTCTTCTACTGGAAATTTAGAGTGTGAGATTGCACTTTCATGAGTTACCTGGTAACCATTATCCTCACTTGATTTCACTGGTGTGCTTGGAAGGTAGAGGAAAAGATACCTGGGTTTTTGGTTCTGACCAACCTCCACATTTACCTTCCTGCCCTTCCAGGACAAGAGTGAATAAGTACCCGACAACACTGATAAAGTGAGGCAAAGACATCAGAAGATGCGAGAGTTTGACAAATTTCTGATGGAAATAGGTAGAATCATAATGAGATCAATCAGAGCTATGGAGACATAGCCCAGACCCGGGAAAGATTTCTGTATAAGTGGTAAAAGTTCACCCCCTTCGAAGAACAGCAATGACAACTAGATCAGAAATAAATAGTGTAACTGAAGGCTGTGAAGAGAATACAGCACGAATCTGCCTCCATCCATCATGGATGCAGTAAGAGGGTTTATCTCTTTGCTGAAGTTGGGAAATACTCTTTCAAAGAATCTGTGTGAAAGGGCTTCGGATACCAGCATGGGAGATGACCTTTGGGGCTGGTGGAGAATTCAGACTAGCTCTCAGTCTGTGTACCTAAATTAAAGGCAGTGCGACTCTGTGTCTTCACACAAAGCACTTAGAACTGGAAAAGTCTAGGGAAAAACCTGCTGGGCAAGTAATGAGTTGGCATCTTTAGAGAAACAAATGCCAGCTCCTTACATTAATCAAACTGGTGTCTCAATCATAATTTTGAAAATATACAAAGAATTGCCAGTTTTTTGAAGAAATCAGGAGTATGAATAAAGATCAAGGCTGTCGAAGAGGAGAACTGACTCCAGGGACCTGAAGAGAACTTTACACATTTTTAGTTTGTGTCCCTAGAACGATCTGAGAAGGTATTATGTTTATAAAATTTCCAGAAATTATAAAATTTAATAAATTTAAATGCTAAAATTAAAAGTAAAATTTTAACAATGCCAGAAGAAAAATTCAAGGAAATCTCTTATAACATGGAGTAAAATGAAAAAGAAGATGGAAAAGATGAAATAAAGTTAAAAGAATAAGATGGTCAATCTAGGAAGTCAAATACAGGTTTAATAGGGTTTTCACATGAGTGAAGAGAGAAATTAGAGAGAAAGTAATTATCAAGGAATATAAGAAAGTTGCCTATCTCTGATGCATGATATGTCTTTGGATTGAAATAACCCTCTGAATTGCCAGCATTATTAACTTTAGAAATCCTACATCTAGACATGTAGGAAATAACCCAAGATAAAAGAGATTGGATAATCTTCCAGAGATTAAAAAAAAAGTCACTACAAAGAAATGAGAATCAGAGTGGCAACTGAGCTATTATTTCCATGAACTGCAACTCCAAAGAGCATATTCTTACTCTCTGGGCAAGAAATATTCTATGTAGACAGCAGTGTATGCAGATGGTTGGCGCAGAGGCTGGCATAGTCAATAATAACTGTGGCTCCAATGGCCAAACTCCCCAGAGACCTCCGGGGAGAGTGCAGATCCCTCCAGGAACCTCCAAATGCCTGCTGCTTCCCAGCAGCTTTGCCACTGAGACTCTACAGGACTTCCAGTCTTCCAAAAAGGGCGACCACCTTCAAGAGCAAAGCATTTGGGTCTCTCTGCCAGGTAAAATGCACCCCTGATGCTCTCACTTTTATAAGGGCTTAGTTTTCACTGTTTCCATTTTTCCTACATCATCTCACTGGTCTCATCATTTCCTCTAGCCAGAGAAATGAAAGGCAAAAACACTAGCCAGATGAGATGTCCCAGTATATTTCTTCATTCTCCTTAGTATTTTAACACCCTGGTGTTTTCTTTGTGGGGCTGATTTTATTTAGTTTGACTCCAGTTCAAAATAACCAAATAGATATAAATATATTATGTGTATATCTCTCTCTATTTTTCTCTCTTGTATGACTATCTATCTTTCACCAAAGTTTTGGTTTTAAATTAGATTCATCACTTGTTAACCATGTGAGTTTGGGCAAGTTATTTAAACTTCTTGTCGTTTGTCAAATGGGATGGGATAACTGGGAAGACTTCATGAGTTAACTCATACAAAGTGCTTAGTATAGTGACTAAAACACAGTATGTGCTCAAGGAAAATTAGTCATGTTATTAATTATATTTTAATTGCCCAGTAAATAACAATACTGTACTTCAATAGCTCATTTTGTTTAAACTTTCAAAGCTGTCAGTTTTGATTTCTTTTCATGTTAAAACTACTAATCATGCAGTATTTCCATGATTCACTTATTTTAACTTCCATCAGTAGATGTTGCCTGTGATAATTTTTACTGTTCTGATGATGCTTTTTTATTTCCCTTATTCCTTCTATATTTATTAATTGCTCATTAATTAAAATTCTTGTCTACAGGCATCCCTCCTCCCCCATTTGTTTGTGAATTTTAGTTATATATTAATATCATTGTAGATTCATGGGTACTTATTTTAGTATTTGGGTTATAAGCCAACAATATCATCACTTATTTGGTTGCTATTATTATTCTAACTTTGGCCATTGGGCACTCTTTCAAATTGTCTCTTGCTGGCCCTTTCAACATTTTTTTTTAATATTTTGCCAATTCCTTGCTTTTTGCACCACAAGATGCTTTCGTATCATTTACATTTTCTCGGTGCTAGCACTGGACTCAACCAGGGCTACGTCTCTTCTCTAGGAGATTGATGTTCACAAACTAAGACCTGAATGCTAATATGCTGATTGCTACTGAGATACCACCACTTCTAGTTTCTCTCAATGAACAGAAGTAAGAAATAAGTATGTAGGTACTCATGCATACATACATGTATTTCTGAATCTATCTGAATATGTATTAAAAATAATACCATGAGTCATATTCTAGCCTGGACATTTTCCTTATTTCTAACTATTTTCTTCAGCAGTGAGAAATTGCCCTTTCATTATCTGTAGTATGTTATACTTTGTTCAAACCTAATACACAAATAGTTTTAGAACTGCAAACCCACACCCCTGTAAGAAACAAATTTATCAACTAAAGAACCATACTTAAATTCTTTTTGTTTTGAGTCTTACAGTATCTGTCAAAACATTGTTTCCCCAAGTCACCTAGGTCAATTCCTTTTCATTCTATGCTCTCTCAGTATAGGCCCATCATTCATCAGTAGTACACACAGCCTGCATTCCACCTTTCTCCTCATCCTGATTGTTTCATTTATGGAGAGCAAAATCTGTTCTCAGGGATGCACAGTTCTGTGGGTTTGACGAAATGCGTAGAGGTGTCTATGCTCCACCACATTTCTGTTCTATCTTGTTAACCCCCGAATTCCCTGTGATGCCCTTTTGCAGTCGACCCCTCCTCTCGGCCCTCAGTGCCTGGCAACCATCTATCTGTTTCCCATCCCTGTAGTTCCAGAGCATTATAATGATCAGACTGTAGTCTTTTCATCCTGGCATCTTTCACTTAACAAAATGCATTTAAAATTTATCCATATGCTTACGTGGGTCAAGTTCATTGCTTTATTGCTAAATGGCATTCCATTGAATGCATGTACCATGGTTGGTATCCATTCACTAGTAAAGAACTTCTGGGTTGTTTACAATTTGGGGTGATTATGAATAAAGCTAATATAAATATTTGCATACAGATTTTGTGGGAACATGTTTTTGTTTCTCCTGGGTAGATAACTGGAGGGGATTGCTGTGTGATAAGGTCTGCCTGTGTTTAACTTTATAAGAAGCTGGCCCAACTCTTTGCAGAAGTGGCTGTACTCTGCATTCTCACCAGCAATGTATGAGAGTTCTATAACGCCCAAGCTCATCTTTTCTGGGAACCCCCAGAAGTCTTCCTGGAGAAAAAGCCTTCTAGAGGGTGCACATTTCCTCAGCTTCTGGACCCCTGGGAGCTTCACAGTGTTTTACTAGCCCCTCACTTGACCTTCACCAGTGTGTCAATTATTCTACCTCAACTCTCCTTCCATTTGTAAAAAAGTGCATAGACACAAGCGAAAGAGTGAAAAAGTGTGCAGAGTAACAAACATCAAATTGAAAATAGTGATCATCTCTGCTGGGACGGTGGAAGTGCACATGGAAATGGGAATTTAAAAAGCTTCGTTGTAGTGATAATGTTCTAGTCCTTAACTTCTTTGAGCATGCTTAAAATCACTTAAAATTAAATAATCAATAAGTACAACAAAATAAAACTAAATTGTAAACCTTAAGAAAAAGCAAATTTAAGAAATAAGTACATGAAATATTTTTTCTCCTATATATATTATATATATTATTTTCATTTAAACACTCGTATTATTTTTGTACTCAGAAAACACACGTGCATTTTTTTAAAAAGTCTAAACACTAGCTTTATTTTGTAAGCATTGGACTTTCCAAGTTCGTACATTTCAGTGACTTTGTTGAAAATGAGAGGTCTCATAAAAGCCTCAGTTGTTTACAAAAAGATCAGGGGAAACCAATTATCATTACAATGAGAGGTTGAATTTGAGGCAGAGTTGGGGTCTAGAATGATGTGGAAAATTTCCATTATGTCACAAACCTTGGGTTTATTTGAATCATCTCTCATGAGAAAGTACCATGTTTTGGAATCAGACACACCACAAAGTAAAATCTTCTTTTCTCACTGCATGCAGTTAAATTTCACCTTCCATTTCCTTCACTTTTAAGTGGGAATAATAAAAAACTCTGCTGTAGGATTATTTTGAAATTTATGAATACCTGACACCTGGGACGCAGTGGCACCTCCTGTTCATGGTGCCCCAGCCATACATGCCCTCTCTTTGTTCCTCCAAGCGGTCCAGCTTATTTGTGCCTTAGCGCCTGTGCCCAGGTGGCCCTCTTGGCATGGAAACCTCTCCCTCCTAATCCTCCTGCGGCCGCCTCCTTTTCATCAGTTTCCATGGCATCCCCTAGAGAGACCTTGCCTGACCACCCAATCTAAAGTAGCTGCCATGTCACTCTCTGTTATACTCTGCGTGGCACTTACTACTATTCCAATATTTTCTCATTTATTGAGCTCTTTATCATCTGTTACCCCCACCCAGCTCAGCCAGCTGGCCCTTAGAACACTATCACAAAATAAAGAGTCGGTGAAGATTCATGAGCAGAAAGAACGAGTAATGTTTGTTCTTTTTTTGTTATTGAGAAGTTTTTAATATTGGTTAACAAGGTACCTTAAAATCAAAGAATAGGAGTTACTCCTTATTCTTTCCTATCTTCATAAGTCTTTTCTTTAAAAATAATTTTGATCAAAGTTTTTTTCTAGAGTAGTATATGGAAAGTTGAACTTTTCAGGAAAAGAGACGAGTGATATACTTTGAGGAAGGCAGCCTAAGCGATGAGTTCTCTAGACCCCAGGAGAATCCGAGATGCCCTCTGCTCGCAGATAAATCATGCAGCCAAGTGAGGGAGTGGGAGCAAGAGGCGATGGAGAGAAAATAAGCTCAGGAACAGAATTTCTGTTACTGATTCAATACAGAAGCTAAGCGGTGGGAAATTCTGACGAGGTCTTGAGGTTTCTGATTTGGGCCACTGGATGGATAGTGGTGCTGTTTGGTGAGGTAAGAGCAGAGGAGCAGAAGAGGAGAAGCAGGAGCCGGGCACGTGGGAAGGTCCAGGTGTGGATCTCCGGGAGGCAGTTGGATGTACCACTGATTTGGTGCTCAGTGTCTGGACTAGACTGATAAGACCTGGGGTTCTTATCCTCCAGTTGATAGTTGAAGTCTTGGGAGTCACTAAATAGGGTTTATAGAGTGAGAGAAGAAGGACAGGGACTGCGCTTTCAGTTACAGTTCACCCTGAGGGACAGCAGGACTAAAGGAGGCTGAAAATAGGCGGCCAAGGGGTCAGGAGAAACGAGGGTGGAGCATCCGAGAAGGAAGAGGGTGAGGCGGGGCTGACGATGTCAAAGCCAGAAGGGGGCGAGTGCTAAGGCTGGAAAGGACCCTCTGATTTGCCAGTTTGTGGTCACTGGTGACCTTTGGCTGTCACAATTTCAGAGGTGTTGGGAGGGGTGGTAGCGCAGAACTTAGATAGCAGTAGGCTGAGCGAGAAGTGAGAAAGAAGAGACAGGTCTAGTGTGTCTGTGTCCTTTAAGCTGCGGTGACCCAGTGCAGTGTGGAGGTACCGCTAGGAAGGTGCCACTTTCTGGCAAGCGCATTACATATGTAGGGGGCTCATTGTACGCATGGCCAACCAAGTCCTTTCTTTCTTTTTTTTAAACCTAGGCAAGCCAGTGTCTTTCTGTCTTGAATGTGTATAATTGATTATTTTTTTAAAACCAATGCAGGTCTCTAACATTCATCCTTTTTAAAAAGCACCTTGTTAGTCAAAGTCAAATGTGGCGAACCCATTCTGAAACCTGATGTCATCCTATTCACCTGAGAGTTCTGTCTCGGACTCCTCTTTCTGAGTTTCCTGGGCCTTCTCTTAGGGAGCCGGAGGTCCTCCTGTTACTGTGACCTTTGCGTTTGGAGAACAAGAATTGAGCTCATTTCATTCCAGGAAACACACACACACACACACACACACACACACACCTTTATTAGCTCAAATACAAACCCTAAGTGGAGGTTTTCCAATGACTACAACTCAAAAGACATGTACCATTTGATGTCCTTGATTATCAAGATCCCAAATCCTTAAACCAGAAACTGTCATTATAACGTAATTACTCAATGGGCAAACAGTTTTAAGAAAACTTTCTGGTAAAAGACTAGCAACAGACTAAAACTTGAAAACCAAGGCCCTTTCTTGCCTGAGTATCCCATTCACTGAGATTTTACATGTCACTCTACCTAGCATTGGAGATCAGAGCTCTTGCTAGCTTCCCATAGTACTGGGACGCTGGGACATCAGCGGGGTAGATGGGCTGTTTTCATTCACTTGCGAGAAGACAGAGGTGCCGGGAGGTAAGTGACGGCCCAAGGAATGTAACTCACATCTTCTCACTTCCCACTGAGCATGTTCCCCGTGGCTTTCCCAGGCCTCTTGTTAGGTATCTTCATCCACAGTTCTAAAAAGTGTTGTGTTCAGTTGCTCAATGATGAAAATATAGGTAGGAGCAGATAGAACAGTTTTATCCACAGCTTAGTGAACTGTGTGAGGCTGGCGGTCGTGGCACTGTGGGAGCCGGAGCCCCAGTCACAGCAAGGCAGAGCACGGGCAGGAGACGCTTCCTCCCGGCGGCTCAGGCGAACTCGGCGCACCAGCCTTGGCTTCTCGGCCCATTTCTCAGCAGACAGGGACCATCAGCCACCAGCTCAGTCTCTGTACAAGAGGAAAGCTGCACGCAAACCTGGGGAGGCGTGTATGGTGCACCCACCCCCCAGCCTCACTGGTGTGCTGCCGGCAAGGGTTTTCTGCCGTGGCAGCCGACGTCCGATGGGAACTTGCAGCCTGTGTACGTCGGAGGAGTGACCAGGATGCTTGGGTGGGTGCTGACTCATTTAAGAACGACTGATTTGGAGAGCTGCTGGGCGTGGGTGTTAGTGTACTGTGGCTGATTTTCCAGCGTGCTACCCAAAAAGCAGTAGATAGAAGTGACAAGAGATCAAGCCACACTGTTCAGAATCTAACTAGTTATTTCCTTTCTAAGTCTGTCTTTTAGGATGCCCGAGGCGTTAGCATCTGAATTCAGCAATGTTTTAGAAATACTGACATATGAGTAGTGATATTTATTAGGCACCAGGCACGTTTCTAAATGTTTTAAGTAACTCACTCCTTGCAGCCTCCCTCTGGGGCAGTACTATTATTGTGTCCATTTTGCAGTCAGGGCAGCTGAGGCTTGGGGACAAGAAGTAACTAGCCTGAGGACACCTGGGTGACTGGTAGAGCACAACATTCAAACCGTGGTCTGACTCACATCTACGGTCTTCACCATGAAATGTACTGAGGGACCAGTACCATTTAAATGGGAACAAACAAGCTGTGCCTGATGGTCAGCAGTGCAATTTCTAGACCTCTTCTGGCTTTTTGTACCTGCATATACACAAAAGAAAATGAATGTTTGGCCATTTACTCTGCATATGTTCACTAAATTGTGTTTCAGTCAAAAGCAAGAAGTGGGAATACAATCTTTTTTACATGTGATGGATGGCTAGATGGATCCTTGGCATTCTTTCAGCTGGTTGATCCCTGCTCAAGAAGGCTCAGAGGTCGCCTCTCTGTCTGGAAGGGAGAAGCAGATCTGCGAGGGCTGGGACAAGCTGGGCTGGGCCTGGCTCCCGGCGAGACCCGGGGACTCCTTAAGACAGAGCCTATCAGAGGGTCCCGAGGCCCTGGAGAGAATAGTCAGGAAAGAGAGAGAGCTGAAGATGGGTGAATCACTCCAGTGGTTTAGTCTAGTATTTAAGACCCGACAGTAGTTAATCACCTGTAACGTCTTTTGTTGACCCTGTCTCCATTACTGGGTACTTTTCCCACGGCCTACTGCCTCTGTGCAGTTGGAGCGGTGGGGTGCTTAGCCACAGGGGCTTTGACCCACATGGCTGAGGCCTCACTAGTGGGACTCCAAAACAGAGACATCTCTTTAACTGCCTGAATAATGAAAGTGCGAGCTGCCTTCCCTTTTTGTCCAAATGCTAGAAACGAGTGCCCCCTGCCTTTTAAACTGTTGTCTCACGGACGGCTCTCCAAGAGGACTCTCAACAACCCCTTCCCCTCACCCCACCCCAGGTCCCTTGCCCTTCTCTCTACAGTCACAGGCCCCCTGGGGCTGGGCCGCTCTGATCACACCTGTCATCTCTTGGGGACCATCCTCATACTGCCCCAGACCCCTGCTCACCCATTAGCCAGCCTGTCTGATGGTGGGGCAGGCCTGTCCAGAATTCGCTATTACACAACTGCGACCAAAACCGTAAGAAGTAAAATTTAAATCCCCAACCAGTCTTCTCCCTGTGGCTTCTCTTGGAGCCCTCAAAACTGCTGAGCTCCCAATTGGCGCTGACCTAGCCAAATTCAGCTCCTCCCCATCGCCCCACCTATGGGAAGACACCCGGCAGCAGAACCCTGCAAAATCCCCCTGGGCCCCAGAGACAGGAAACAGACTTCCCCACATTCGGCCTCAAGCCCACCAGCTTGATCTCACCCTCTGCACTGGAATTAACCTCCGTTCACAGTGACAGACTGAGAACACCGATTTCCTTAAGGTAAAAACCTTACCCCTGCTTACTGGGGCACAGGTTTAACCTCCAGCCCCACCAAGTCCTCAGAACACCAGAATGAGACACGGAGGCTTCCCAGCCTCTGGGCACTTAAATCAAGTTCCCAGTGGGGCCGCCCTGCAGCCTGGACCACATGGCCCCAGACCTCCTCAGCCCTCGTCTCCGTCTTCCCTTCAGCAGGGTGTGAACGGAGGGTGAGGCCTGCACTTCCCCATGTAGGTCTCTCCCTCTTAACACCCAGCTCCTGCGACAAACTCAAACATCAACGTGCCCCCCTTTGCAAGGAGGCCCAAATAGGATACAGGTTACACAGAGCAGACAAAATGCTTACTGGGGAAGGAACTACTTCTTACTCCAAAGTGTAATCGAGAGGAATCAGGAGAGGCCCCGTGAACAGTATTATACAGCCCCTGGTGTGTCATTCTGAGCCGCGACCAAGCACACAGAGGAACTCAGTAAAGGTGGAGTGAACAAAGGTTAGGGATGGTCCACCGCCTTCTGGTTATCCCCAGGAAAGGGTGGGGGGATGTTTGCCCCCTATTTGCATAACAAAAGAATTCACGAGAGTTTTTTTTCTTTTCCCAGAACAAAGGGGCTGTCTGCCACAAAGGCAAATTCAAATCGCTGGTCTAGAAGACTGTAGCCTCCTAATTTTAAAATGATAATTTCCCTCATTGATTTCAGAATCAGCTTTTACTAATATTTTTATCATTTTGTGTAGTTGAGTGGAAAAAATTCTGGATTTGGAACTGTGAGACCCAAATGTGGATCCTAGTTCCATGTTTTATGAGCCCTGTGAGGCAGGACATATTATGGGAATAGTTATATCATGAAAACCAAATGATCATAGGGATTTGATACTGCATGGGAAGAACAAAGTGCTATAAAAATGTGAACTAGAGTTTTGTATGGTTATGGTTGTCAGGACTGCTCTCGCTTTCACCCATTTCAGGGCTTCCAATTTCATTGTGTTTTGAGGCAAACTGCTCCAGGGAGAGTCTGGGGAAGGACTAACAGTTTCAGTTTCCTCTTCCTAGTCTCTCGGCTTTGCAATTCTTCATCCCAAAGATGTTAGCAAGGGTAGTTGAAATTCCTTTTCCCAACTGAAACAACTACTTATTAACAGTTACTATAGACTAGATGCTAAGCTAGGTGTTGGGGGAACTGGGAAGATGTTGAAACTGTTCTTGACCTTGTGGAACCAGGTCTTCTAGCAGGGAAGACAGACTTTACCTCTACGGTTTCATGCATGATTCCCTAAGTGCATTTGAGATGAGTGACCTGCAGGGTAACTGAGGCCAGTGGTCCCAGGTGGCTGGCCTCACCCGGTGTCCGCTGCAGCCTCTTGCCCTCATTTCCAGCCTTGCCTGTGCCTTCTGCATTGGCCTTGGAAGGTGCCTTCTGTCTTTTTGTTACATATGCTCCTACCATCAGACAACATCTTTGTGTCTGAGGCTCTTGGGCACTTCTCCCAGTGTCCATTAGCCCCCTTTGAGTCTCTGGGATCTGTCTCCATTTAATAAGGCTTCTAGGTTCTTTGGAACTTGGACAACTAGGTGTTTTGAATGTTGCTTAAAGTGAACTTATTTCTGGATCTTCCAGCAGCGACTGTGAGCCTGCAAATGGCTTGAAGGAATGGGGCGGGTCGCATTGGGGGTGCCTGCTAATGTAAGTCCTGCAGGGTCTTGGGATGGGGGTCAGGTTCTCAGTCTCTTTCTCAGCTCAGGATGAGCTGTCAGACTCCTAGACGTTACGGCTCACTCCTCCGAGTCTAGTATGACCAAGGTTACAACATGTCCTACTGATACGTAGAAAATGCATTCGTGACAGTCAGGGATGGTTTGGGTTATTGGAAAGAGCACTGGACTGCTAATCAGTAGACCTAGCCTGGTCCCCAACCAACTCTGTGACCTCAGTGGGTCTCAGATGTGACACCTGGAAAATGAGCATGGAGTATATTCTTCATTTAATCAATATTTATTAAATTGCATGAAGGAACTGGACTAGGCATTTAAATATACACATATTTTTGGTAAACTAAATTATTTGGACCTTGGGTTTCTTTATTCTTAGAATATATGTATATTATTTAGTGACTAGAAGAACAGGATGACCTTTGTGCATCATGGTGCATGCTACGGATTGAATGTCTGTGTCCTTCCCTAAATTCATGTATTGAAGACCTTACCACTGACGATGGAGTGTGGAGACGGGGCCTTTGGGAGGTAATTGGAGCTAGATGAGGTCATAAAGGTGGGACCCTGGTCTGGTGGGATCAGTGCCCTTATAAGATACATACCAGAGAGCTTTCTCTTTCTCTGCGCGTGCACAACAGATCGCCTTGTAAGACGGCCGCCGCCCACGGACCAGGAGGGAGGCCTCAGAGCGCCGCCTGCGCCACCGGCATCTTCATCGGCCTCTAGAAGTGGTGAAATAAATTCTTTTTCTTTAAGCCACCCAGTCCATGGTTATTTTGTTAAAGTGGTCCAAATGGACTGAACACAGTGCCTGGTAAAACCTTGCAAACATTGGTAATAAAACAACAGCAGACAATCCTAATCCTTTGAATTTTTCTTGCCCAGGTTTATGCACATCGTGACAGAACCATAAATGCCTTTCGAGTATTCTCATCCGGCCTTCTCTTTCAAGGCTTCACGGTGGACATGCTGACTTCTGCTGGGGAAAATCTAAATAATGAAATGAAACAATGATCAATGTAGTTTTTAGGCTTTAACACTGGTATGATTTTTCACTATTCTGCTTTCCATTTTGTCAAGTCATGGCAGGAATTCTGAATGCCATTTGTAGGCAAACTTTCACAGCTTATCGTAAAATGTCAATGAAGAAAAAATTTACCCTTTGATCTCCTGCACTCTCTTTGGCCAAGAGGGTTTCATTTCGGCAAGGGAGAAGCAGGAGAGAAGATGCCACCTGATAAAACTTTGGAGCTCCAAGGAACAGTGAAAAGATGGTATATCCAATGGCTTGGGCTTCTCAAGCAGAACCAGAGGTAAAATTATGTGTTTTGAGTTGTTTTATAAAAAACCTTTTCTGGTTTATGTTGAATGTGTGTTGGGAAGGTTATTAAAATAATGGATGCTATTGGTTTTTACTTGTGGATTGTTAGGTTACTCAGAGAGGAAGGTGAATGCATAGGTGCCAGTCATATTTAATAGACTCTACTCTCTTAACCCATCTTCTGCATGTTCCTCAGTTATGAGTTTGACTTTATACACATTGCCTTTTCTTTCTAAGTCTTGATTTGTGATGTAAATACCAACCTCATACCAACAAAGGAAATGTATCGTCAGTTTTATTTTGAGATTTTTTTTTATAACCCAGATTTTCAGTTTATCAAGGAAGAAAATGAAAACTGATTTCTGATGTGTTATTTTTGGATGTATAAGTCACTTAAATGGCTGGCTAGTGGTGGAAGCCAGCTTGTTTCAGATATCAAATTGTATTTGATATTGTTATAGACATGGCTATTTTCTCCCCAAGAATTGAATATTAAACCACTAACATAATTCTAATCTCATACTGGGCAATCAAGCACAGAGGAAAAGCTATTTCAGGGCTTGTGTTCTGAGTCAGACAGTCAAACAATAGAACGCCTCCCACCCGTTCCAGTTCTTCGGAGGCCTTACCGCTGCATTATAACCAGGCCTTTCCACCCACACCTTATTTATATTTTCTTTTACATACAAATCTCAAGTTACACATTTTTGGGTGGTTTTCAGTGTGGAAACATCTCTGAGGGTTTAAGATGCTTGTGCTCCAAGGTATTTGGGAAAAGGTGTTGAAAGAGGACAAGAGAGGAAGCAGGGGCTAGTCGAGAGGACACTGCAGGCATCCAGGTTAGGAGGGCTTACACTGGAGTGGAGATGACAGTGGAGGTCAAGAGGAAGGAGAGGTGTATTTCTCAAGTATTTTCATTAGGCAGATGTCAGGTGATGCAGAATTTTCATTTATCTATATTATGAAAAAACTAGTAATACAAAGAAAACAAAAGCCCCAAGTTTATGCCTCCTAATATTCTAGCAGTGAAATATACTTCAGCCAGAAAGTCAGGCATTTTCATGGCAGACCTTGCAATAAATGTCACTTATTCCTGGAAAGTCTTTGGGAGTCTGATCTGGTGCATTCATGCAGAGGGAATGACAATGATGCACTTCTTTGTACAACAAACAGAACACCTACTATGTGCTGGGGACACAGTGGTGAATGAACAGGTCAGATCTCTTTTCTCAGAGAGTTGGTATTCTGGTAAAATTTACATTCCTGTGTATTCTTTTAAGAAATGTACACTTCAACCAAAAGAAAATAAATAAGACTGAATTGTTTCTTAAATGGAGCAATTTGATATAGGAAAGTATAACAATTTCTGAATTTTGATGAGAAGGCTTTAACAGAAATCTTTGTCTACCTTACTGATTATTTTATGTTATATGCCTAAACATAGAATTAAGAGAATTGATTTAATGTTTTCAGGCCACCACACAGGTTGCCAAACTGCTTTGCAGGACTTCTGTTAAAAAAATGTTTAAAAAGTCAATAAATGAATAGGCCACTGACTTACTGGGAAAGGATTTTCCACCAAACTAAGAAAGAAATAATGTTATTACTATATAAAGATCTTGCGTAAATCATTAAATAAAGCAGAATCTCCCAATAGAAAAGCCAACGAAAGACACACACAAAAAATACTCTTAAAATAAATAATACAAATAGCTTCCAGCTAGAGAAAGAAATTGACCTCAATAGTAATAAAAGAAATGCCAGTTAAATCAACCAGAGTGTACTCGTTCCTTTAACATTAGCAAAGATTCTCCTTTGAAGCATGACACTTAGTGCTGGGCGGGAGTGCCTGAACTAGTGTGAATTGTCATAACTTCCCTGCAAAGCAGTTTGGCAACATGCGTGATGGCCTGAAAACATTAAATCCCTTCTCTTAATTCTATGTCTAGGTATATAACGTAAAATAATCAGTAAGATAGACAAAGATTTCTATACACCAAGAGGGTAAAGTGTTCAAGATAGGACACAGATACTGAGCTTAGCACGTCAGTAAGCAGACTTTGTAACCTGACTTGTAATGAGGTTTTTCAGAGCTTCTGCCGAGCTCATTTTGATCCACTGCGAATGGACTGAGTAGCCTCAGGACTGAGCTACACCATCCAAGCTGGAATCGTGCTCTCCTTGCTCTCTGGGAGATGTTACACTGATCTGATAGGCCACTGCAGAGATCAGGACTGCAGAGCTTCGAGTTTCCATACTTTCCTGCCTTCAGACTACCGCACCAAGCTTCTTTCAGTAATTAGGTCGGAGCCAAAGCACCTGCTCGAAGCTCTCTGCTGCCATCTCCAGTCCTCTCTTCTCTCATCCTACCTTCCACTTCCATTCCAGATCTCAGAACTCACAGTCACACACACACACACACACACACACACACACACACACACACACACACGGCAGGGGAGAAAGAAATCAGTGGACTCGGAATCAATAGTCATACTTGGTAATGCTCATATAATGTATATGCCAGGCACTGTTTTATATGTATTAGCTAATCTGATCCTTAAAGTAAAAATAAAATAAAAATAATAGTAGCATAAGGTAGATACTGTTATGATTCCCTGTTTTACAGATGAGTTAATTAAAGCAGTCTGGTTTAAGGTCATTCAGCTACTGTGTGGTAGAACTGGGATTTTTATGTAAGCTATTTGAGCTAGAATCCTGCTCTTTAAATCACTGTATCATTCTGCCTCTTTAATTAAATAATGGGAGTTCGTGTCCTGACTGTCCCACTTACGAAATAGTGACTAGAAAAGACATCAAACATCTTAGAGTCTGGGTTACCTACTGTGAAATGGGCATATAGTTAATAGCAACCACGCTGAAGTGGCATGAGATGAGGTATGTGAAGTTCCTGACATGTAACTAGCATTCAAATATTTATGGCATTATTATCCCTAAGTATACTAGAATTCCAGGTCACTTTGTACATCGACTTTGCGTTAATATTTCACTACCATTTAAAAATGAATCACAAAGGCAAAGCTGTGCCCTCCCGAGACATTTCAGGGCCCTGTTCCTGCCCTGCAGTATTTGGCAGGTATACAGCTCGCCGGAGTTCTGAGCCCCAGCTCTTCATCAAGTTGTTCAGACCATTTGTACGACCTGGACTCGAGGCCTCTAGACCAGGTGTCTGCCAGTCACGGGAGCCACAGCGGCGAGCGTGACAAAAGCTGCTAACAGTTCCCTGTCTCCGTGGCGGAGTGGCAGCTGAGCTTGGGCGCAGGAACTCACCAGTGTGCTCCAAAACAGAACACTGAGGGGCTCTGAATGCAGAATTCAGAAGTGGGCTTGCCTATCCATTTGATTCCCATGAGCTGCCTGAAAGAATTTTATGCAAGTAAGGAATAGCTATGGTACAGAATTTTATGTCAACTGTAAGAAGCAGTTACAAGCACACCTTGATCCACCACCTCACATGCTCACCATTTGCTTATTTTGATCCTGCAGATAAGGTTCTAAGAAAAAGAGAAAAATTGATTCCTCATATACCACTGGATAGAAGTGAAAAGGGAAACATTTTCCTTGTGTAACTCTGTCTGTACAATGTTCAATAAGTTTCTGTGTTTATTCATCAACATAGACGTGTTGGTTTTCTTCAGTTCCCCCACCTTCTTATTTTAAAGATATGAGTTAACTTTGTTTAACTCCTTCCCTGACCTTCTTCGTCTTGCATTTTATGGCTGAACAGGTCTGGGTACATTTGGACCCAGCTGCACATCTGACTGTAGCTGAGATTTTGAACTAGCTGCTTATCTCTATGAGCCTAGATTTTCTTATCTGTAAATTGAAAATAATAATCCCTAGCTCATGGAATTGGCAAGAGGATTATATGACAGTAATGCATTTTGTAAAATGTCTAATTGATAGTAGGTAAGTTAAGGGATAGGGAGCAGAGCAGCATGTAAGAGAGGAAACATATGTGGGCCTGAGACACAAGAGACTGGAACAAAAGAAAATAGTGGAAAGTATAGGAAATAACCACATGGGTCATTGATAAAAGAGAAACAGATTTTTTTTTTGTAGAAAAAAGATACAGGTTCAGAGTTCAAAATAAGATGTTGTCATTTATCAAGAACTGCATAGTCAGAAGCAGAGCAGAAACTGGACTACTGCCACAAATAAGGTCCTTAACAGATCAAAACCACAGCCTTTCTTTTATATGTATCTCGGGTATTTCAGACACCTGCTCCTTCCAGCAATTTTACCTTGATGTCATCATGGGAGGGAGACACTTAAAGTCAGGCAGGAAAGTAGAGGCCTCTGATACTTAGCAGGGAGGAAAAGGTAGACATGTTAGTTAACGTAAAAGGATATTTGAGTGGAGTATTGATAATAAATTTTTGAAGGGGTCAAGGTATTTGTCCACTAAAGACTATGTTTGCTGAGAACTAATTTTCTCTAACTATTGTCATACAGTGTTATATTATTATCAAGGGGTGTATTTCTTCAACATAGTGGAATAGATAGGTGGGTATTGCTTTAAGGAAGTACTGAGAAAAAGAATACCAATTCTCTCTCCATCACGTACTCATTGGGCACCTATCCAGGAACTGTGGATACACAGCTGAATGAAGTGTAGATCTTGACATAGGAAACCGTTTAGGTTAATTGTCCCAACCAACCATCCCAAACTTGGTGAGTTAAAACAGTAGTAACCATTTGTTATTTCTCATTATTTTAAGGTAACCTGGTTGACGTCTCTTGGGTTATTGCTGTGAATAGTGACTGTGGCTGGAGTCATCCAGAGTCTTCTTTGGGATGCTGGGATGACTGGGCTTTTCTCCTTTTCTATATAATGTCAAGGTGTCTTCCTCTCCACGTGGACTGGTTCAATGTCAGGTGGCTGATCCTTCTGAAAGGTGGCACAGATCAGCACCCCACAGGGAGGAAGTGGAAGCTGCCGGCCTCTTGGACGCCAAGCCCAGTACTGAAGCATCATTATTCACACTGCATTCTATTAGTTACGGTGGATCAAAAGCAGAGATATGTTGGGAAATCACCTCACCAAACAAACAAAAAACCTCCACTAAGTTGGAACATTTGCTGATTTTCCTAATGTAAGTAATCCCACCTTGGCTGATTTCAGGCTACCAGTGTGAACACAAAATTGAGAAGAGATGTACACAACTGGCTCCTGCGGCTGACACAAGTTGGCAACAGCCTATCCATGGCATAGGCTGACCAAGGGTCGCTGTGCGAGAGGACTGTCCAGATGCAAGGATACCAGAGAATATGGTTCACTGGGGGCCCTTTGGAGGCTACCACCGAAGCCAGCAATCTAGATGCATAATAGATGCATAAATAGATCATTATATTGTTAGTATTCAGGAAGATACGGTAAAATATATTAAATGTGTGATCAGAGAGCTACAGGAGCACACAGTGACTCTGCCAGGGGCTGTCGATGAAGATTCACAGTAGAAGCGACAAGCTGAGTCTTGAAGAATAAGCAGAAAGGAGCTCACCAGGCAGAAAAAGGGAAGAGTATATCCAGTTACAGTTGACATGTCAAAGTCTGGGAATTGTTACAATAAAATTACTTAGAGAATGGTAAAATATTTCCTTTCTTATGTGATTGTAGTGGATACATCTTGGCTATTCAAGTATTGTGTCCCATTGTTTATTATCAACCAAACTCTAATGTTTTGATATTTACATTATGTTTTCTCCCAAACTTTCATACATAAAAAAGAAGTGGCCCTCGAGCCAGGGAATGAAGCAAAATGAAGCTTCAGGGAAGGGAAAAAGCAAAAATGAAGACATGGCACTACATCAAACTAAAAGCTTCTGTACGACAAAGGACACCATCAACAGAACAAAAAGGCATCCTACAGTAGGGGACAATATATTTGTAGATGAGATATCTGACAAGGGGTTAACAACTAAAATATATAAAGAACTCACATGCCTCAACACCCAAAAAGCAAATAACCCAATCAAAAAATGGGCGGAGGATATGAAGAGACAATTCTCCGAAGAAGAAATTCAGATGGCCAACAGACACATGAAAAGATGCTCCACATCACTAATCATCAGGGAAATGCAAATTAAAACCACAATGAGATATCACCTCACACCAGTGAGGATGGCCAGCATCGAAAAGACTAAGAACAACAAATGCTGGTGAGGATGTGGAGAAAGGGGAACCCTCCTACACTGCTGGTGGGTATGTAAGCTAGTTCATCCATTGTGGAGAGCAATATGGGTTTCTTCAAAAACTAAAAATAGAAATACCATTTGACCCAGGAATCCCACTCCTAGGAATTTACCCAACAAGTTCTCAGATTCAAAAAGACATATGCACCCCTATGTTTATCACAGCACTATTTACAATAGTCAAGATATGGAAGCAACCTAAGTGTCCATCAGTAGATGAATGGATAAAGAAGAGGTGGTACATATACACAATGGAATACTATTCAGCCATAAGTAAGAAACAAATCGTACCATTTGTAACAACATGGATGGAGCTGGAGGATATTATGCTCAGTGAAATAAGCCAGGTGGAGAAAGACAAGTGCCAAATGATTTCACTCATTTGTGGAGTATAACAATGAAGCAAAACTGAAGGAATAAAACAGCAGTAGACTCAGAGGCTCCAAGAAGGAACTAGTGGTTACCAAAGGGGAGGGGTGTGGGAGGGCAGGTGGGGAGGGTGGGAGAAGGGGATTGAGGGGTATTGTGTTTAGTACACATGGTGTGGGGCGTCAAGGGGAAAACAGTGGAGCACAGAGAAGGCAAACAGTGACTCTGTGGCATCTTACTACACTGATGGACAGTGACTGCAATGGGGTATGGGGGGGGACTTGGTAATATGGGTAAATGTAGTGACCACATTGATTTTCATGTGAAACCTTCATAAAAGTATATGTATATCAATAATACCCTAAAAAGAAAAAGGAGTGGCACAAAATTCTTTGTCAGACCATGTGGCTCAACTTTTGCTGGGCCCTATACGTAGAGGACCCTTTGAGGACAGAAAGAGAAAGAGAGGCTAAAAATGTTTCAGGTGGTTAGATTGTGAAGGTTCTTGAACGCAGTTTAAGAAGCCTGGAATGTATTTTAAGAAGCCTGTAGCCAGTGAGAATCCGTCAGACAACTTCAGAAAGAGTTTGCATGAATGTATTGGTTTCCTATAGCTGCTGTAAAGAATTGCTGCAAATGGCTTAAGACAAATAAATTTTCTATCTTAATGTTATGCAGATGAGAAGTCCAAAATCAGTCCCACGGGGCTAAAACCAAAGTGTCCGCGGGGCTGCCTTCCTTCTGGGGTTTTTTAATCTGTTTCCTGCCCTTTTCAGTGCCTAGAGGCTACCGGCATCCCTTGCCTCGTGACCACTTCTTTGCATCACTCTACTTCTTGCTTCTGTTACTACATCTCCTACTGTCCATTCTGACATAGGAACCTTCTTATAGGAACTTGTGTGATTACAACGGGCCCTTGCAGATAATACAGGATAATCTCCCTATCTCAAGACCCTAATCACATGTGCAAAGTCCCTTTGTCCTTATAAAGTGACATTCACAGGCTTCAGGGATTAGGAGGCAGATGTCTTTGGGGGAGCCATTATTCAGCCTCCCACACACAGTCAGCTTTGTGCTTGTGTGTGGGAGACTCTAAGTATCACTCAAGATCACGTGCAGAGTTGATTTCAGAAATGTGACAAAGAAGTTCAGGAAAATAAATTATAGGCTGTTGTAATAGTCCAGGTAATTCTTGAAGTAAGACATGACACTGAGGAGAAAAAGGGGGCATATGAATTCCAAAAGTGTCTAGGAATTGTGACTAACAAAGGTTTCATGACCAGTAAGAACCAGCATGTAAAGGAAAGAATCATTATTGACTCAGCATTTCAGCTTCAATTAGGTGATTTTGATACACTAAACCACAGAGAATGCATGAGGATTTGGGGTGGGAGCCAGTTAGTTCAGTTCAGGCCATGTTGCTTGGATAGCTCTTGGGGCACTGTGGTGTGAGGCCAGAGTCCACTGGAAATTCAGACCTGGAACTGCCATGAGAAAGAGATCCCATGGAGAACACATTAAGTAGGAAGAGAAGAACCCTAGAGACTCCAGCTTTTGAGAGGAATGGTCAGCTAAGCAGGCAGAGAAAGGAAGAAACAGAGGTGTCACTGAAGCAAAGAGATGAGAGGAAGCAAGGAGGAGGAGTTGGCAATGGTATCACGGATCTTAGAGACTCAAGTGAAATGACGCCCAAGGTCTACTGGGCTATGCAAGACAGAAGTAATGGTAGATTTTGTTGAGAGCAGTTTTAGGAGGTTGTGAAGTCTGGAGCAGATGAAAGGATTGAGGGTGAGTGGGCAGTGAGGATGGAGAGAAAATGATTGCAGGCTATTATTTCATTCTATAAACAGAATGTAAGAGATTGTATAGTTAATAGAGAGAGAAGCCCATTTGCCTCTAAAATGACAGTCGCTTTCATATTTTGTAATTTAAAGGAGTCATTGGAGAGGAAGACAATGAAGGTAAATGGACACTAGGTTATGGGAGATATTGACTAGGGGACAGGATGGGTCAAGAACACAGGTTTAAGGGTTAGTTAGCTCTATGGACAGAGGGGGAGAAGGAGGTGCATGCACGAGACATAAGCACATCCAGAGCTACATGCAAGGGCAATATGGCAAAGATGAGGAAGCTTAGGTTTGACAGACTGATGTTTTCTGTGGTGTAGCTGGCGGGAGCATCTCCTCCAGCCCAGGAATCCCAACGTGAGCCTATAAACTCTGGGTTAAGTACGTACAGGTTTGGGTCCCATCTCCATCACTTCCCGCCTTGGTGACTCGGATCAATTTCTTAACTTCTCTCAATCTCTGTTTCCTACCTGCAAATTGGGGATGCTAAGATTATTTACTCCAACATAGACTGATTGTAAGAACAAATTAGATAATCCAAGTAATGTGCTTCAATAAATGTTACATGTTATTATTGGCACAAACAAAATCCCTCTGTCCTTCTTTTCACCCTCCATAGACATTTTTGTATGCTTATTTGATTGATTTCTTTAGCATTTTAGGATTTCTTCCAATATACATTTTTTGAAGTTTTAATATTTATCAGTGTGTTCTTTGAATATATCTGATCTTCAACCACAGCATGATTTAGTTAAAGAACTGAATCCATAAATATCATTTTGGCTCAACACACAAGGAGGTTAGGCACATGGGAATACCATAATATTTTATGATTAACAAAACCCTACCTTAAATCCATATCTGGGAGAACATTTGATCTAAAATTTATACCTGGAGCTCTAATGGGAAGCTTTACAGATTTCCTCGTATAAGATTTTCATCCTGTCATTTTCAAGTGCAGGCAGCCCCATAGCCGTCTTTGCCTTCCAGGGAGGGGGCTCAGGGCCGTAATTGATAGGCCTCTATAAATCTCTCCCGCAGATGGGCTGGCCTCGGGGGCGTGCTGGGTTTCCACAGTCCTAAATCCTGTCGAATCCAGGCATTGAATATGGCTTAATTTATCTCTAGAAATAATTTTCTTCCAGCAAGGCGCCTTGAAAAATGACATATGTAGCCTAAAATAGTGTGTGTGCGGGTGGGGGGAATGGTGGGGAGGAGCAGGGAGAAAGAGAGACAGAGACAAAGACGAAGTGAGAGGCGGAGACAGAGGACCCAGGAAAATATGAGGAAGGTGAGAGGAGGAAGTGAAAATGCTTCCTCTCATTCTGGTAAAAATACCTACACTCTCCCTTTTCTTAATCCAGGAAATGAAGTCCCAAGCTAACACAGCAGCTCTTCTGCGATAATCATCCCCTGAGTGTGAGTACTGGACGAGGAAGTCACCCAGAGTCGCCAGAAATATAATTCTTACAGAAGGGAGAAAGGACACATATCAGGAATTGGGGAGAAGGCGTGACACGCCTGAGGTCTGCACGTAGTGGGGACGGAGCCAGGCTCTGGCCCACTCAGTCCCTGAACCCTGAGTAACGCTCGGAGCCGCTCTGCTTGGGGCCTCCGTCTAAAAGTCTCGTTAATAACGTTAGGTCAGGAAAGGCTACGACAGTGCCGCAGTTCCTTCTCTCACAGAGACTGGATCACGCCATCAACGTGCACTCGTGACAAACACGTGAGCTGTGAAGGAGAACCATTCCTTCCTAGATCCAGAGCTGTTTGGGACGTCAGGGTTTTTATTATAATAATGATAATCACTTTGTGTGGTTATATTACTCTTTTAATATGCTGCCGAATACTTTCCAGTATCTATTACTATTAGTTTTTTCTCTTTCTTTGCATAACAACCATAAGTGACATTATCTTAAATTTGAAATTTTTTTTTTTTGGTAGCATTTTTTGTTAGATTTGGCTTAAGGCTTTTGCTGATTTTACAGAAATAATTTGGAAGCTTTGCTTCCTTCTCTATGCTCTGAAACAGCTTAAATAAGGTTCTAGTTACCACTTCCTTTAAATTGCGATATCATTCACTTCTAAATCTCCACGCTCCCAGTGCTTTCCTGTAGTGATTGGCTGGTTTGGTTGAATGTCTCTTCTAGGATCAATTTAGGAACTTTTCAGTCTCTTCGAAATCATCCAGGTCTTCGTTGATTGGATTGATAGGCATAAGCTTGATCAAATTATTATCTTATGATTCTGCTCTATGACTGTGGTTATTTCTCAATTTTCTTTTCTTCCACTCTAATTGCTTAGGTAATGCATGGTTTGTACATTTTAATGTTTTTCATTTATCCAAGAACCAGTTTTTCATGTATTTATTAGCTCCATTACTTTTCAGTTCATTAATTTGGGGTTTCTCTTCAGTATTTGCTTTCTTCTATTTTCCTTAGGATTGTCATGGAATTCTTTTATTTCTTGTCTAGTCATTTTTGTGTTTTAGGCTGTGCATTTTTCCCCTGAGTTGTGGATATACTAAATGCATTTTAGTTGATAATTTCTTTTATTTCTCTTGTAAGCCAGAGTAGGAGTTAAATAAAGGGTATTGGGTTTGTCAGTTTCAGCTACTTGGGACTTTTTTCCTGGAGAATAAAGGGAGCAGAGTGTGGGGGGCATGGCGAGGGAGGGGTTCTTTTACTATGCAGAGCTCCAGGGAGAAGCAAACCATTTCACTTGATCTGTAGTCCCCCATCCCACTGGGACAGGTACTTGCAGCCGGGGGGTGGGGGGGGGGGGAGTAAGATCAGTGATCTGTCACCAGCGCTGTCCTCAGCGTTGCTAGAGAGGTTGAGGACGGACACCATGGAATCAGATAACTTGCTTGCGGTCTTATCTGCATGTTTCTGCATTTCTTATTCTTCGGGGTGGATGCCAGAGGCTGGCCCTGCCACACGGGGTCCGTCTCCGTGATCCTCTGCAGCCTGGGGCAGAGGTCTACTGGGCAGATGTCCACCGTGTTGCTCCCAGAGAGGTGGTCCAGGTAATGCTTAGTCCACTCCATCTGACGCCCCAGGGAGATGTCTGATCTGATACACAGGGGCTTTATTTTCCATGGCATCTGCAATTTTCATCAATGGAGTCACTTGATCTCCACTTTAAGCAGGTCTGTGTCACCCAGGAGCTCATCAGGTCTCTCCAATGTTCAGGTCACTATGGTGGCTTGCTCGGCATCCTCCGTGTCAAAGGCCTCAGTCATGTCCTTCGCCACCTCAGCACTGAGATGGGTGGGCAGAGTGTGGGGGGCGGAGGGGAGTGTACAGAAGCTGACCTTTCTGCTCACCCAGGCAGCCAGGACAGTTTTGGCTGCCTGCTTCTGACTGCATATGCCTCTCTTCTTTTCCCCAAGGCTGTAGGCCACCACAGTGAGAAAGTGCGCGGTGGCCTGGAACCTGGAAATGCCGTAGCAGTTGGAAATCTCTAGTTGGCAGCACTGCAGCCTGGTCTGCACTGGGGGCTGTGGGCTCTGCAGGCTTTGGCACGGAGATGTAGGTGTGCAGAATGGTGCTCATCTCTAAGCTGGGGCCCCCAGCAGCCGGTTAGAACTCCTGCGTGGACTTGGTGTTCCTGGGTAGGGCTCCCACACTGCCCCTCAGGCTATGGGTCAGGCTGCCCTTCCTAACATTGGGAAGCCCACAGCACCCACCCAGACATGGTGTGCACTCCGCCATGGCTGCAATAGCTCCCTGGAGCCCTCAAGCACTTTTTAGCTCCAAGGCAGGCTTTGCTTTTCAGCAGGGACTCAGAGGCTTGCTCTGCAAGTACACTGCCAAGCTCCTTAACGCCCAGGGTTTGAACACCAAAGCCTCACCACATCTATCCCAGCCAGGTCTGAAGCCCTCCAAGGAGAACCCTTAATATTTTCAGTCAGAATAAATCAGAGAAAAGAGTGTAAATTGTTTGTCAATAAAATATTTCTTAGTATCCTCTGAAACTTTTCTAGTTAGCCTCAAGGCATGTTGAACCCACAAGTTTACTGGAAATGTCAGTTATTAAACAGACATTTTACTGTAACTGAATGCTCGTGTCACACAGTTCAGACCACAGGCCCTGCAGCCCGGAGAAAGGGCTGCTCCGGGCAGACTGTGCACTGACAGGAAGCAAAGTTCTCAGTGGGTCCCACCACAGGGCTCGGCCTTAGACGGCAAGAGGGAGAGACTGCCAACCACTGCCCCAGCTACTGCCACCGGGTTGCTGTCACTGAGATAATATGAAAGCCAGGTAAAATATGAAGGGAACCAAAGTCCTGGTGGGATTTTTTAAACACATTAAACTCCCCCTTTTTTTATTTTCTTTTGGTTGAGGTTCATCCTGGTACTGATAAGTGGTCAAAACAAAGTGCAGAGGGAAGCCCCTGACTCCGGGGGGGCTGGGCCACTGACTTGGATTCTGTTTACTGACTATTTTAGCAGAAATGGATACGAAATTCCTTTGTTTTTCAAATGCGGTTTTAAGTTACCATCAAAAGACCAAGAATCCATATCAGGTTGAGTTTGTCCTCTGACTCCCAGATAAATAGGAGAAATTGCCATCATCCGTGCCCAGCACAGAGTGCCCCTTCTGTGTGACGCTGCTGCAGTTCCTGATCGGCTGCGGGGCAGCCCTAGTCCTCGCGACAAACTTGGTTTAGGAGGTGATGCTTAATTAGCCTTTGTGACAACGAGGTTTCGTCCTCCCTCCTTAGGGCTCATCCTCTTGTGTGTGCGCTTGGCCCCATCTCAGACTTCCTTAGGGTCCGCTCCAGTCGTTCTTCTCACCCCCAGAGGTGCCCTACTGTCCTCCACCTTGAAAGAAGCAGGAAAGCACATGAACTACTACAGGTCTTTACTCACCTCCACGAACAGCATCTTAAGTGTCAAACCCAGTGCCATTACTACCTAAGAAGAATGTTTCTACTTTGCCAACCAGACCCGGTATCCCTGTGTCGGAGAGAGCCCTGCATGCTGTCATAGTCGTTGCGTCACACGTTTACTCGGCCCCATGTTAGTGAGCCCAGAGGCGGACGTAGGCTTCTGCCCTCGTCCCAGGCTGCCTCGCCTCCCTGCCTGGTGGCTCAGGGCCCTTCTGTAACCGGTGGTCCACCGTACATCCTACAGGAACGAGGACACTAGGGCCTTGCTTAGCTCTTACAAGCCCTCATTCCCTAGGTCTGGATTCCACTTTTACCTCTGGTGGGAGTTCCTCTTTCATATGGCCAGATTTTCTGCGGTGTGCCATTGCCTGACTGTCACTCATGTCATGTGTAGTGCGATTCCCACGATGCGTCATGTCATATATCATAACATCAAATGCGCATCTAAGGTTATTGCTAAAAAGAAAATAGTGTTAGGGCTTCAGTAACCAATTTTTTTTCTTCATCGAATGTTCAGCAAGGGAATGACCTGTTTTGGCATTTACAGAAGCTGGACTCTTTTTCCCCTGTTGGAATTGCTAGATCTGAATGGCTGAGCTCTTACCACTTTAAAGAAAAATTGGTACTCCAGTTTCCTTTTGGGGAGCCTTGCTCTGAACTCCGTCCTGCCTGGAAGAGAGCCTGGCAAACAGATCTGGCCATCACTAGCCCTCAACACTGGATGGAGCGCTCTTTAAGTCAAGGAGATCCTAGAGTGGCAATGCCACCGCTTACCTGGCTCTTAGCATTACTGCCAGGTGACTCCTGCTTTCTTGTGACCAGTGAGTTGTTCTTGTCTTGCCTTGCACGCTGAAGAGTTTGGAAAGTGTCTGCATTTATAATGTGTGCTCCTTTGTAACTACGATTTTTGGCTGCTGGCTGTGTGCATATCAGGGGTCGTCCATGAGCTAGCTTAGTTTCCGCACCCTAGGCCCACCTCTTCCCAGCCTCCCCTCTTCACTACTGCCCAGTATAGGGAACAGGCCCCTCGAGTAGGATCATTTCCTCTTTCAGATTCAGCTCAGTGCACAAAAACGTGCAGAAAGACACTTTAGTAAGCAAGACAGAGCTCAGTGTAGGCATGATAATGGTTCTTTACTCAGAGAAGATGGGCCATTGTCTGTTTGTTTTTAATAAGTTGATAATGACATTAATACAATAATAGAAATGAATACTAGTAAATCACAAGTGCTGCAAACTTCATGCACTGTCTCATTTATTTTTCACAACATCCTCCGCTGTGAGTATGCATATTTTCCTTGTTTTGTAGAGGAGAATCCCCAAGAGCCCAGTCATTCTGTCTAAGCCATTAATCAGCAAGTGATGGAGCCAGGGTTTGACTCTAATTCTATTTAGATTCCATTATGTAAATGAGCTCTTTACCTCTAGACTGTAATTCCACTCTAAGTAAACAAATGGAGTGCAGTCCCAGCAAGACATGATGTTGGCTGGGTAAAGCCATTTAAATCCCAGCCTGAGAGGTTTGTATGTGATCTCATAAGCAATTCATAGTCACTAGAGATTTTTTGAGTCTGGAGTTGATGTGGTAAAATTCACTTTAGATTGAATATTGATGGATAGGAAAGACAAGCTGATGAAGTCAGAGCTATGGAGACCATCTGAAAGCCCATTACAAAAAGATGAAGTCTGTACGAGAAAATTGTAACACTTTATATTGAAAGATATTAAAAAGGCCTAAATAAACAGAGATGTACTATGCTTTTCAATGTTTATAGACCAGAACACTTACCATTTTAAAGATGTCAATCCTTCCCAAATTAATCCACAGAATCAATACAATTCTAGTCAATATCTCACAGTTTTTTAATAGAACTTAACAAGAGAATTCTAAAATGAATATGGCAATTTAAGGACCAAGAAAACCTAAAACATTGCTGAAGAACAATAACTAGGTGGGATATAAGATATCATGACTTATAAATATATAATAATTAAGACAGTGTGGTATTTGTGCATGTTGAAGCAAAAAGGTCAAGAGAGATTAGAGAAAAAAACAGAGAACAGAGTTCAGTAACAAACCAAAGTGTATATAGAAACTGGACAGATTGTAGATTTGGCCTTTCTGATCACTGGGGAGAGGAGGGATTGTTCAAGAAATGATGCTAGGACAATTGCTTAAATAAGAAATTAGATTCCTTGCTCACACTACACATAAGGTTCCTTTCCATGTGAATTAAGGGCTTAGATGTGAAAAACAATGCTTCAAGGCTTTAGGAGGAAATATAGGAGGAATTTTATCTCCATGTGGCATAGAAGAATATCTTAAATTAAATTTTAAATTTCTAAAATAAAAGCATTAATATTAAAGAAGAGAGTGATATATTTGACTACATTAAAATTAAGAACTCCTATTCATCAAGACTCCATAAGAAGGTAAAAGGATATACAGTAACTGGGAAAAAGCCGCTAACTCTAGTATTACCAACAAAGTCTTAGTACCTCAACTATATTAAGCACTGAAATTGATAAGGAAATAACTACTCATTTAGTAAATTAGCACAAGAAAGAAGTAGATATTTTGCAAAAGATGAAATATTTGTGGTGAGTAAACCTATGAAAAAAGTGGGTGCCTAACCTCATCCAGTAATCTGAAAAGTCAAATTAGAACTATAGTGAGATATCATTTTACCTCTACTGATTTGGCAAAAATTAGAAGTCTGATGGTACTAAATGTTAGAAAGAATGTTTATTAATACCTTATTGGAGGAAGTGTCATTATTTTAGTAAAGCTATGTATACTGTATGACCCAGAAATTATATTCATAGGCATGCATCTCAGAGACGTGTTTCTCACATTTTAATGTTCATATGAATCATCTGGTGATCTTTATAAAATACAGATTTGTGTTCAGACATCTGAAAAAGGATTAGATTTTAAAATCCATTATTAGTCACATTGTAAAGAAACTACAAAACACCATTCATTCATTCATTGAACAAATACTTATCGAGGTGAGAACTTACTATGTGCCAGGCAATTTTACAGTATTGAAAATACAACAATGAAATGATAGAAGGAAAAAAGAAAGAAAACCCTGCTTGCATGGAGCTTACATTCTATTGTGGGTGTAGTGAGGAAAAGGGAATTAGGCACTAAATATATAAATAAAATACACAGTATATCTAATGGTGATAAATGCTATGCAAAATATTTAGCTGAGAAGGGAGGGAAAGCAGAGAGTAGTAGTTTTAATTTTAAATTCAGTTATCAGGTAAAGTTTCCTTGAGCACCTGAAAATTAAGCAAAGACCTGGAAGAGGTGAGGGAGTGAGCTGTGTGATTAGCTGAGGCATAAGTGCATGTGCAAAGGCCCTGAGGCATGGACATGCTTTATGTATGGGATGAATATCAAGGACATAGATTTGAATGATTAAGGGGAAGAGAAATAAGAGATAAAATCAGAGAGGCAGAGTGGACCAGATCACATAAGAGTATTATAGACCATTGAAATGATTTTGCTTTTGCAGCCAAATGAAGAGCCACTGGAGTCTTTTAAGTAGATGGGTGATATTAGCTGATTCACAGATAACAGCATCATTCTGGTTACTATGTTGACAACAGACTAATGGGAGGGAGGAGGGAGAACAACCAGGAAGCTACTGCAGTAAGCCAAGCAAAAGACGATGGTAGCTTGGAGCAGCAGGGGTGGTGAGAAGTGATTGAATTTGGTGTATATATTTTTAATGTAGAGCTGATGATATTTCTGAAACACTGAATGTGGGGTCTAGGGAAAATGATTACTTCTTCCTAAGGTAATAGAAAAATAGTGAGAATGGGAAGAATGCTGGAGAAACATGTCTGGGAAGGAAGTGAAAATCATGTGGTCAGATTTTGGCATGTAATGTTTAAGATGTTTTAAGAGGACCTGTTTAGTAGGTAGTTGGGTATGCCAGTCTGGAACTAAGGTGAGAGGTCTGGGTTGGGGATATACTTTGGGGAGTCATCATCATGTAAGTAGTGTTTATAGTTAGGTGACTGGCTAAGATATCTAAGAGAGGGGGTGATAAGAGAAGGGATCTAAGGCCTGATCCCTGAGTATTCCAATGTCTTAAAGGCAAGTAGAGAGAAAAGACAAATTACCTACAAATGATCATCAACAGTTAGACTTACAGATGACTTTTGAAGAGCAACAATAGAAGTCAGAAGAAATGGAGGAATACCATTAAATATCTGCAAGAAACAGCAAAATTATATTTTTAGAATAAAGGTGAAATAAGGACATTTTCAAGAGAAGCTCAGAGTTTACCACCAATAGGCAATTCTTAAGTAAATGTCTTAAAGATGCGCTTCAGGAAATATGAAAGGGCTTCTCAGAAAGAACATGTGACATAAAAGTGGCCATAGACTGGGGAATAAAGGAAGACCCCAGTATGGTGGGTGGGTGCCTCAGTACTTCAGACACCAAACCCATTTGGATGAAGTTGGAAATCTTTAGCCAGGTATTAGAATTGTTCATTTCTAGAGCCTAATCTGCTGAGACTGTATATTTCTAATTGCTTTTGAAATTAATCCCCTCAGTGTCTGTCTTCAATATAGGCAAAATGTTTATTTTGGTTTTAGGTGTTTTTACTCATGAGCTTAACTTAAATAAGTGAATACAATTTACAGGACTTTTTTAAAACAAATTGATGGGAATTTTAAGAATACAATTTTAAGTTGAAATATTAAACTGGAGCTCTCTGTTCTAATCACTGGCCTGCAGGGAAAGCTTTTTTTTTTTTTACATAATTGTTTATAGCAGCTTTATTCTTAATCCCCCAACAGAAACAACCCCATTGTCACCCTTGACAGGTAAATGGTTAACAAATAATGGTGTATCCATACAATGGAATACTACTCAGCAATAATAAAGAACAAAGTACTGTTACATCACCCAATCTAGATGAATCTCCAGAGAACTATGCTTAGTAAAAAAAAAAAAAGCCAATCCCCAAATATATAGTATGATTCCATTTATAACATTCTTGAGATCACAGAATTATAGAAATGAGGAGATAGGTGGCTTGCCAAGAGGTTACAGAAGGGATGAGAGTGGAAGGGAAGTGGGTGCGACTCTAAAAGGGCAGCATGAGGGATCCTTATGGTGATAGAAATGCTCTGTACCTTGATCACATCAGTAGGAGTACCTAGCTGTGATATTGCAACATAGTTTTGAGCATTTGTTACCTTTGGTGCCAACTGGGTAAAGGTTACATAGGATCTCTTTATTTCTTAACTGCATGTGTATCTACAATTCTCTCAAAAAGTTTTTTTTTTTTTAAGAAATAGTACATAGAAAATTTCAAAGTGCAGATTAGGAAGATCTAATTTGGTTATTATACTGATACACTAATAGATACAGTATTCATTTATTTGGGGGAGCTTTTCAACTGTATTGACTACTTTTAACCACAGTGAAAAACATATAATCCACTGTATTTTCCCCTACACTTTTGCTTCAGAGCCACATGAGAAACTCTAAAGAATCACCCAGGACACTAACATTCATGGATGGCTCCCTCTGGACCAAATCCTAGAACGGTGATGAAACTGATTTCTTCAAGTACCAACATGGAACAGTTTATTTTCATGGATGTCTCTAGTACTGCATGCATAGATTTTTGAGGCAGTCTCTTCACCCAAATAAGAATATTGTGACTGATAAGCAATGTCCATCATGCGCATGGTGTACAAGAGTGGTAATTCAGTGCCACAGATTTATCATCTCTGTTGGCTGGGAGATTTTTAAAAAACAATCTCACAAACTTCAAGAGACACTTTGTTAATAAAACTCTCTGTGCAAAGGTTCTTAGAAATCCATTCTTCTGTCACAGCTAAGTATTATGTTACATTTTACATGTAGTAACTATTTTATAGAGTTCTCTTTCATTTTTCAGTCCAACAAATTGTACATGGGAATTTTAAGACTACAATTTTAAGTTGAAATATTAAACTGGAGCTCTCTGTTCTAATCACTGGCCTGCAGGGAAAGCATTTCCTATAATAAACTATGTGCCTATTCCAAAGGGGGGATTTGGAAAATTCCTGTAGGGAGTACATAAGAAAAGACAGGTAATGATCCATATAAAAATATTGACATGGATTAGATAATTATTTACCATTTGGGGAATGCAGTGTGTTGAGTAACCACTGAATTAGACCATAATGCCATGTTAAGATCTTAAAAAAATTGCTGATGGATTAATACCGATTCAACTCATTTATTAACACCTATACACCAACCCATAATAATATAACCCATAATATAATAATAAGTTATACTAACTCTTCTCTCAGAAGAAAAACAATTACTAATGAAATCCCTTACATTAACTAGATGAAAGGAAGGAAAGCATTTTAATCCATATTGATCTAGCATTGTTAAATTACAACATTCATTTAATTTTTATAAGTAAAAATTTCTTAGCAAGCTAGAAACAGAAAAAAATTCTTAAAGAATAGACTGAACACCTACAATTAGCATTATGATTAAAGACACTGCATTCCAAGTATTTCTATTATAGTTAGAAACAATGTCAAGATTCCCTGTAATACTGTATTGGAGAGCCTATATAATGTAATACCAAAATAAAAATACACAAAAGATATAACTGTTAGCAAGAAAGACATTGTTATTTACATAAAATGATAATAGTCTATGCAGAAACTCCTAGAGAACCAATACAAATTATTAGAACTAATTGGAGAGATTATGAAGGGGTGTGAATCAACATATAAAAATCACCAGATTTTAAAAATACCACTAATGACCAAATGAAAACATATTAGAGAAAAATTTATTTATAATTACAGAGAAAAGGAAATATCTAAGAATAAACCCAATAAAGAATATGCAAGATATTTATAGGTAAAATAAAGACAAACTTTAGTGAAGAGTATAGAGGAAGACCGGATGTATTAAAAAAAAAATATATATATATAATGTTTGAGCATGTGAAAACTCAGTATTTTAAAGATGTCACCTCTACTCAAATTACATTATGAATTTGACATAATTCCAATAAAAATCCTAAAAGAAATTTCATGGAATTGTACAAGCTAATTCTAAAATTAATATGGAAGAATAAATGTACAAGAATAGACAAGGAAATTTATGAAAAAAACCAAATGAACAAATATGGAGATTGTATACTCTACCAGGAATCAAGATATTAAAAAAACCCATCGTAATAAAAATACTATATATTCATATAGTATTCACGTAGGAAACACCTCCAAAAGATCAGTGGAATAGGATTGAGAGTCCAGGAATGAGCCTATGTACATAAGGGACAATTAGCAACCCATTTTAGAAAAATATGATAAAATGATATCAATACCTAATGCCATTCATAATAAAACCCTAGGTGGATTAAATGAATAACTCTAAAAACTATAAAATATTAGAAGAAAATACAGGAGGATATATTTATGAATTTGTGGTGGAGTGATCGTAAAGTAAATATGTAAATGCATTAAAAATAAACTATAACATTTTTTTCAACAAATTATTGAACTTCTGAATAACACCAAAGACCATACACCAAAAATACCCATGAAAGGCAATGATAACTAGTAAAATGTATTTGCAACATACCAAAGACAAATGACCAATATTCAGAATTTACGAAGAACCAGTGATAATAAGAAAACCAATGATAATACGTAAGGAAAGACAAACAACCCAATTGAAAAACAGGCAAGAGATATGAAAGTGATTCACAGAGGAGTTACAAATGGACCGTAAACATACAAGATGACTCTACTTCTGGTAATCAAGGAAATATAACCAACAATGATAACATTCATTTGCCACACTAGAACTTTTTTTATGTTTGATAAATTACCTCTTTTTTCCTACAACGTAATATTGTACTGTAGTTAGAAACAATGGAATAAACCTAAGCATATTGATATTAAAGCTTCCAATAGGAAAATTACTAATGATTTTCACATTACATTAACATTTACGTAAAAGTTGCTCTTCTACAATACACATCATGAGTACATAGAAATAACTGTCTTAGTTGGATTCCATAGAGGCAGAGCCTGAAATGCCAATGCTTCTTTAAGCCACTTATTGGGAAAGTGCTTTCAGGAGAAGAGGAGTAGGGTGGTAGGGCAGGGACGAAAGTGAAGCAAGAACGTGGTCCTGGGTGTAGACCAGCTCAGTCTGATTCTGCAGCTGTTCTGGAGCCCGGTTACAGCAAGACGGGTGCCACTGTGAGGCCATTTTGTGTCAGGCCATTACTGACAAGTGTAGCCTGTCCCCGTTCCTCAGGGGTTGGGGCGTAGTCACAGCTCCCGTTTGGCCAGTGACAATTCTCCAGAGAAAAGAGAGGCTTTGAGTTACCGTCAGCTAACTCCAGCAGCAGCAGGTGAGGGCTCTGGGCAGGACGCAACAGCATCTACTACACCCCTGCACACACATGCACACACACAGGAAGAGACTCAAGGAATTCACACAGAACTGGTAAAATGCTTACTTCTAGGGACAAGCCTGAGATTGAGGGGCGTTGTCAAGGTGGGCTTTCATTTCATATTTGCTTTTCCTATCACCACAATATGCTACATTACTTATGTAATTAGAAAATAAGGTTTTTAAAAGGAAAAGACTCACCTACCCCATTATCCTACCCCATCAGGTCGTCCTTGATTTCTTATACTTACCACAAATAAAACTTATTCAAGGGAACCCATTAAGATTTCAGTGAGCTTTTTTAATTCTTGTATTTCATTGGTCAAGACAATTACAGAAGAGTCTTTCTTAGGAGGATGTCATTTCAATTTTCTATTTAATGATAATGTGATCACTCACAGTCCAATCTGTGAAATACGAGAAACATGTATGTGTATTTGCTACAACAGAAATGCAATGTATATACAGTGTTCACTCTTCTAGTACCCAGTAACTTTGGCCAGAGTTTCTTATGTTGAATGTCTTAGTGAAAATAGCAAAACATCTTTTCTGTTAAAAGGGAGAGGGATTCTGATACCCATTCTCTACCTTTTGATATAGATGCTGCGAAAATTCATTGCTCTGCCCTCTTATTTGTTTAGCCTATTCATTTGCACATAACTGGTGTAAACAGAGAGGGCCCTCAGCCTCTCCACAGGTCCCTCTTAGCTCTCTGTCTAACCATCAGGCGTGTTCTCATGCCGTGGGCTGATGAATCCCAGATGTATAACTTCACCCTGACCTTTCTCAAGAACTCTGTATTCAGCTGCTGGGGTGACCTTTCAATCTGAGTGTCTTCAATTTAGCATCTCAAACTAAAATGACCTCAATTCCCCTTCCACCCTCTCCCCTTACACACCTGTTCTTCATCCATCTCAGTATAAGTCATTGTCATTTATTCATTTTCTTCAGCCAAAAATCTGAGTAATCCTCCATTCCTTCTTTTCATTCTTCCCCCATACCCAAGTCATTAGGCAACCTTCTTGGTACACTTCCAAATCATCTCCTCCACCTATATTTCTCCTTCTCTGTTAATTCTGCCCTCATCCAAGTGACATCTTTCTGTGGACTATTTCATTTTTTTTTTTTGCTTTCTATTGCACACAGCAGCTGGAGAAATCTTTAAAAATGACAACTGGATCATGCAATTTTCCTGGGTAAAAACCCCTGCTATATTTAGAACAAAACCCCCATGCCAAACTGCTGGTTCCAAAACATGAGGAATTCTTTCTTGCTATTCTCCCACCTAGTTACATGTTCTCCTGCTCCCTCACCATGCTCTGGCCGCACAGGGCCTCTGCTAATTGCTTTGTGCACCTCAACCCTGTTCATCATTAGGCCCTTGGTCATGCAGGTCTCTGTCTAGATATCACCTTTTCAGAGAGGTGTCTGATCCAGTTCCAAACAGCCAGCCACTCAGCTCCTCTCTATCATATTACCCTATTTAAATTTTCTGTATCATATTTGCCACCTCTGGTATTTTTTGTTTGTTTGTTTACTGCTCATTCAAATTTAAGCCTTACAAGAGTAGAAACTGATTACAGCCCATATCCTCAGGGTATACATAGAACTGGTTTCTGGCACATAATAGGCTCTCCAAACACGGTGGTGAATAAATGCATGCAAGCATGGCCACTTCTGTAGAAGGCATTGTGGGAGATACACGATAGATATAATAGTGGTCCCTGTTACATATGCACTTCCAGTCCGCTTGGGAGCCCAAACCATAGAGGGCTGCATGACTAAGTAGAAAGCTGTGTGGTATTGACCATAAGTGAGACAGGAATTCAGAGAAGAGTGTGGGAAATGCAAGAGACCTAAGCCTGGGGCCTCATTCCAGTATTTGCATACTGCTCCAGTATGCAAATATTTTAACTGAATGTATAGAATTTCCATTCCCATCAGCATGGTTGTGGCAGGAGCTGAATGGTGCTAAAACTGTTGGTGATGGTTTATGCCCCAACACCCATCCAGATGACTTTATTTTCCAATGCCTTCTCACTCGAGTATGCTTTCAACAGAAATACTTTGAATAGGTTTTAAGCTTCATCCAAACTGGGTAAATAATTTAGCAAACTTCTGCCCTTTAAAAAAAAGATGCAGGTTTTGGGATAACCTTAAAATTTTTTTTACATTAATTCTTAGGCAATAAGTATGGAAGACACAGTGAAACTTGATGATGCTAACATACCAGAAGACACACTTTGTTGACTTATTTTTTACACCCATTTGGCTTTTTTGAAGCATAGCCTAATTCTTTTTAGAATCTCTTTTTACTCATTTATTTAACAGACTATTAGAATTAAAGCCTTAGTGCTTAGTGGTATATTTAGTCAATTAATACCCTTGTCATTTGCCCATGTGGATTTTGCACTCACTGCTCAGAGAATTCTTCCTGTTTCACAAAAATACAATAGTGAACATATTAATTAAATGAATACCCCTAAAGATGAAAACCTTTAACCTGGGTGAAACCCAGGTCTTAGTCTAAGTGTAGCACAGGGTTTTACCAGGTCTTAATTTTATAGCTTCCTGTTGAAAAGCTAGAAAATAAGGCCTAAAGAATCTGCCTCGGAGACACAAGTGAGCAAGGGAGACTCTGGAAGGGGAAGCTTAGTGTTTCTCTATTTTCTCGTTTCTTCTGGAGTAATCCTAACACAGTGAAGGCTTCAAGAATTTACTGCCTTTGCTTTTCAAATAAATAACTTGGGTGTGAATAGCATCACATCCGCTCTGTGGTGAGCATTTTTTTTCTGTGAATGGCTCAGCTTTGAACTTCTCTGTAGTGGTGGGCTGGTGGCACTCCCCTGGCCTCTCCTGGAGACTGCTCTGTCACTCAGTCACTTTCAGTTTACCGAAAGACCCCAGGATGGCCCGAAGAAGGCTGCTGCTCTCCTCATTTCCTGCCTTCAGGTTGCTTTGATCATCTTCAAAAGTAGAATTCTATACTTAGGAAAGCATACTCATATCCTAGTCTATCAGGAAAGCATAACCTCGGTTTACTGCATGTATGACTTAATACACTGAAACCTCTAATAATAGACCCACCTAATCCAAATCCTCAATTAACCTGTATTCCCCCTCAATTCAACTTTCAGGGAAATGGAGAAGAGCAACTGTTTCGGGAATATATATATATTTTTATTTGTTTGTTTACTTTTAAAGTGTTCTATTATGATATACAGCCATATATATAACAGTGAATTTTTTAAAACAAGACTCCAAGCTTAGTTTCTTTGATTTATAATAAGAGCTGTTTCCTGGCATCATTTAAGGACCTATATAAGGGAACAGACACACAAAGATCATACTTGAATGAAAATCAAAGTATTACTTTATTAATATTAGCAAAAGTCCTGTAATGTCTAAGATGAAATGTGGACAAGTGAGGCCCTTAAAAATGGTATTTATTATATACGTTCCTTCATCCAAATTGAAGACTATAGGCCTGCAGTGCAAACTTCTAACTCGTCCTTCCAGTTATATGTGAAAGGATGGTGGCCTCCTCCCAATTCTACTCCTCATCAGGGAAGGCCCAGACCAGGTGCGCAGAGACCTGAGCGACTTACGGTCCCTGGGCAGAAAGAAGGCTCCGACAAACAGAGTGACCTAGTTTCGCTAGTAAAATATGCAGCAGAGAATCATTGCTCCAGCTGATGAAGCAGGCAAGGCAGGAGTCCTGGCGGAGGGGAGAGGCATTACACACCACACCACCAAGAGCGGGAGACAGGTCACTGTATATGACAGTAGAAGTCACGTACGATGCCACTGCGAAGCGTAGAAAGGTTCCATTATGGAGAACATGGTGTCACTATGTCCCTGGGGGTTGTGTAGCAATAGAAGAGAGTCATGAAGGTAAGAAGCTAACTAGTTGGGTTACCCTGGCCAAGACATTTAATTCCAATTAGCCTCAATTTTCTGGGCTATTTTCCTGCCCAATAATAATTCCCCCCTACTTCCTTAGCAATAGACCCCTATATTGACAGGGATAGATTTCTTGGCAGATTAAAAAAAACTGAAGTACATTTCCTAGCCTTCCTTGCAGAGGGAAGTGGCCAATGGGAAATCTCTAAATGAAAGCAACTCGGCTGGGAGAGACACCCTTTCTTTCTCCCTCCTCCCACTCCAAAGCGTGGCTGTGACTGCTGGAACTCCTACAGCCGTAAGGTCACTGTGAAGTCACCTTGAGGAAGGAAGCCACCCACTGCAGAAAGATGACGAAGCAGAAAGAATTAAGAAGTCCAGGATCCCGATGTCTGTGGAACCACCAGATCAGCCTTGCATTCCCAGGCTTCCATGTCCATGAGATAAAAATACAACCCTAGTTTGACAAAGCTACGGTTGATTGACTTTTCTCTTCTATGAATCTAACCTAATCAAAATTGATAGATAGATACTTGATTATAATAATACTTCCTAGTGTGGGTGCAAAGGAGTAGGAGGAAACATTGGGACCCACTGGAGTAATGAAATCCCATGTTAATGTAAAGGCTGTGTGGGAATCTGGGCTCAAGCCCTGTGGCTTTGGGGCTCCGATGCAAAGATGAACACAGAACTGAGCAGTGGGTCTCTCTCCTCCTGCCTCCATTCTGCCTCGACCCCAGGGCAACTTCCTGGGGGCCTGCGGTGGTCATTCCTGAAATGAAGCCCTGTCTGACTCGGCAGCATTGTCTGCACCCACAGCAGAGTCTGCTGTGAGGTCCTGGGAAGGAGCCGGAGAGAGAACAGAGTATAGGAGGACGCTGGTCCTGACATCTGGGGATTCCTTCCCTCTGGGGTTCCCTGCAGAAAGAGTCAAAGCTCTAGGAGGTGAGAAGAAAGGTCCTGAATCTGTGCCTATAAGGCTAAAGCCTTAAAGACTTTGATGCATGACCTAGAGGATCCTTGGCCATTTTGATACAATAACTCAGTCATCTGATAGGTGATGGGAAAAATGATCTAAAGTGAGCAATGGAGAAAGACATCACTTCCTGGAAACGCCAGGGATGACTCACTCATCCTTGGTCCTAGATGCTGGCCAGGAAGTCCACCTATCCTTGAAAGAGGAGAAAGAGTATATTGGTGTGTAGAAGGTTTGGCCCCCAAATATTGCTGCAGACACGAGGTCAGGGCAGTTGCAGAAATCTCTTCTGCAACAGCCTCAACAAGCTGCCACCTGATCTCTGTATCCCATCAGAGGTGAAGAGGTTAAGGAATGAGTAGGATGTACTACCCCTTCAAAGAGACCAATCTTTGAACATCTTTCATTTTGGTAAAGCATTTCTCCTGTGATAAGCCCCAAAGAGCTTCTTTGCAGCCTCTGCTTGTGGGATGCAGATCTGTTTTTGAAGGCAACGAAGTCTAGTCCTACCCCTCTGTGAGCCTGCCTTTAAGGCATCAGAAAAACAGTTCTCCTGTCTTCCTGCAAGGCTTCTCTTAAGGAAGCTTCAAGTAAAGGCGAGAAAAATATAAAAATGCAAAGCCTGGATTCTAAAATCAGTTTTGGGATAAAATACAAGGTTTACCTTCCTAATGGCTGCGTGACTTTGTTAATTTATTTAACTTTTCTGAGCCTATCCAATTCCTGGCACTGTAGGAATGACGATAAAGAAAACAGAAGCTAACCCTTCCTGGCTCTAGACTGTATGGCAGGCATGTGTGTTATTTCACTTGCTCCTAAGAGCCCCATGAGGTGGGTACCAGTGTTAACTCCATTTTTCAGATGAAGAAAGTGAGGCAGAGAGGCTTGGTAACTCACTAATGGCCACACAGCTGCACTTACCCATAACCCATACAGCCTTCCGGTAAAATCGGGTTCCCATCAAGGGCCAGGTGGGACTGATTCCGCTAAGCTTCAGAGATCAGAGAAGATGACGCATTTTAGGGAGGGAAGATTACAGAAAGTAAATGAACTAACAAATGTCAGTGCCGACTACGGAGCTTGATGCACCGATATATTTGAGTTCATTTTGCCTTGTCACTTTCCTCTAGCTTAGGACGCCATCATCCTCTGGGGCAGCTTAAAGGTGGGCACAAATTATGTTCAATTATCTTGGGGTGGGGGAGTCACGAATATGTCTCCACCCTCAAGGCCTCATGATTACTCCTAAGTAACTCCAACCGACGTTTTGTGCCGAGCTCTGGTTCTAAGCGTTCTCGCGTGTTACCCGGTGAGTGGTCACTCCAGCCCTGGGAGGTGGGTAGGATCATCCTTCCTCGCCGCAGGCCCAATCAGCTGGCACATCTTTCATGGAGAACATTATTCCTTGGGCTTCCAGGGGTTCCTCACCTGCCCCCCAGCCTCTTCTCGTCAAGCTGCGACAGGGGCACGTAGCTGCTCCATTGAACATCTCTGTCCATTTTCAGGTTACTGTAATCACAACAGGGAAAAGCGGGAGTATGACAAAAACAATACAGCCAATTTGAAAGCTTGTAGACCGCTTCAAACTTTTCCAGTTACGTGTCCTGGCCCAGGAGGGCCTGCGAGTATAACAGCGGTTCTGTTGGGCCTCTGCTCTTTGACTTGTTCCTGAAGGGTGGAGGTCTCTAAAATGTGTCTGGCTAAGGCAGTGTTCACGGACTTCTCAGAGGTCACACAAGCTGAGCCGCAGGCGGCCCCCTGTCTCAAGATGAGACTTTCATTTCTGGAAACCTCCAAATAATACCCATTTCACTGAATGGTTTTTTTTTTTTTTTTCAGAGTAATGGCTCTCTTTGGGTATTTCCTTATGTTAAAAGAGATTTGTGTGTATGTGGACTGGGGGGAACCCAGGAACTAAAGAAACATTAATACAATACTCTTTTTTTCAGAACAAAAATTTTGATGTCTAAAAAATCAACTTGCAAATGAGTATTCAGAACTCAAATGGGGCATGTATGTATTGACTCACTGTGGTATAGGTAGAATAATAGCCATTTTCCATTCATGTTTTATGTGAACAGCATTATTTTATTCCCTTTATTTTGTAAAATTACCCAGTATTTTTGGATAATAAGACTCAATGTTATAATGACGACAGTTTCCCAAGTTAGTTCATAGCTTTAATGTCAAAATTTTAACATCACTCTTTTCAGAACTAAACCAACTGGTTTTAAACTGAATTGCAAATTAAAGAAGAAAATCATCAAGGAATATTTCAAAGAAAATGAAAAATAATGGCAGAAGACCATTCCTAACAGATAGAATATGTAATAACAATAATAGTTAAACAGTGTAATATAAACACTAAAATTATTTAAGTGTTTAGTGAAATGTAGTAGAAATTCTAATCAATTTATACTATATGTAGGACTGAATTAGGCTATAAAGAACTATACTGAGTGCTACAGTAAGTAGATAGTAATATGGAGAAAAATTAAATTAGGGCTGTGTGCCAAAATAAGACACAGGAAAATAAAACATTAAAATTTTTTTAAAGTAGAAAGAGAGTCATTTCCACATATGTCAAAGAGATGGATGCTTTTGAGAGAAAGCAATAGAAGAAACCATGGAATAAAAAGACGGACAGTTTGATGATGTAAAATTGTTTATGAAATTAAAACTAACAAAAAAGAGGATATGATAGAATGGAAAAATGGCAGCCTATTATGGGAAGGGGCGGGTCCAGGGGTGGGGGTGAGGCATGGGCGTTGAAGTCAGACCCATGGGGCCGAATCCTGCCTCTGTCACATGTGTAAACCTGTTCAAGTTATTTAATTCATCTTTGCCTCAGTTTCTCCTTCTGTAAAGGGAGGCAAAGAGATCTAACTTACAGCCCTGCTGTAGGTATGAGATGCCTGGATATAGATAAAGTACATAGAACAGTGACAGACAAGTAGTGAGTGTTTACCTATCATTGTGATACTCTGTGGCCATGCCTCTTAACCTCTGGCAATTTTGTTTCCAGGAGACCTTTGGCACTTTCTGGAGACATTTTTGGTTATCACGACTTGAGGAAGGGGGGTGGTGCTACTGGCATCCAGTTGGTGAGACCTATTTAACATTCTACAGACACAGGACAGCCCCACAGCAAAGTCTGGCAGGGAATATAAAAGTGCCACCATGAGAAACTCTGGTGGTATGAAAAGTTCATGCAGCCTTGTAAGACTTCCAACAATATACCAATGGATACATGGGAAAGAGGGCATGGACAACTTGCTAAAAAAGGAGTTTGGAAAATAATTATCTGGGAAAGCTTTCAAATGGGCCCATAATTTTGACAAAATTGACAAAATAACAATGAATTGTTTCAAAAAATGACAATGAATTGTTTCAAAATTTCAAGAGTTAAAATTAAAATCCAAAGTCAATGATTTACCAGGGAAATGGTTATATTCAGACGTCATTCATTGCTACGCATATGAGCATCAATCCTGGGGAGATGATTTGGTATTAAGAGCCACAAAAACGTGCAGAACTTTTGACCGTTTGATATCAGTTTTGGAGATTCATTCTAAGTTAGTTATTCCAAAAATGACTTATCTAAGCCCATATGCTGAATGCACACTGTCACATTTCTAACATTAGCAAAAAGCTGAGACCAAGTAAAATGAACATAAAAGGGAAACAGTTAAGCGAATTATATGTGGTGACTAAATGGACTATTTTATCACCTCTGGATTTATGAGAAAAGAAAAAAATAACAGGGAAAATGTAATGTTCAAAGTAATGTTTAAGGAAAATGAGTGAAACACTTTATATTCTGGAATTACAACAATATAAAATATATACACATAAATAAATATGAAACAGAACAAGAGTCCAGGGCCACCGGCTAAAGGAATTAAAAACAAAAATAAATAAAAACATTGTGATGTTATAAGGGTGGTATGTATACAATTTTTCTATTTAGTTAAGTATTTTCAAGGTTTAATGTTGTTTGAACAAATTGAAAAAGAAATCAAAGACTCACTAGGCATGCCTACATTTTGTGAGTTAAATTTAAGTCAGCAGGAGAGAGGCACAAAAGGGGGGTGGTCTCCACATACCCACAAATCATATGCCAGCGAACTCCAACAGGCTGTGGTGCTTCTGAGGACCCCTGCATCTCGGCGTCTGCTCTGTCAGTGGCCCCTACAAACTTGGCATTCAACCAGGGGCAGTTTCACGGTGCTTTATTTTTCCATTGCCACTTGAAATCTTAAGTGATCCTTAGAGAAAAAATGTAAACAAATCACCTGCCATCACCTTTTTAAGAACTGAAATAAAAGAATCTCAAAGCTGGTCAAGGGGTAAATTCTCTCTTCTTAGGGAGTTTTGAATAATGATCCTTAGGAAAAAATAATTTATAGGTGAATTATTTTTCAAAAGACCTACATTTTATGTGTAAAAGTCAACACTTTTTGTTTTTGATAGTTTCCTATTTTAACTTGATATTTAAGTAGGTATTTTGGGTTATTCATAATTTACAAATTTCCTACGATTTTACCTTTGGAAGAGGTAGTGAATAGGAAAAATGCACAGTTACTTTAGAATTGGTTCTCAGAGTCCATACTGAGGAGAAATTTCTACTGATACTGTGGTTTGCTCCAAGACTGGTGATCAAGGCTACCTATCACACTGTATCATTGTCTCTCAGTAATTGTTTCCTGTAGATTATTTTTAGGTAGAACAAGCCATTGGTTTCCAGGAAAAAACATAGAAACATTCTTTTTTGGGAGAAAAGAGGAGAACTTTGACCAAAAAGTTAGTCCTGGTTCCACCGATGTTTCTCAGTAATCTTAAACTATTTTGCCCTTTCGGCTCTTGGTTATCATAATTATAATTAGGAATTAAGTATATTTGCCTGTGCTCTCATCCCACGGAGATTTCAAATCACAGAGGGAAATTGCTTATTTCCCCAAATGGGCTTCTGGCCATTAGAGGGCCATGTGTGGGGAAAAAACTGAATCCATACTTGACTCCATCCACACCCCAAATAAAGTACAGATAGATTAGCATTTAAATGTAAGAAATAAAACTATAAATGACCAGAAGATACAATAGTTTTACAAATTTAAAGTGGCTGTTGGGTCTTTAATATTCATCTTTATTAATTTAAACCTAAAGGCACGTAGGAGGTATTCTGGGTAAGAGACAGCTTTCTTATAATTACCTCACAGTACAAAATAAGTGAGGTAGCTTACTTACCTGGACCTCACCTCTGGGGTGATGTGATGAAAGCCAGGTCAGTGCCCTTCAAGAGTGGAACACAGTGAATAGGCCACAGTGTATCTTCCTCATTTACAGGTAGGAGGAGAGAGACAGCCATCCTCCCCTCCTGAAATGAGAGAGGGAGAAAAAATCTTTTGCTTCTTACAGAAGGTATGGAAAGAGTCCTGAGCTTTCACTCTAATATTTTGGAATGTAGATATGTCTTTCCAAGGACAACAGAACCTGTGGGTATCTCCAGCTTTTATGACCTAGAGATGTGTCCAAAGTTTGGGATTCATCCCTTTTAAAATGCAATTACCTAGGGAGATAGAGTTCCCATTTTCCTGACTTTTGAGGCCTAACCTGGAGACACAGTTCAGGTTATAACTATTTAGTCTTCTTGGATTAGACCAATTAACTAGACAAATGGTTACAGATGTAATTCTGATGGTATGTGCAGAGTAAAGTCTTTCTTGGGGAAGTGAAGATAAACATTCTCTTAGATCATATACAATTCTGTGTCTCAGGAGGCTTAGGATTTTTCACAGGAGGACTGAGAAATCCAGGGAAATTGTATTTCCTCATAATGGAGAAAATTTTTCTAGACAGAACAGAAAGGCCAGAAAGGCCTTGCAGTGGCCTGAAAGGCTCCGTGTTCTGGCCTCCTATCACCTCTCTGACCTCTTCTCTGGCACCCTGTTTCTTGGCCTGCCATACTGACCTCCTGCTCTTTCTAGAAAAGGCCAAGGACTTTGCATTTGCAGTTCCCTCTGCCTGGAATGAGTCCTCTTCAGAAAGCCACACGGCTCGTCCTCCTCTCCTTCAAGTCACTGGCTAAATGCCTCTCATTAATGCTGTCCTCCTTCACCACTGTGTTTTAAAATAGCCAGCTTTACTCCTCTCCAATATATTTTACTTATTCATTGTTTGTCTTCCCACTTGAGAATGTCAGCTCCATGATGTCAAAGGCTTTTCTGTTTCTTCGCTGTTGTTTTCCTAGTGCGCAGAATAGAGCCTGGTACATAGTATACACTAAAAACGATCTATTGAATGGATCTGATGTTAGGATAGACTAGATCATAGGGATATTATCAGATTTGTGTTAAACATTAAATGTATATGAATGTTTATAGTAGCTTAAAATATTTATTGAGCATCATTTATAGTAATGCAAACTCTAGGTCTCCTATATGTCCATTGTCAGGATATTGATCAAGTGAATTATGAGGAACGTGTAATTTTGTCCGCCCAGTCACTGTTCTCGGAGGGGCTGCTTTTGCCCATTGGCATGGCGACTCTGGGAGCTGCCGTGTTCTAATGCTAACTGGCACCGGGGTGGAAACTGAGTAACGAGCATCTCCCATGAGATTTTGAACACTGTACCCTAAAAATCATGCTACAGTGGGAGTGATATTTCTTGCTGTGCGGAGAGACCCAAGCTAGTGAAAGAAATAGGCCCAAGGAAGCAATAGATTGGGAGAGCTTATTAGACCCTGGCTCCAGGTTCCCTGAGGTTCCATTGCATCCTTCCCCTTTCCTCAGTTACTCAACCTTTCCTTGGATTCCACGACTTGATTAGCCTTCTCTTTAGTTACAGGCTGTTCATATCGGGTTCCATCAGTTGAGACCAAATGCCTATACAGTGTAGCATAATGTAGGTATTAAAAAGGACAATGTGTGACAATATTCATGGACATAGGAAGAATTCCCTAATAGATCCTGGGTTGAAAGGCAAGTTGTAAATAAAGATGGCCCTATTATGTAAAAGAGTATAGATTTCAGAAACATAAATGCATTTTGAAAGGACTGGAAGGATATATGTCAAACTATAGTTATCTTTGGCTGGTGAGATTTCTGAGGACTCCTGTTTTGTTCTTTTCCTTTATCTTTTCTACTTCAACTGTCTCGAGTGAACATTATAAAGATCATAAATGTTTCAGATACAAAAAGTAAGCAAAACTTCCCCCTTCGTAATTTATTATCCTTATGTTTTCACTCAAAATGCTTTATATGTAGAGAAAACGGGGAAATTATGAAAAAGTTTTCTGGGACTTGACCTTCTTGAATGCTTTAATAAATTTGATACCCACAAACACCACCACCAATTTACTAATGAAAAACTCAATTAAAAATGCAATTAGAACACATACCCTCTGCAATGTTCTACTTTCCTTACTCAATTCTTTCTTCTCTTTTTAGAGTGGAAGACTACACGGGACTTTCTTACAATTAAAGAGATCAATATCTTTTCATGTTTCAGGTTAGGTACTAAGCGCAGGAAAAATCAATGAGCAGTTATTCATTGAGTATCCTTGATGTGAGCAGCCATAGAACAACAGTCCTGCCCTCAAGAAGCTCAAAGCCACATGGGTTATAATACAGAAAAACCTGAAAATGAAATCACCCAGGCTAGACAGTGAATACCAAGTGACATGGAGATATCAGGCCAGTCTGTAAAATCCCATTTCTCCCTCCCACCCTCATACCAAAAGGAATCTGGTTTACAAAGGCAGCTAAAGTGATGTAAGGGCATCTGACCCACTCCTCAAAGGTTGAATTAGAACATTGGCCCTTCGGGAAGTGTTCAGAGGTCCGACCAGTGGGGTGTGTGGAGTGGCATGAACACCTCTCAGAGATTCAGGCAGAGAAGCAGTGGTGAACAACTTATGTTGCTCTCCCACAAGGCTGAGTTTATGACAGAAATTAGCAAACAAGTTTACTAAGGTTTAAGGCAATTTAAATAATGTGAATATGCATAATGTACCAGTGGTAAGACAGAGCTGAGTAAACAGGTACGCAACCAACATTTCCCATGTTTTACTAGACTATGCTGGAAAGACATGAATCATGCAATATTCAAATCCTGCTGGCTAATTGTCCGCACTGCCTGATGTAAGGCCTGAAGTTCCTGCAAAGTTTCCTCCCCACCAGCCTTTTGGAAGTCTTCAGGAAATGTGTTCACAGATAAATCTGCTCACCTGGGACCTGCTACCTTTCCAGCATCTGCCAGGTGTGCTCTCAGGAGCTTCTCCATGGTCTCCTGGGTGTCACAGGCTCGGGGATCCTCCTGCCAGGCTCCACCATTGGTTCCTGCAGACTGGTTTCAAGGTGGGCACAGCAATCCATAAGTGCCCCCAGTGACCACAGTAGAAGCCCCAAGTCCCACCTTGACGGAAGCAGTCCGCTTTTATCTGGCTCATAAGGGGTTTGTTTCTGTGTTGCTGCCATTAAAGAATTCAGACCTCTACCAGTTTGAAGACTTTTTCTCCGGAGCGTCCCTGGCTCCAGGACTCTGCTGTGTTCCAGGAAAAGTGGGTGAGGGATTAGTTTCCTGCTTGACATAGAACGTGGTCTCCTGGGGAACACTGTGCAGACTCTGAGTCTCAGAAATTGTTTGTTAAACTGATTCCTGCTATCCTGGCTTCCACCTCCTTTCTCCAGAGATGTCAGGCCTGCATGGTGGGTAAACTAGGAATAAACACCCCACCTGTCTGAAGCAGAGTCTTCAGTTGCAAATAATTGAAATCTAGTGGGAGCAGAAAAGGAACTTATTAAGATTAAGAAATTTATTAAGAATATAAGATTTTCCAGGAGGCCAGAAATCAGTCTGGGAGGCTCCCTAGCCAGGCCCCAGAGAACTGCTCAGTGGAAACGTCTCTGTTGCCTCTGCTGGGCATAGACTCATGGATGGTGCTGGGTCTGGGCTGATGTGTGACCTTGGCCACCCTTCCCTCTGGAAATTGGGTTTATCTGCTACCATTCTTACCGGAACAGACCCCAGGTGGCACTTGTATCTCTGCAACACGTGCTTCTGATTCAAACCCTGGTCAGGTGTGTGTAATTGTTGGGGTCTGTGTGACAGCCCAGTGTCCTAGCTGCAAAGGAAGTGGGGAATTCTCCAAATACAGGAAGCGTGTTTGATTGCACTGAAAAGCCCCGAAAACAAACGTGGCCTCAGCTGAGCTCCCAGCCAACAGCAGCAGCGACTTGCTGGCATGGGATGGAGCTCTCTGGGAAGTGTATTCTCAGATGGATGCCTGGATCCTTCTCATCACTAGACTTGCTCCAGTCATTGACTTTGTCTACGCTGGTGTCTTGAACTATTAGCAAGAACAAATAGCAGGCGATAAATGACCCTGAGCTCAGCCTCTATTTTGAACATCTTAACTAATATGAATCTGGCATTGTGTGCTTCCACTTCTGTTCTTATTCTTCTGCTGCCCTCTAGGGGCCACAAACCACATTGCCCCATTTAGATCCTTTAAGTACTAGGCGAAAAACAATTAGCTCTTGTAGCCTGGTAGGAACTATTCTAAACACCTGACATAATACTTACTCCTTTATTCCTGACGGTCCTCTGAGATGGGCCCTACTTTTTGGATCTCTTTAAATATAAGAAAACAGAGATACAATAATCAGGTAACTTGTCCAAGGAGCTACTTTGGCCAAAGCTAGAATCGGAACCAAGACAGTCTTGTTCCAGTCTCTAGGCTGCTCTGCTCACCCTCTCCTTCAGTGCGGCGAGGTGGACCTGTTAATCATCCATGGGACACTTGTTTACTTCCATAAATTTATTTTGCGATGTGGGTTTTTACCTCTTCTCTGCATTAGGGCCCTGGCTGCCTGACTGTTCTCCCACTGCTAGACTTGTCTCACCACCCACCCCAATCTAGCCTTCTACACAGTAACCAGAAGTATCTTTTTAAAAATGATCAGTGAATGGATCAGCTAGAGAATACCTCCTCTTTCCACCTCTGCTCCAAGTAGGAATAATGTAAAAACCAGCTTTACCAAGGGGGTAGATTAGTCAGCTAAGCAAATGGGGTTCAAAAATCCTAACACTGAAACTACAATCTAAAATAAATCTATTGGTGTGTGGTTATATAATAGGCAGCATTTGTTTCTGAGTAACTTTACTATCTCACTTATCCTGTAAGGAAGAAAGTACATCTTCTCTATTTTTTAAAGAGAAGAAATCCTACTATATAAAACAGTGCTTTGGCTTAGATTGAGTCACACAGGGTTGGCATGGTCACTTGGACTAGGACGGTGACTCCTGAACCTAAATGGTTTTCAAAACCTGGATGAGGTGTGTGCAGCAGAACCCTTTAAATACAGGCCGAAACAGAAGGCTAACATGCAAAACAAAGCTGCTCAAGATGAATGGGGGCCGTACATACAGGGGGCATGTGCTTGGTCACCTGCAGAGACTTTGGAAGCATGGCTGAGAAGCCTTTCCTCTCAGGCTCAGCTTCCAAAACATTCCTGGAAAGCGTGTGCGGTGAAGAGAATTACCAGCAATGGAGATGGACAGTTGAGAAGTTACCAGTCCCAAGACCATAATCAATATTGTTTCCAACATTTCCCAGTTACTTTCTTTATCTGTGGGCATCCCAGTTTTCTATATCACATCAAAGAAAAAGAAACAAGAAATGTTGAAATTCACCTAAGTTACCTCATCCAGGAGGAACTGCAAACCTGTGGGCCTCCCAGCCGTGACCTCCAGCTTTGCTCCTCTGCTTTTCCGCCCCATGCGGAGCATTAGGAGACTCTGCTGAGGCTCAGGCGCCCTGGCTTGGTGGGTGGGAGTCAGGAGAAGGGGTGCAGATGAGGAGGCGGCTTATCAAGGGTTTGCTCTGAGAGCGGGTCTTCTCTGGAATCACAGCTATCACCTGCTGCCTTGTCAGCTGATAGGAAAAGACAGACCCGAAAGTCAGAAGAGGCAGCAAGACACCCATTAGAGTTTTTTAGATCAGGATACTGTTTCCCAAGCTCCTGCCTTTGCAGTCTTTGCTGCTAAGAGCAAAACCATTGTTCTTAACTTCAGTGTGAATACAGATTTATTGGGGAGATTGTCTTAGATGAAGACTCCCTCATGATTAAGGAAATTGTTTTGCTGTTTAAGGACACCACCAGAGTGACTCTGATACAAGCAGCTCTGACGCAGGCAACGCTGGCCTATTGATTTAGAGAAACAGGAATTTATTAAACAGTATAAACATTATTCCTATATTATTCTTTTAATATTGGTCATTTGGACCCCTCCCAAGTTTATTTATTTATTTATTGATAAAATATATATAGCCTCAAGACTTGTGGGAAAAACAAATTACTGTGATCACCCTGGCCTTGAGGATTGAACTATTTCCAGATGCATCTGTTCTGACAGACGTTAAGTGATTTATTCTTGCTCTGTTTTGTAATACACCCCAAATGCATTCATCTGCCATGCGATTTACACCTTTTCATTTTCTACCAAGAGCTTTAAAAACCTGTAGTTACAAATCATGTGTCTGAGACTGACACCAGGATTCACTCTCATATCTGCCTTCAGCATTGGAAGGAAAGGTGGTATCTTTGTGACAGTGTAATTACTCCTGCTTCTGACATCCCTGCTCCATCGTGACATGTATAAGGAAATAACTTATAAAAGGAAAAATACACATGTTCTTGGATTAAAGGCTGTGAATAAAGTGAAGGTTCCTACGGACTGGATTCTCACCTGGCCCTGGCTGGCTAGCTCACTGCACATGTGTGGGCAATACATTGTTATTGACTCTATATAAAGAGCTCCACCCAGGGCTCCCGGCGCCACTGTGGCACGGCTGCAAGGCTGCAGAAGAGCAGAGCAGAGGCTGGAGCGGTGGCAGCACCGAGAACAGAGACTGAGACGGCTGTGGGGCAGAGGGGCCCAGAGGCACAGACCGGCTTGCTGCATGCAGACTTACTCTGAGTGGGTGGGATTTTAGTGATTGACCTGCCACGGTGGAAATAAATCTGTGTATAACTCTTTCACCCCAAGAGCGTTCTACTGTCATTTCTTTGGTCACATTGAGTCCGTAGTGAACTTGCCCGGGGCTGGAACCCTTTGGCAAGACAAAAGCACAACAGGTAGGTACTGAAAGTCTCAGAAAAACTGGGAGGTTGAAATGGCTGGAGACGAGGTCACTGCCTTATGAATGTAGTGCCATGAGGAATTTCCAAAAGTCTTACGAAGCAATTATTTTTGTTAATGAATCCGCAGCTCATCATAAACGGTACAGCGGAATCGTCATGATTTGACCTGAGACAGACTGACCTTTGTGGTCCCCATGAGCTCCCGCTGGCCGTGAGGGCGCCCTGAGGGCAGATGGTCTTGTTATCTTGATCAAGCACAGTAGCGGCCAGTGAGGGCATCCAAGAGTCAGCTGAAAATAATCCCTTATGAAAGGAGGCATTTCTTCTAGAATTTTGTGCCAGATGTTTAGCAATAACTAGGAATATTTTAAATGCTCATATCTTTTTGACTAGTAATTGTACTTCCGTGAATGTATCCTAAAAAATTGGAACCAAGCCAAATGTCTAAAAAAAGGTAGTTAAATAAATTGTTACATTCAAAGGCCATTAAACAAGAGTGAGAGAAATCTATATAGTAATGAAAAAGTCAGATGATTCCAGTGGAAAAACAAATAGCATATATATAAACTTTATACACACATATATACATATATTTACTTCATATATAAATACGTTTTTGTATTTAATTGTGAGATAGAGATTAAACAATTTAACTTTGTTTTCTTCTTTAACAATCATAGCAACCTTTATTAAATAGATTGAGCTTTCCCCGCTAAATTGAAAATGTTAATTGTGTCATATATCAAGTTAGCACAGATAATTGAATATTTTTCTGGATGCTACGGATTTGTCCCTTCCTTTAGTAGTATCGCACTCATCTGACCGTAGCACTTTGTATACAGTTGCCCTGCTCAATTTTATTCTTTATAAAAATAAATAGGCAATCTCTTACATTTATTTTCATAGTAATTTACAAATTCATCTTGTTTTTAAACACCAAAAGTATGTCCAGGTAATTTAAAGTCCATTAAATATTCATTAATTTGGGCAGGATTGATAATTTCATAAAGATGTTTTTCTGTTAACTGTTCCTCAGTATAATCTTACAGGTTTTCTATACTCTTACCCCCACTATTTTGGGGGATTTTCTCTTTTTGTTTTTTGACTTGTTACTGCTCCTCTAAAGGAAAATATGATTTTCCATTTATTTATTTATATCAAGCCACTTAGGTAAACTCTTATTTGTTCTGATTTTTTTTAGTGTTGTTTTGATCATCCTTCAGCTTTGTTGGAAAATTTTTGTGGTTTCTCTTTGAACCCTGAGCTACATACAGAAAGGACCGAGTAAATGAAAAAAATCCTCCTATAGTCAAATTCAAATTAGTTTCACTCTTTTTCTTTATTGTCAGCATTCCTAAAGCACCTTTCCAACCCCTGAGGGAAGCAAGGAAATCAATTCACGAGCTTTTGCGACCGTGTCCTCTTGCTCTCTGTCCAGGACATCGAACTCTTGAGCTGGAAACCCCTCTGGTCAGCAGAGGACAAAACCCAGCAGCTGATGCCTGAGGACCCACAGGCTCGCAAGTCCTCCACGTATCCTATCAGTTGGACAGAATCTGGGGAAGGAAGGTTCATTTCAATTTTATAGGACTGACTCAATTGGTCAGAGTAGGTTCTGGGAGGCGACCCCTATACTCCTCACTCCCCAGTATTATCGGGATTATAGGGAGTTGATCCTGATGGTCATACGTTCTACAAACATCTTCATAAGACAGCAGTCTCTAAATAGGTTTTTGCAAAGAGAGATGTGAATTTATTCAGTAGTTGACTCAACTATTTTGTGAACTAGTTTCAAAAGAAGGACTTTGATTTTAATTCCTACATGTTTTATATAAGCTGAAAGAACAAAGGGAAACTCATGAATGGTTTTTAGCCCAGGTAATGAACTAGCACGTGGAGTTTTCTGGGACCCTTCATGACACGTCTCTTCCCTAAACCTGGGCCTGAACTTCTTGGCCCTTTGTCCCATCAGCACGTCGTGTTCACCACCTATCATCATACCCATCCGTTCACCTAGATCTCAGTGAGCTGCGAAGAATCGCTCCTATAACATCCCTTCTCCCCCAGCCAGCAACAAACTGTGTACAGGTGGGGTTATTTTACAAGGATTTAAAACTGTACTGAAATAAACTCAAATGCCTACCCGAACTTCCTCTTTAAAGAAGAGAAATAGACGATACAGCTTTTTAAGCCCTTGTCACACACAGGATGCCCCTCTAGGCAAAGTTTCTAGTGATTCAGTCACACTGTTTCTTCAATCCCATTGCCTAGAGTTCTGTTGCATCTATTGCTGCTGGGTATACATGTTTCAGCTACTTGTACGTTCTTTTCTCACAAAAGTAATTCTGGCTGTGACTCATGGTGGCTATATAAAAGCACCTTTTTGTTATTAAGCATTTTAAGCTAATGGTGTTTCTCTACTCTGCTGCCTCAGCAGATGCTGATGGATGGAAACCACCTTCTTCACCGGGAGGTCCTGTCGCTCCCGGCAGTGGGAGTTCTGGTGCCTGATGGCCCAGGGTTTGCGATGACACATTACCCCAGTCTGGGGAAGATATGTTTCTTAATTATTATCGGTATGTGTTGTTATGTTTATTTTTTTCAATTGTAAAAGTAATGTCATTAAGGCATTTTTTTTAATTAAGAGGATAAAAGCAATGACAGCCCCATTATCCAGACACAGAGATTCTCTACTGTACCATCTCTGCATCTGCATTCAACGCTATTAGTTAAAAAACTAGTACATATACCAGCAAAACAATACCTCAGCATTGTTTTATTTTGTGTTTCTATTTGTAATAGTGAATGTCTTGTTTATTGATTCATTATAATCAATATATTTATTTATTTATTTATTCCTACTTCCCCTTTTTTATTTTCCATGGAGTTGTTGATCAAGTAATACAAGCTCATAATACAGTAAAGGTATTAATGCTTTTAATACTTTCTGCAGTCATTTCCACCATTTGGTACTAGTCTCAATTCTTTAGAGTTTACATATTGCTGTTTTATATTTTCATATAGTATAATCTTTAATTTTCTCCATTATGTCTTTTATCATTTCTTAGCTTAGTAAATGCTTCTGCCTCTAGACATTTGATAAATATTCATTTTCCTTCTTTTTTTTCCAACTTACTTGTGTTGTTTTTCATGTTTACTTCCTTAATTTATATAAAATTTATTTTGGTGTGTGAACTGAAGTGAGGCTCTAAATAGATTTTTTTTTCCAAATTGCTAACTGATCACCCAGACAACACTCACTGATTAAACCTTCACTTCTCATTGATTAATGGTGTCTGCTTTACTGAATACTGTTGTGCTGTCATAGGACAGGTTCTAGTTCTGGACTATACATTCTGTTCATTTTTACTTTAGTAATTAATTGCTTTTATTTCACAGGCTCTAAAATATATTATAATAGGTTATATCTGATAGGATTAGTCCAGTCACAGTTTTTGCACGTTTTATTTTATCTCTCTTACTTTCCTGATTTATTCTAGAACAATTTAGTAATGTTTGGGTACATTACTAAAATTTTGACAGGAATTACTTATATAAATATATAAATTCACTTTGGAAGAAGTGGTGTCTTCATAATAGTCAAGGAAGAAAGGCTTCTCTACTCTTTCAGGCTCAACAAAAGCCATGATTCCTCAGAGTGCACTGAAGAGTCTAGAGAGAGAGAGGCAGGCAGGCTATTAACATGGTAAATGACTGGTGAGCATGGCCACGTGGGCACTTTGGTAAAGTTCTGGAGCAAGATCTTATTTTGCCATCATCATTATCACCATCATAATTTCATAATTAGCATGAAATGGTCACATCCTTTTCAACCATAACCACAAGGTCAATAGGCTAAAAGTGATCACTGGGTAGATACTGGGGGAGGTACTGGAAGGCAGAAGGCAGATCTCCTCAGTATGGTAAAGAGCTTAATGTGCTCTTTCATACCTCAGACTTTACTCCTGCCTGAAATGTCCTTCTTTCTGCTTCTTCCCTTCATAAATTCTTTCCAATCCATCAAGATCCAGGTCATATATAACTTTCTCTGTTGGTCTCCAAAGACCCTAGTAAATGCTCACTTCCTTCTCTTTAACCCCATGTACTTTGTGTATACTTCCGTATCAATTTGTCTCTTTGAATTGTAGCTACTGGCTTATGCTTCTATTCTTTAATAAACTGAGGCCCTTGAATGCAGGAACCTACATTTTTCATCATTATAAATGGTCTGAGTGCTAAGTATTGATGGTGGACTTCAATACATGCTTACTGAATGAGTATATAAATGAATAAAGGAAAACATTCCTATTTCACAAACATTTCTATAGGAAAAATATTGAAATAATTTCTTAAAAATTTTTGATATGTTTCAAACATTCTGAAGTCAATTAATAGAATTTCGGTGAAACTCAACAATATTAAAAATTGGCTGTGTGTGTGTTTTGTGGGAGTAATTTCCTCCTAAGATCTCAATATGACATGTATGGGTTACTTGGCTCATCACTTTTGTTTTCCAAAGAATACTGAGCTTTAGAAAACATCACTCTAAAGCACACAGCAGCCAACAGATAACTTTGTGAGCTGGACGGAAATGTCATTGCCAAGCTGGACTTTCCCAGGTGGAAGGCCTGTGTGCTAAATAAAAACTGCAGAGTCTACCTGTGAGAACATCTACATGTCAGCAGAACTGACTTTATGCGCAGATGAGGTTGGCAGTTCTTTACATGGTATTTACTTCCCCCCAAAAAATCTTCCCTTTCCGCCCACAGAGGAACCTACTACTCTCATCATTATATTGTTAAGAGTGCTAAAACAAAGCAAGTCATTATGATCTAGAACACTTAATCAGGCATGTGTTAGATTATGTACATTTTTTTGAACAACTCAGTACAAATGGCCCCACCCCAAGTATATTCCAAATCCTTTGTACAAGAAAACGTTATTATGAATTCCATATCTACGACCTTGTCCGTGCCCCAATCCTGACTCTATCCCTCCTGGAAATGGGATTGTTACCCTCTGGTGCTTTACATCTTGGACCTGACTGTTCATCCCATTTGCCTGGTTACAGTCTTGGCTCTTTTTTCCAGTCTTTCTGGTTCTACATTTCCTGGAAAATGGGTCCAGCTGTTGCAGATAAATATCATTTCTAATACCTTTAGGCCCTGGGAACTTACTGCTCTGTTGTGTCCAGTAGTGGATGGAGCTTCTGCAGGCTTGCTCTGGCACAGCAGGAACTCAACCCTGCAAGGGGTCTCTGATCCCATCAGTCAGGAGAACAATGACTGCAGGTGGTGCTGCGAGGGAGACCAGCTCTTTGGAAAAATGTTAACTAGTGTGTATTTTTGGCATTACAATCAAGTCAGGACCAGTCACATCACATTAAGGAATGCCTTTATTATTCTAGGGTCCTCCATTCAGCATGACATTTTGTTTCTGACAATAAAATTGATGAATGTGTATTAAAAGATTCAGTGAACTCCATTGCACTTCAGTGATCACCCCACACCCAAGCAGGGTTCCCCACATTCCTCTGAGAGCCCTCCCCACAAAAAACGTATTTCATCAAAAGACTCTCACTTGTAAGAAATATATATAAGGCAGCTTGTCAGAAATGGTGCACTAAGAAATGGCTAAGAAAATGACAAAGTTACTGCAATTTTTATTAATCATTAATATTTGATGCATTTATAATTTACAAAATACTTTGATTTACATATTATTATTTGGTCCCCCTGATTCTACACTTGCTCTACTAAAATATGTTCTCAACAAATAGATTTTTAAAACAAGCCCAGTGATATCTTATTCCTCTGCTCAAAGCCCTGTGATGGCTTTCCAGGGAGCTCACTCAGATTAAAAGTCCAAATCCTCACTCACAATAAGGTTGACACTTCTCTCCATGGTATTCACTCTTAATCTTCCATGTCTGTCAGTAAAGGGGCCTTAAGTTCTCACCATTAATATTGTCCATTTAGTTCAGAGTTATTAGAACTAATTAAGCCAGGTGATCAACATTCACTCTGGCCTCCTGATCTAGTTCCCATTACTTCTCAAATCTCATCTTATTTTCACAGCTCAGTCAGTCCAGCCACACTGGGCTCCTTGCTCTTCTTCCAACACCGTACTCCTGGAATCAACTCCATTTTTATCCTGAACTACTATTCCTTTCTACATTATCACATTCCATTTGCTTAAGTTCTGTTACAAATTCTTACATCTACGCAACCAGTACATCGGTCTTTGGTTTTCGTTACCATCTCTGCCTAGTTTTGGTATCAGAGTAATGCTGGCTTCAGGGGATGAGTTAAGAAGTATACCCTCCTCTTCATTTTCTAGAAAAATTGGTTTAAAATAGGTATTATATGTTGCTTAAATGGTAGAATTTGCCAGTGAAATCACCTGGTGCTAGAATTTTCTTTGTGGAAGGCATTTTCATTTAACTTCTTAAATAGATTGCATTTTAAAACAGATCTAATTTCTTAACAGACATAGGGCTGCTCAGTATCTATGTATTCCTTCTGGAGCTCTGGCTGCTCATGCTATTCAACAAAGGTGTGCATTTTGTCAAGGTTGTTTTGTTTATTGGCATAAAGTTGTTCATAATATTTATTTATTTTTTCTTTTTATATTAGCAGCAAATTGGTAGTTTGTATATTCTTTTTCTCAACTCTCTTGTGAGAGGTTTATCAGTTTTGTTGATTTTCTCAAGAAAATGTTTTTTTGTAATTTTCTCTATTACTTCTCTTTCTGTTTCATTATTTTCCACTCTGATCTTTATCACATACTTTCTTCTTATTTTGGGTTCTATTTGCTTTTCTTTTTCTCTTTTCTTAAGGTAATTTCAAACCTTTCAAATATGTGGTGTTTTAGCTCTATCAATTTAAATGCATCTTACAAAATTTAGTATTGAGTTTTCAAATTCATTCAGCTTAAAATACTCTCTAATTTCATTTTTGATTTCTTTGATCCATGGATTCTAGAAGTATTATTTAGTTTCCAAGTATTTGGGGATTATATAGAGATGCTTTCTGTTTTTTAGTTTTACTTATTAAATTTATTTTAATTTAATTCAATTGTGGTCCAAGAGCGTACTTTGCATGATTTGAATCCTTTCAACTTATTGAGACTTAGTTTATGGCCCAGAATATGTCCTTGAACACTGTAGGCGTGTTCTTGCCTCAGGGACTTTGCACATGTACCACCTGACTGGAATGTTCTTCCCCCAAGATAGACACAGGGCTTGTTCCCAACCCCTTTGAGTTTCTGTTTAAATGTCATAATCTTTGTGAGGCCTCCCCTAACAACCAAATACAAAATGTACGTATGCACCTGATATTCTTCACACTTCTTTCTTTAGTTAGTTACCTCTATTGCACTGTGTGTGTGTGTGTGCTTAATTACATATCTTTCCTTTATAGTCCATAAATTCCACGAAGGCTGGGATCTTTGTCTATTTTACTCACTAAAGTATTCCCAGCATTTGGGGCAGTGACAAACACAAAGTAGGTGCTTTATATATAATAAATAAATTTAATTAAAAGAAACAATAGGGGGTGGAAAAAGATGGCATTGTGAGAACTGAGTCAGAAATCGCCTCCCAAAACCACATATAATATGAAAATGCAGCAAATACAACTAATCCTAAAACAGTGACCAAAAAGAAGATTGCAGCAGCTGTCCTATATCTGGGAAAAGAGAAGATCTCACAGAAAAGGGTAAAGTAACAAAGCCGCAATTGGGCGGGACCCTCTCCCTCTCCCCACCCCAGCTCACTGGCGGGAGGAAGAGAGAGTGGGAAGGAAGTAGAAGCCCAGGACTGCTAAATACCCACCCCTGGAGATCTACTCCAGGAGCACAAACCCACATTGCATGGTGCTCTGGAGATTAGAGGAGTTGGAAAGCAAAGACAGGAGGAATACCCAGTGAGACTGAGATTCCAGCCACTAATGGAGAACAGGTTCATCCAACTGGGGGCTCTGGGACAAAAGAAAGTTGGAAACTTTGAAAGACTTCCCCTAAGAGGGCTGTCAAAGGGGCAAGGATTACACAGAGCTTACTGCTCAGACAAAGGAACAGGTAGACAACATTGTCCTGGCACACTCAGCCCAGCAGGTTGGGAACTTTCAGGAGCTTCAGGCGCTCCATTCCCCTGACTGGCAATGCAGCCCTGAGGCCCCCCACCACGATATTCAGCCTGCTGCTCCATCCTCCAAGCCGGCACTGCTCACAAACCTGCTGCCCCCAGCTTCGCACCAGGCCAGGTTGGAGGGCCACCCCACCTATGGCAGCTACAAGGGTGTATCACAGAGGCTGCTTCCTGTATGCTCTGCTCTCTGGCCCTGGCAGTGGAGGCAGGCACTGTGGCTGGGAAGCAGAAGAGCTCTTTCTTCTTGGTAGGCATGGGTGCTGGTGTCCTGTGACCCCTGCCATTGCTCCAGGTGATGGGCAGCTCTGAAGAGTAGAGCTTCTGGGCACTAGAGGGCACCGCCTACACAAGGTTATTATTCTGCATTATCCAATAGGATTATGGAAAGGCAGAAAGAAGAACATTGCTCAATCCAAAAATCCCTTAAACACCAGAAAGAGGGCTCAGTGAAACTGAAATCACCTATATTCCTGAAAAATATTTCAAAATAAAAATCATAAACATGCTAATGGAACTACAGAAAAAAAATTCAAGATCTAAGGAACAAACTCAAGAGAGAGATAGACCCTTTGAAAAATACAGTATCTGAAATGAAACATACAATGGAGGGATTTAAAAGCAGACTACAAGAAGAATAGGAGAAGATAAATGGAATAGAAATTAGAGAACAGAAATACCAAGAAGTGAGGCAGAGAGAGAGAAAAGGATCTCTAGGAATGAAAGACTAATAAGACAACTCTCTGACCAATCCAAAAGGAACAATATTTGCATTATAGGGATACCAGAAGAGGAAGAGAGAGAAAAAGGGGTAGAAAGTGTCTTTGAAAAAATAATAGCTGAAAACTTCCCTAATATGGGGAAGGAAATAGTCTCTCAGGCCATGGAAGTGCACAGATCTCTCCCAACACAATGGATCCAACGAAGACAACATCAAGACATATAATAATAAAAATGGCAAAGATCAAGGACAAGGATGGAGTATTAAAAGCAACCAGAGAGAGAAGAAAAGTTCACCTACAAAGGAAAACCCATCAGGCTATGATCCAACTTCTCTGCAGAAACCTTTCAGGCCAGAAGGGAGTGGCATGATATATTCAATGCAATGAAACAGAAGGGCCTCAAACCAAGAATACTCTATCTTGCAAGATTATCATTTAAATTTGAAGGAGGGGTTAAACAATTTTCACATAAGCAAAAGTTGAGGAAATTTACCTCCCACAAACCATCTCAGTAGTGCATTTTAAGGGGGCTTCTATAGATGGAAGTATTCCTAAGTCTAAATAGCTGTCACTAGATAAAATAAAACCACAGTAAAGGAAGTAGATCAATTAATTACTAAGCAAATGCAAAATTAAATCAGCTATCCACAAAATCAGTCAAGGTACACACAAAGAGTACAGAATATAATGCCTAACATATAAAGAGTTGAGGAAGAAGAAAAAGAAAGAGTAAAAAAAAAAGAATCTTTAGATTGTGTTTATAATAGCATAATAAATGAGTTAAGTTAGACTGTTAGATAGTAAAGAAGCTGCCCTTGAACCTTTGGTAATCATGAATCTAAAGCCTGCAATGTCAATACGTACATATGTATCAATAATCACCCTAAATGTAAATAGACTGAATGCATCAATCAAAAGACATAGAGTTACTGAATGGATTAAAAATAAGATCTGTCTATATGCTGCCTACAGGAGACTCATTTCAAATACACAGACTAAAAGTGAAGGGATGGAAAGAGATATTTCATGCAACCAACAGGGAGAAAAAAGCAGAGTTGCAGTACTTGTATCAGACAAAATAGACTTCAAAACAAATAAAGTAACAAGAGACAAAGAGGGACACTATATAATAATAAATGGGTCAGTCCAACAAGAGGATATAACCATTATAAATATCTGTGCACTCAACATAGGAGCACCCAAATATGTACAACAAATACTAATGGAATTAAAGGGGGAAATAGAAGGCAATGCATTCATTTTAGGAGACTTCAACACACCACTCACTCCAAAAGACAGATCAACCAGTCAGAAAATAAGTAAGGAGACAGAGGCACTGAACAACACATTGGAACAGATGGACCTAACAGACATCTATAGAACACTCCACCCAAAAGCAACAGGATACACATTTTTCTAAAGTACACATGGAACATTTACATTTTCAAGAATAGATCATATACTAGGTCACAAAAAGAGCCTCAGTAAATTCAGAAGGATTGAAATTATATCAACCAGCTTCTCAGACCACAAAAGTATGAAACTAGAAATAAATTGTGCAAAGAAAACAAAAAGGCCCACAAACACATGGAGGCTTAATGACATGCTCCTAAATAATCAATGGATCAATGACCAAATAAAAACAGAGATCAAGCAATATATGGAGACAAATGAAAACAATAACTCAACATGACAAAATCTGTGGGATGCAGCAAAGGCCAGGCTAAGAAGGAAGTATATTGCAATACAGGCCTACCTCAGGAAAGACAAACAATCCCATATGAACAGTCTAAATTCACAATTAATAGAAACTAGAAGAAGAAGAACAAATGAGGCCCAAAGTCAGTAGAAGGAGGAACATAATAAACATTAGAGCAGAAATAAATAAAATTGAGAAGAATAAACCAATGAAAGCAGAAGCTGGTTCCTCAAGAAAATAAACAAAATTGATAAACCCCTAAGCAGACTTATCAAGAAAAAAAGAGTCTACACACATAAATAGAATCAGAAATGATAAAGGAAAAATCAATATGGACACCACAGAAATACAAAGAATTATTAGAGAATACTATGAACAATTACATACTAACAAATTGGATTATCTAGGAGAAATGGAGAACTTTCTAGAAAAATATAACCTTCAAGACTGACCCAGGAAAAAACAGAAAATCTGAACAGACCAATTACCAGCAATGAAATTGAATTGATAATCAAAGAACTACCTAAGAAAAAAAGCCCTGGATCAGAGAGCTTCACCATTAAATTTATCAGACATATAGAGAAGACCTAATACCCTCCCTCCTTAAAGTTTTCCAAAAAGTAGAAGAAAAGGGAATACTTCCAAACTCATTCTATGAAGCCGGCATCACTCTAATACTAAAAGCAGGCAAAGACACCACAAAAAAAGAAAATTAGAGACCAATATCCCTGATGAACATAGATGCAAAAATACTTAACAAAATATTAGCAAACTGAATTAAAAAATACATCAAAAAGATCATCCATCATGATCAAGCAGAATTTATTTCAGGGATGCAAGAATTGTACAATATTTGAAAATCCATCAACATCATACACCACATCAACAAAAAAGAAGAACTAAAATCACATGATCATCTCCACAGATACTGAAAAAGCATTCGACAAAATTCACAGCCATTCATGATAAAAACTCTCAACAAAATGGGCATAGAGGGCAAGTACCTCAACATAATAAAGGCCATGTATGACAAACCAACAGCCAGCATCATACTTAAGAGCAAAAAGCTGAAAGCATTTCCTCTAAGATCAGGAACAAGACAAGGATGCTTACTCTCCCACTTTCATCCAACATAGTACTGGAGGTCCTAGCCATGGCAATCAGACAATACAAAGAAATAAAAGGCATCCAGATTGGCAAAGAAGAAGTTAAACAGTTCTTGTTTGCAGATGACATTATACTGTACATAAAAAACCCTTAAGAATCCACCCCAAAACTACTAGAACTAATAACTGAATTCAGCAAAGTTGCAGGATACCAAATGAATACACAGAAATATGTTGCATTCCTATACACTAACGATGAACTAGCAAAAAGAGAAATCAGGAAAACAATTCCATTCACAATTGCATCAAAAAGAATACAATACCTAGGAATAAACCTAACCACAGAGGTGAAAGACCTATACCCTAAGAACTACAAGATACTCTTGAGAGAAATTAAAGAAGACACCTATAAATGGAAATACATCCCATGCTAATGAGTAGGAAGAATTAATATTGTCAAAATGGCCATCCTGCCTAAAGCAATCTACAGATTCAATGCAATCTCTATGAAAATACCTATAGCATTCTTCAATGAACTAGAACAAATAGTTCTAAAATTCAGATGGAAACGCAAAAGACCCCGAATAGCCAAAGCAATCCTGAGAAGGAAGAATAAAGTGGGGCAGATTACATTCCCCAACTTCAAACTCTACTACAAAGCCACAGTAATCAAGACAATTTTGTACTGGCACAAGAACAGACCCATAGACCAATGGAATAGACTAGAGAGCCCAGTTATAAACCCACACATATATGGCCAATAAATATACGATAAAGGAGCCATGATATACAATGGAGTAATAACAGTCTCTCAAAAACTGGTGTTGGTAAAACTGGACAGCTAATTCCAAGAGAATGAAACTGGATTATTGTTTAACCCAATACACAAATGTAAATTCGAAATGGATCAAAGACCTGAATGTAAGTCATGAAACCACAAAACTCTTAGAAGAAAACATAGGCAAAAATCTCTTGAATATAAACATGAGTAATTTTTTCCTGAACACATCTCCTCAGAAAGGGAAACAAAAGCAAAAATGAACAAATGACACTACATCAAACAAAAAGCTTCTGTACAGCAAAGGACACCATCAGCAGAACAAAAAGGCTTCCTATAGCATGGGAGAATATACTGGTAAACAACATATCCAATAAGGGCTTAACATACAAAATATATAAAGAGCTGACACATATCAACACCCAAAAACAAATAACCTGATTTAAAAATGGGCAGAGGATCTGAACAGACACTTTTCCGGAAAAGAAATTCAGATGACCAACAGGCACATGAAAAGATGCTCCACATCACTAATCATCAGGGAAATGCAGTTTAAAACCACAATGAGATATCACCTCACACCAGTTAGGATGGCCAACATCCAAAAGACAAACAACAACAAATGTTGGGGAGGATGTGGAGAAAAGGGAACCCTCCTACCCTGCTGGTGGGAATGTAAATTATCTCAACTATTATGGGAAGCAATATGGAGGTTCCTCAAAAAACTGAAAGTAGAAATACCTTTTGATGCAGAAATTCCACTCCTAGGAATTTACCTGAAGAAAACAGATTCAAAAAGGCATATGCACTCCTGTGTTTATCGCAGCACTATTTACAATAGCCAAGAAATGGAAGCAACCTAAGTGTCCAACAGTAGATGAATGGATAGAGAAGAGGTGGTACATATACACAATGGAATATTATTCAGCCATAAGAAGAAAACAAATCCTAGTGTTTGCAACAATATGGATGGAGTTAGAGGGTATTATGCTCAGTGATATAAGCCAGGTGGAGAAAGACAGGTGCCAAATGATTTTGCTCATTTGTGGAGTATAATAACAAAGCAAAAACTGAAGAAACAAAATAAAAGGAGACTCACAGAACCCAAGAAGGGACTAGTGGTTACCAAAGGGAAAGAGGCTGGGAGGGTGGGTGGGGAGGGAGGGAGAAGGGGATTAAGGGGCATTATCATCAGCACACATAATGTAGGGGGACACGGGGAAGGCAGTATAGCACAGAGAAGACAAGTAGTGACTCTAGAGCATCTTAATACACTGATGGACAGTGACTGTAATGGGGTTGGTGGGGGGGACTTGATAATAGGGGGGAATGTAGTAACCACAATGTTTTTCATGTGAAATTTTCTTAAGATTGTATATCAGTGACACCTTAATAATAATAAAAAAGAAACAATAAACCTGTGGGATAGGTAGGGTTGATTTTATTACCATCATTTTACCAACATAGTAACCAACTAGTAAAATGTACAATCAAGACTGTTTATGCTCTCTGCATAATCATTCCTGCCACTTAATGCCACATGCTTTGTTGCCATTTTGTGCCTGGTATTGCGTTAGAATTTAAGGATTCCCAGGTGAGTGAGCAAAACTCTTGCCTTAAGAAGGCGATTAAGGGCTGGAGCTCAAGCTTCATGGTCAGAGTACCTAGAACTGAAAGGTAGTGGGACTTTATATGCCATGAGAAATGCTTTGGCTTTGCCCAGAGAGCTATAATAAGTCACTGGAAGGCTTAAGAAAGAAAGTGACATGATCAAAATTTCAAATTAAATAATTGTATAAGTTATTTTCATTCAACCAATACTTGTTTGTCAAGTACATAAGATAATTGTGCCAAGGGCCATTCTCAGTGCTGGAGGTATAGCAGAAAACAAAAAATCTTCATGAAGCCAACAGTCTAGTAGAAAAAACTAAGAATAAAGAAATAATCACATAAAAACACAATATAGTTTTAGGCAGTTGTAAATGCTTTGAGGGAAAATAAAGAAGGGTAAGGGAGTTGAGAGAATAGGGTATATTTTAAATAGGTAGGTTAGGGAAAGCTTTATTAAGGAAGTTACATTTGAGGAGAGATATAAATGAAATGAAAATGGGGAAGACAGTTCCACAAAGTTCCAGGTAAAGGGAGAAGGACCACCACATACATGCAATGTTTGTGACACAGAAATGAGCTTTGCTTGCTTTAAGGAAATCAAGGAAGCCGAAGTGATTGGAGTCATGTGAACAAGGGGGAAGAGTGATATGCAGTAAGGATAAGAGGTGAGCAGGGGCAGGTGGTGCTGGTGGTTCATAAGCTATAGTTGGGTTTTTCTAAGTGTAATGAGGAACTCCTAGAGTGGGAAGTAATGATATCTGACTTACTTTTTAAGATACCTCTGGTGGAGACATGGGGGAAGACTGTGAAAGGAGTCGTTACAGACGGAATAGTGTCTCTCCCCCAACCCTACCTCCTAGCTGAAGTCCTAACCCCCAGTGTGACTGTACTTGGACAGAGCCTTTGAGGAGGAAATGAAGGTTAAGTGAGGTCATCAGAGTTGGCTCTGATCCAATATGGCTGTGCACAGAGAATAGTCATGTGAAGACGCAGAGAGAAAGTGGCCATCTGCAAGCCAAGGAGAGGGACTCAGGAGAAGTGAGCCATGCTGGCACAGTTGAGCACCAAAGTTTCAGTCCTGGGTTCTCTCTCTTCTCTTAGTCACTTTTCCCCAGGGAGGAAGACTGACATAACTGACTGGTCAGTTTGGGAGAAATAACCCCAGTATTCATGGTTCATTGATTGTCTTGTATATTTTTGGGATGACAGCCTTCGGAGAATGTACACTTTCTAATCTCCCATGTTGTGGGTTTTTCAGGAGCCAGTTTGCATTGGGAGAGGCTGCAGTGTGTGTGTGTAGTAGTGGTGATGGTGACAGTAGTGGAAGGGCAGTTAGACACTATATAAAGCTTTAATGGCGACTGTTATGAAGATACGTGTTGTATCATGGTAACATAAAAGTATTGAGTTTCTTAATTTTCACTTGGAGTTTTTATCAATTAGCTATTTCTTTATAACAAGACTTGCCAAAACCCACTTTACAAAATAATGATCTATCTGTTCGTAAATTGCTGTGTCTTAGCAATTCGAGCAGGGTTCTTTTGCTGGTCTGGCTGGGATCACTGATCTGGCTCCAGCCATCCGGCAGGGCAAGGGAGGCAGGGAGGCCTCACCACACATCTTGAAGTCGGTTCTACCTGTTGGCTGGGAGTGGCCTCTTAGCGGCCTGGAAGCCAGCCCAGCTTCCTCATGTGGTGGTCTCAGGGCAGTAAAAGCCTGAGGGCAAAAGCTGAGAGGCTTTTCAGGCCAAGATTATGAAGTCATATGATGCCCTTTCTGCTGCCTTCTACTGGTAAGTCAAGTCACAGGACCAGCTTATAAAAAGTGAACAGGAAATAGAGTCTACATTTTAGTGGAAGGAGTAGCAAAGTTGCACTGTGAAGAGGCATGTGCACAAGACTTAGAATTGTCACAGCCATCCGGGTAAACTGTTCAGTGGCACATTTCTCATGTCATTACCAAAGGCTTGCCAAAGAGGGCCTCAGTTGTATAACAATCTCTCTATCCTCAATTACGCCCTCGGTAAGCTTTGTGCATGATACAGGATGGGTGTGGTAAGGGCAGGGATGAGTGAAGGTGCAGATGGGTCCAGAGTTTGTACTCTGATGTGACATTACCTATTTTCAAACTCTGGGTAGCGGGCCAAGCGGACCAAGCGGTCATGGGGGTAGAACTAGAGAAGAGAGTATTCTGAGAGCTGAGAGCTGGAGAGAAGCCAAGGCAAGGCTAGCTGTTGGAGAAACCGAAGTTGAAACACAATGAATAGACCATACGGAAACACAAAGCCTCAGTGATCAGGACAGATGGAGACAGTACCTGTAGCACTCACAGCTCAGCCCCACTTTCCAGGGGTTTTGCGCTGTGTCCGCTTACAGGACCTTGAGGAAGCAGGTACTTCCAAGGTGGCTGACAGGGTGCTTGTACCAAAGAGTGGTGCCAGACCTGCCCATGCCCTGTTCTCTTCTCTGAACTCTTCCCGGGCCACTGATACTCTTCCTCCTCCCTCTTTCCACATGCCAGTCACAGCCATTAGTTAACCAGAAAGTGAGAGAAGAGTTCATGGTTTAGGTGAGGAGGGGAATTGTTCGGGGGTGACTCTTCTTACTACCACTGCATTTCCTTCCCTCACATTTATCCCCAGATCCTGGGAAGTGACAGCAAACTAAGAAGGAGGCAGTGCGGTGTGGGCAGGGGGCAGGAAAGCCAGGTTTCCCTTGGTGTTAGTGTCGAAGATGACCCTATGCTAAGACAGGCTATGAGATCTTGCAGAGATCATGGAAAGATTGTTTCTCAAATTTTTAAAAAGGCTAAATCTTACTTGATCCCAAATCTTGTCAGCAGTTCCTAGCTAGGGCCTCTGATTTTCAACTCCATTTTCCTTTCAGAATTTGAATTCAAGGAAAAAAATACATATCAAAGGGTACATTGGAGCACGAATCTGGTATCAGGCTGCCTGAGGTCATTCTCTTACTGGCTATGTGACTGTCGTAAAGATGATTAACCTTCCCGTGAGTCGGTTTCTTCAAGTGTAAACTGGGGGCAATGACAGTTTCTAGCTCATGTAGTTGTTGTAATGATTGAGTTCATACATGCACAGCTCTTGAAACAATGCTGAACACATGGTTAGCATTCAGAACGCCTTAGCCATTTCTGTTAACACTGTTTTGTTGCTTATTTATTTTTTAAATGCCACTTAAGATAAGGTGAAAAATTAGAGAAATACACCCAGATATTCCCAGTTTTAAAATGTTTACAGTTAAACTGGGGAGACGAATGACGTATATATAAAGAACATTTAAAAGGCCATGTTTGAGAAAAAAACAAATACTTAAGACAAATTACCCATATAAGTACTAAGGATGATTAAATATGGGAAAAGATATTCAATATGGGAACATGTCACTTAGAAGGAGGGTGTTGGGAGGGGCATTGAAGAAATGGTATTTGTTTTTGGAATACGTGGGAAAAGCGATGACCAGTATGGACAACTAACATTAAATCGCCCTACTCCGGTTCCTCCAAGGTCAAATGTGTATAGTGGGGAAGTGGTAGTTGTTTTCTATTATTCAAACTTGATTCTTTTGAAACACTCTCTCACTCCACCTTTTGGGTGTAGGGGGTTAAAAGTTCAGTAAATTGTCATTTTGACATAATACTGATCTACTCTGATTGGGTTGCAGTTTTCATTGTGAGTTCAAATAGTTGAATTTTCCACAACACTATCAACTTCTCTTCAGGGGAGTATGAGGGCTGATTCAAAGAAAACACTGGTTGGCTCTTCTTGGTGAAAAGCAAGGCAGTTCTTCAGCTTTGAACACATTTTTTTACTTCTTTGCTAACTTCACCCACTCTGTCCAGATTCCGTTCTCTGGTGGAAATATGTGCGTAATTCTACAGTTCTTCTCAAGTCTGAAGTTTTATGTGGCAGTTTTGCTAACAACTACAGTTTCTTACTTTAGTCTTCTTTAGAGGTTATAATGACTTATTTTCACTTTTGGTCCAGTGACAAATACCTTTTGGTCCTTTTCTGTCAAGGTTTTGATATACTGGTAGATTTTGGTGTGGACTTTAATCTGTGTAAAAGAAAACCAAATGTGCCCTTGTAGTTTATACCTCAAAATTGGTCCCCTAATTGTCTTACTACAGCACAGATCTGATGATGTCCTTCCCGTTAAAAAAACTCTTGACGTCTCCCTCTAGCACACAGAATTAAATCTACCTTCTGTCGTGTGAAATTCAAGGCCCTGTACCCTCTCGCTGGTCCTGCTTCCCAGGCCTCCTTCATTCCCGCTGTTCAGTGTTCACTCTTCTCCAGCCCTGTGTGAAGTGAGTTCTCAATACCTCGGTGACTTTGATCATGCAAATTCCTCTCATCACTTTAGCCTCCCCTCTTCCCTTCCTAGAAATTTCTGATCACGCTTCAGGACTTTTCTAACTGGTCCCTGCAGGTCTAAATAATTGGTCTCCCTCGGGCGCTCCGAGCTCTTGTCTCATCCCTTCGGGGTGGTTACCTGCTGCTGGGCCTCTGTTGGTGATAAAAGATATTTGGCTTCACAGACTGAGACTGCCTTTTGGGTCAAATGGAGTTTCGGAGAAGTCCAGCCCACCCATACATTTGCTGTCCCTCAGTCAGGTGACTTGGCTTTTAGTAGACTTTATCTAGCATGCTGGTCATACACTGTAAGCATATAAGTTGAAGATTAAAGGCATTTGGCCTAGTCTGGGTGCTCTTTGGTGTTTAGGGTTCTACTGACATCATCTCTTTCAGGCCCCACTAAGGTTGGCCTTGTTACGGACAAGGAAACTCAGACTCTAAGAGTCAGACAATGCATTCCTGAGGCACATGGGGGCAGGGAAATGCAGTGGAAATAAGCATGGGTATGCGGTGCCAGACTATATGGGTTTAAATCCTGTGATGCTTGGGTTTAAATCCTGGCTCTGCTGTTAACCAGCTTGTACTAGTTAACCAAACCTTTCTGTGCCTTGTTTCCTTCACTATAAAATATGATAGTAGTATCTCCCAAACTAGTAAGGAACTCTAATAGGATATGTTAAGTTTTATTTTTCTTCAGATTAAAATAATATATGTAAAACACTGAGAACAGAGTCTGGCATGGAGTAAACACATGTAAGTGTTAGCTGTATCATCATCATATTAATTTTAATTAGAGCACAGAACTAAAAAGTGAATGATTTGGACACAGGATTGGACACAAGTCCATCTGACTTCAAAGATTGTTTGCTTGTACATGTTAAACTGTCTCCTGCTATGCCTGTTTGACTTGAGATTAAAGGATAGAGTGAAAGTTCTTTTCATCTTTCCCCCCAGGGATCCACATCCTTTATCAAATTATTTTAAAATTTATGACTAGTACCTCCTGCATAATTTCTGGAGACTGGAGCCTCCAGAAGCATTAATATGCTTGAGACCAAATTCTGAAATTATTTTGGCTTAAAATGCACGATCAGTATGTCATGTATATTTTCTGGAGGCTGAAGGCTCCAGAAGTATTAGCATGAAAGAGATCAAGTTCTGTTTCCACACAAGGGCATGGTAGAAACCATGCATCCGATTACAAAGGTTTTTCTGGGGTGGTTTGCTATACATAATATTACTGGTATTTTTCTACTGGTGTTTGAAGTCTATAACTGGTCCCATGGAAAGAAAGGACTCTAACCAGCCTGAGCATACTTGTTCCAGCACCTCCACCTTCTTTGCCCCCATTAAGGGGTGAAGGAAGATTCTTTAAAGTTGTAGGAGTGTGTCTCTTCCTCCCCAACCCCCTTCCTCCTGTTCCTCAGAAAGGCATGGGCCCCACATTGCTCAGGAAGAAGCAAGCAGAGGTGAGAAGCCGATAAGAAAGGTGTTATGTTTGGCATGACTGGTCTAGACTTCAGGTTGGGTTTAAGTAGCCATTTAGGGTGAATTTTTTATATCCCTTGAGTGTAATTTGCTGTGTCTGCATCCATATGATACCATATAATACACAAGGAAACTTGCTTTGTGAGATTCATTCCCTGAAAGTTTCAATATTTTATTTTAGCTAAACTTAATTAAATCCAACAAATTCATTCTGGACCTCAAGCTATGACATCAGACTGAGTTCTGTGGATAGTAATTCGTATAAGGCCAGCTACTCCCAGTAGTTCCAAGTCTTGTTAAGGAGACAAACTAATAAGAAACTCTAATAGAATCTGTTAAGTCCTGCAATCATGCAAGCAGGAGACATGGCCCAAGTCATCGGCTGGTGTCAGTGGTGGTAGGGTGAATAGTCAAGAAAAGCTATCTCTGAAGAGAATATAGGAAATCATCACATGGAGAAACGGCAGGGCAAGGGCTTAGACATGTGAAGGCACCTGGCTTATTCAACTGACTCATCTAAAAATGGTAGCTTGGAAGTGTTTTAAAAGATTGCCATGAATTATTCCCATGTTTTTATAAGATTATTTTATAAGAGTGATACCTTACAACATTCTATGAAGCAGGCTCTGTTGTTATTTCCATTTTACAGGTGAGGAAACCAACTTTCCCAGTGACATAGCCATCAAACGGCAAGATTTGAATAAGATAAATTACCTCCAAAGAAAGATGATCATTAGCCATTAAACTTAAGTACTGTCCTCTGTACCACCTCTCCAGGTTGCCTCTTCTCACTAGGGCCAGCCATCAGAATCATCTGGGAGATTTCTAGAAATATACAGATCCTGTTTTTTCCCCTAAGAGTTATGTGGAGCCTCTTTTTGGGAAATGGCTCTACTACCCAGCCAGTTGCTCATGTATGAGCATGGCAGTAATTCATGGCATCTCTTCCTGCTTTATATTCCACATCCAAAGCATCTCCAAATTCTCTCAATCCCCACTGAAGATTTATCTCAAATTCTCCCATTTGTGTGTCCAGCTCCACTTTCATACCCACATTCAAGCTCTCCAAATCAATTCTCTCCCACCTTCTCTTCCGGCCCCTTTCTGACCCGACCTCCAGACGGCAACCACAGTGACTGGAGCATCCTCGGGCTCAGAATCCTCTGGCGGCCCTGCCCTGCCCTCGGAATCCAGGCCAAACCCTCCTCCTGGCTCTGGAGAGCTAAGTCTATGCCTCCTCTCCCAGTTCATTTCCTATCACCCTTCCTCTTGTCTAGGCACATGGACATGCTTTTATTTCCTCTAAGGTGACAAGCTCTTTTCTACCCCAGGGTCTTCCCACATGCTGCTGTTCATTGTTTGAAAATTTTTGACTCTTCGTCCTTGGACCTTTCCCAGGTCCCAGACCTTTCCTGACCCTCTTTGTCAAAACACCCCTTCCGTTATTCTCTTTTAGACCAGGCCGGTCTTTCCTTTCTTAGTACAATTTGTTGATGTGCTTAGATGGGGGTACCTATTGAAATCAATGACCTCAACACAAACTTGAAGGTTCCATGAGAGTAGGGATTTATCATCCTGTATTCAACACTGTGTATCTTCTACTGAGCCCAATGTGGGGGCCAGAGCAGACGCTCTCATTAAAACAATACAGTTTTAATGAATAAATGATAGACAAAATGGATACAAAGCTGCCCAAGATCAGAGAGGAGGTCACTGGGTTTGTCAAGGAGGCCACTGGTCATATTTGGGTGGTTTCAGCTGAGTGACAGGGAAGAAACCAAACACAGTGAATCCTCAAGTTGAATGAGAAAGCAAAGAAGAAATAAAGTTAATGCTATGGGGAGGAAATAATAATAATTACTATGTTTCAGATCTTGAACTTGGTACTATGCATTCATTATTTAATCATTGCAGCAACCTCATGATAAGGTTCTATTATTTCCATGTGTTGGATAAGGTAAAGAATCTCAGAAAGGTCAGGTAATATGTCCAAGGTCACATTCTAGAACCCGGCAAAACCTGGGTCAGGCCTGATCAGTGTGCATGGTCCAGATCATAAGCCCAGAGCTCTAGGACGGGCAGAGGAATCATGGCTGTGGGTGACTTATTAAAAACAGTTCCATCAAGAGATTGAAATTCTGTTGCTGAAATTCTGTTACTTCACTGAAATTAAGCAGGTCTCTGTGAGAGTCCAGGAACCTTCAGTTTTAACGAGCATGTCAAGTGACTCTAAGGTAGTGTGACCCAGAGATCCTGCTCTGTGGAACATTGCTTCATGCTATACTTCACAAGAGGCAGATTTTAGGTCTCTCCCAGCTGCTGATCTAAGCCTTAGGGTCTCTAAAACTCCATTTCTTGTATGTATTGATAAACATGTTTTCTCACAAATCTAGGATGTTAAATAAGATGAGTGCTGGCACATACAAGGTGCATAATAAATGTTGGCGTCCCCTCCTCTGCTAGACTTTAAGGAACTTTCTCTAGGTTAGGAATGACAGAAATAGGTAGTAATTTGAAGTTGTGCTAAATTCTGGGGAAATTCTATTTTTTTGCCCTATTACCTCCATTTTACAGATGAGAAACAGAGTCACAGGGCAGTTAAGTAAGGGCCCAAGATCACAGCTTAGTAGATGGCAGCCTTATTTATGTCCGTGCTCTGCTGGTGAAGTCATCAGATTTGGAAAGGAGCCTGTATTAAACGCTTCTTAAATTGAATTTCATATTTAGCTATCTTTCTATTGCTTTTCTCTTAGAACAGAATATAATCTTCCCTTTCTCCTTTACTTGTTGACTTTTGTCTTTGACTCCTTTTAAATGTATGTCCCCATGTTTTTATTATAAACATCAAATGCTTTTTAGGAGGCCACACTATACTGAAATCAGGTACGGTAACGGGTGGCCCATAGGCACAGTTAAGAAGTATGATGTTGAGGTACTTAGAAACGGCTAATAGAAGCTGTAAGAACTCTGGAGGCTTCAAAGTAGCATCTGTGAGCAGGTGGTGAAGCCTCTGCACAGTAGGGTGAAAGATTTGCTTCTGGTCCCTTGTCTCTTGCTGAGTGAGATCAGCAAGGGTGCTGGGACCTTTTCTCGGGCTTTTCTCTTCCAAACCTTGCACTGATTTTTCTCTGACTATGCCTTTATTGTGCAGAAGCAGACTACCCCACCTCCCTCTTTCTATGGCTTTACTTGTACAGCAGGAACACTTAAGCCAGCCCTGAACTGAAGCCTCTGCCTGCCTGTCAGCTAAAAGCTTTATATTTGTTTGGCTTGCTTTAGATAAGACCTCGGTAAGAGTCCAGGATTTTTCCCATTTGATGTTTTTATGTTGGTATTTTGCTATTAAGATTCATCATTTTTATTCTAACATGTTTAATAATTGGTCTCAATGCTTGGGTCTTTAACAAAATCTGTATAGCACACTAGAAACATGTATGGTCTTATTGCTCTTTTTTTTTTTTTTTACCATGAATAACACTTAAACTGACCACCTGGAAATAGACTCCATTCCATTCCCTAAATTTACATTAACTTAGTGTCTGAGGGTTCTCCAGAGGCACAGATAGGATGTGCAGATACGGGACAGATACTCATTTTAAGGGATTGGTTCATGTGAGTGAAGGTTTGGTGAGTCAGAAATCTGATGCAAACAGTTAACAGGCTGAGACTCAGGAAAATGCTGCAGTTTTCCTACAAGGCAGTCCAAACGCAGTCGGCGGCCAATCTGCCAGCAGAGGCTGAGAAACAGGGAGAGCCCACGTTGCGGACAAGCCCGAAGACGACAGCTGGCAGAATCCCCTCTTGTTCAGGGGAGGCCAGCCTTTTGTTCTACTCAGGCCCTCAACTTATTTACATATAAATCTCATCCCAAACACCCTCCAGAAACATCTAGAATAAAGTGTGACCAAATATTTGGGTACTGTGGCCTAGCCAAGCTGGCACACAAAATTAACTATTCCACTTACTGCTTTTCAAATCAGGCTCTGCAGGACAGTGTTATAGATGTTAAAATTGGAAATATAAAGGGGAGGAGTTCGATGGTTAAATAGATCTGTGAGATGTCACCTATTAAACCTGTTTTCCTTACCTCTTGGAGTGTCCCATGGCACATGCATCTGTTAGAGATGGAGAGCCCCCGAGGTCAAGGAAACTGCTCACTCTGGGTAACTGCTGCCCAGGAAGCTGGGGGAAGCCTGACTGCACACAGCGTCACCCAGCAGCCCTCCGTCAACACGCTGGCAGGAAGCAGTGCTGGGCCTGCTTCCCTACAAATCCCGAATCCTGAACCCCGGTTCTCAGGTCTACGTTGCACAGAAATGTGTGTCTAGGTGTTAAAAATATATTACCAACAAATCCAATAAAATAAGAACAGCTATTTCACGTTCAACTGTCCACAGCTTTCAAATAACTCACAGGTGAAACAGTTAATCCGCCTGCTGTGGTGAGGCTGAGACGTCATGGACAATACGCACGATTACTCCAGTTCTATCACAGAGCTCTCCTGCCACATCTCCTTTCCATTTTGTCTTCACTTCTCTGTCCCAGGCCATCTAACCTTCCTCTTTGGCCACTTCGTGTTTCTTCTGTACCCCTAAGGGAGCTCTAATCAAGACCAAAATGAGGTATACTATGGAAAAGCAAAGCTTTCTGTTTTTATATAATGCGTGCTGTTTCCCTTCTGCACTTGATGGCAAAGACTTCCTCATTCTGTGCTACAGGCCATTAGCCACCTCTCCTTAATTAAACTACCCACAGGCTGGAATCACATTGTGCATGTGAGGTGATGACAATAGATATTGTTAGTGGTGTGTACACATGCGCTTGTTGGATTTCATGAGTCGGTACAAGGCAAACCTGCTAGGAGATCCCAGAGCCTCCACCTCCTCAAACCACTGGCCCAGATTCGGCCCATGGCTATGACAGACCTGCCTTGAAATGCTTTCAGGAGGAAGCGAATTGCATATGCCCTCCCCTTCCGGCCCTCTCCTGCACCTTAGGGAGAGTGGGGCAGCTATCCCTGCTCTGGCACAGCCTCCTCCACCCCCTTCAGTAGCAACCTCCTGCTGTGGATGACACAACTGAATATCCTCCTTTCCTCTACCCATCCAGGGGCTGTATTATGACGTCAAGGTAACTCCTAAAGCAGAGGGCCTTGACGTCTGCCTCGAGAGGGAGCAGCCGTCCTAGTTCTGTCCACTGTCCTGGAGGCTCATTATTCACAAGGATACACCCAGCCCTGCAGTTCTTGACGGTGCCGTCTCTGTGCGGCAGCCGCCCAGCCCATGATCAGCTGCTGCATGGAAACCACCTGGAGCTCCCCATCCCTAAAGATCCCTCTTGTTCATTGTAGATTGCTTTCTTGTACTTATTTTCTTTTAGAAATGCAGATGCTCCTAAATGCTTGCGCACTTCAGGATGTTCTCAGAGGGCTCCTACTGGCCCTTCACTCTCCCGAATTCCAGCCCCTCCAGGAGAGGTGAGAGGATAACCATCGAAGACTTACAGTGGACACATTGGAATGACGCTCCTCTGTGCCGCGGACACTGTCGCTGACAGCAGGCCAGGAAGGCCAGGCTCATGCCTTCCATGTCTTCTCTTTCTCTGCTCCATGTCTCTCTCCAGGCTGGGAAGGGAGGGTGGAGGTGGACGCTGCTTGGAAGACTGTACATAACACGCAACAGAAGGGGGTGAAGTCTCCTAGGCTTTGGGGTGGAGAAGAGACGCTCTGGGGGGCAGAGCTCGGGCTGTGCTGGCTGGTGCCAGGACCAGGGCTGAGCAGGCAGTCCTGACACTAGAGGCTGAAGGGCACAGGGCTGAACAGAGGAAGCGGGAGGCATTGGCTCAGGACTTCAAGGGAGCACTAGAGGCAAAGTAGGCTTCCTTCTGGGTCATTTCCTTGGGTAGAACAAAGGCAATGATGTCCTTCCCTAGAATCAAGAGTGTGCCAACACCGGAAGACTCTGGAGGCAACCCAGGGAGGTAGGTATGGTGTGGACTCCAGAGCCAGACAGTCCTGTGTGACTTCGGGCAAAAGCCTTTCCCCCTGCTGGCCTCAGGCACACACTTCTTCCTTTGGAAAACAGAAAACAAACAGCAATTAGTTGGGAAGCATTAAGACAAGTCAAGAGCCATGGGCACTGTTGCACTGCACCCTTTACATTCTGTAAGGGTTGATCCCAAGCAGGCAGGTGGTAAATGCTCGCTAAAGCATTCAAGCAATTTTTTTTTTTTATTGAAAAGACTGACACAGACACAGAAGTGGTTTTTGGTTTTGGTTTTGTTGTTTGAATAAGCATTGACATGGAGCGTCTAACATTTCCCAAATGCCCATCCGTCTCACACCTCTAATGGGCGTACAAACCACTCAAGTCCCAGGCAGAGGTGACTGCCAGGGAGACGTGGCCAGAGCTGACGCTCCAGAGCCCCCCGTGTCAGACATCCCAGGGTCCCTAAAGGTCATCGCCTCAAGGATCAGAAAAGGCTAGTCTGGGAAGGCAGACTTCCCCTGAGAGATAAGAGGAGGCAGTGGACTGAACCCTCTGAGGTGAGGAAGCCAGATCCATGGGGGAAGAGGAAACGCCATCAAAATGTGTCACTCAAGGAGTGTCAGCAAAGGGGCCTCACATGGGACAAAGCATTTGCAAACCCATCTGTCCCGTCCTGGCAGGAGGCTGATGCCAGCTTTCCCTGTTACTTCAAAAATATTAGATCTTTAGTGACTGCAACATAAGACACTTGGCATGAGGAGTGAAACCAATTAGAAAGAAAAAGCAGAACAACCTGGAAACCGCAATCTAGCAACCGGGGCCAAGGAGGCAGAGAAGAAATGTCCGAGTGGGATGTGCTACATTTCCACACTACACGACTGAGGGCGGGAGGCCAGCATTCTTTCTTCTGATGAATTGAACACCCCCACATAAAGCAACATCAAACCTTTCCTAACTCAAAATGGATCGTTCTAACATTCCAGAGTAGGTGAAGGAGGCCAGACAGGAAACAGAAAGACAGCTCTCTCTTGCCCCGGACTCCGGTGGATAATCCTTGTCTGCTGGAACCGCGTCCTGCCTTGTAGACTGAATGGGGTGCGGCTGGCAGGTGAGGTGTGGCCCTTGGCTCTCGCCATCTCTGGTCACCTCACTTCAGCGTCATGGTGGCTGTCGTGGGGGGAACCATACCTATCGTGTGAGCCTGCATAGTCTGACTGTCCCCTGACCCAGTGCTCCTGGGTTCTGTCTGCTCTTGCCTCCACTTGAGTCTGTCAGCTTGCTAAATGGGAAGTAGATGACATAGACTTACTGAGCACAATCAAGGGTCTGATGCTACTGCCAGTAAACTGAAAATGATACACAGAAGGGATCACATTTGGGGCTTGAATTAAATGGCACATCATCTCAAGATTCATTCCGTGGTCCTTCTTTAAATCTGCACTGCTTGAAGCAGGGTGTCCCTAGGCCCATAGCTCCCTCTGCATTTGCAGGTTACCTGGGGGGAGCTCCAGTGTGTACATGGCAGTGAGAAAGAGCAGTAGTAGTTCCTCAGAGAGACCACAAGAGAAAGACTGCGTTTACAGTGGTTGTTAAAAACTGCTTAAATTCTTGGTAATCAATTGTTGAATAATTGAACCACAACCCACACTTTGATTAAACTAGGTCAAATTTAAGTTTGTGTTACCTGACTTTTGGTAAAAATGGGCCAGTGTAGCAGCAAATCACCACAGAAGTGCCGTTCAATGGAGCACACAATGAGGCTATATTTATTGTAAATATGCTTCTAGTCATAAGACTTTTGCTATTACTGTACTTTAGGAAGTAAGTAAATCAACTGAGTGGTTAGCACCTAGAAACTTGAAAGCTCCAAGGACTATATGCAAATTGATTGAGCCACTTAACCTTCCTTTGCCTCAATTTCTCCATCTAAACTTGTGGGCATGTTAAGACCTACTTCCCAGGGATGTTATCAGGATGAAATGAGATAATATACTTAACGCCTAATGCACAACCAGGTACTTAGTAGGGACCTACATAAACTGTGGCTATTACCTGAGCCTAGGAAATTGTTGCCACCCCCATTCTGTACAGGTGGAAAAGGAAGCTGAAACGCTGGAGCAGTTTCCCAAGGACACCAGGGCATTAAATGAAATGATGCCATGAGGTCTGGCACATGGAAAGTACTTCAAACGTCTTTCCTCCACTTACCAAATAGTCTAGCCAAGGCAAGAACTCAGCAGCAGAGGCCCCACAGAGGTAAGAACCCTGCCTGCTATCTTGTGAATGAAGCACGTGGGGTGGGGTACAGTTTTGATAGGTTCGTTGGGTCAGCAAGGCTCCATCAAACTAGGACAAGGCCTAAGACGTAAACTTGGGTGGAATCAGGTACGTCGGCTGGAGGTAGACATGTTCAGACCTGCTTAGTGGGGAGGACAACACAAAAAGTGTGAGAGTGTGCCAAGAGGATAGGGGATGCGGGCTTCAAATCAGGAAAGCTGGAAAATGGTAGAGAAACCAAGAAGATGAAGTGCGAAGGGACTTCTTTTTCTCTTACTTACTTTGACAAGGGATGTATGTATTCCTCAGACTGGAACCTCAAGACCAGGACATAGATGTATTCTTGTGGCTTCATGAAAACTGTTTTTCTGTAGAAGAATGTACATAACTCAATTTTGAGAAATGCTGAGGAAGGCCCATTTCCTCTTTCTGATGGATAACTGCAGTGCCCTGACAGTAATCCAGATTTCGGAACCACTCTGTAAATTAATCCTTTCTATTTTACAGAATTCAGCTCATCCATGATGGCATCACCTGCTTCAGATGATTAGCACTGCACAGTCGGTCCAGTTCTGGACCTGAGTGCTCATGGAGTCTCTTAGGCAGAGTAGTGCACATTTATATGTGACAAAAGTTAAATCTAAAAATATCTCCAATAACCTGAATTGCAATAGGTAATGAATAGATTTTTGTAAGCTTCAGCTTGGAAACTGTACTACCACTTTCAATTTCTTAATATGTTAAGGTTGCTCTCATTTTATTTTTAAATTAGAGTACTATTTCTCTCTGTGAGCTTCAAATATTCTCATGCTGAGAAACCTAATTCTTAGAACACAGCATGTGCTGCTTCCCCAGTGTGACTTTACACATGGGATAAGACGATGAGAAAACCCCAGGGAGCTGGAGAGCCGTCAGATGGAAAGAGACTGGGTCTCTGAATGACCACCTGGGGAGAGACAAGCACTAACTGGAACACTTGCCCAGGAACTTCTGCAAGAGCATGAAACCAGCTTCTGATGCGTTAGGGTTCTACCTTCCAAACCTTCTCAATCCAACAATTCAGGTGGAAGATACATTTATTCTGATATTGATGCAGCTGATTTCTTAGCTCCAATAGCAGAAAACCTTGCCTCCCTTTCTTTCCAAACCAACAGTACAGTTACAATAGGGTATTTATGACTATTGACTAAATGCCAGTCATTATTCTAATGATTTTAAACCTATTATCTCATTTCAATCTCACAAGAACCTTAAGATATAGGGTCTTTAAATTCTCATTTAAAAGATGAGGAACTGAGGAGATTAAGGCATAGAGAGGGGGAATATTTTGGTTAAGATCAGACAGCTGTCAAGTAGCTAAGTTTGGAACCTAGATTATTTTTATTCAAGAGCTGTATTTTCACCTGTGAGTTTTCAACCATGCACCAGTTGGACATCAAAACTGCATGGTGGAAATGCACTTCCGGGAAGATGGCGGCATGGGCAGGGCGGCGGAAATCTCCTCCCAAAACCAAATATATTTATGAAAATACAGCAAATACAACTATTCCTAAAAGAGAGACCAGAAGATACAGGACAACACCAGCCTGCAGCTCCACCTGAGAGGACTCGGCACCCTGCAAGGAGGGTAAGATATGGAGCCATGACCCGGCGGCACCAGTGGGAGGAGAGGATTCAGAGGGGGGAGGGAGTGGAAGCACAGGCCGGCCAAATAACCAGTCCTGGTGATCTGCGCTGGGAGCACTGACACACTTGGTATATTGGAGATTGGAGAGACAGAGGTGCAGATTTCAAGACGGCAGGTCCACCCAGGCAGTTCCCCAGGACAAAAGAAAAGCGTGCAGTTATTTAGGGGTCTTAAACACACAGGGGTCCAATGGACAAGCAGGATCGTCCCAACGCACTCAGCCAAGCAGGCTGGGAGTCCTGGGGAATTTCAGTCCCCTTGGACTGCGGCTGGGAAAAGCAGTCGCATGGAGATGTCCCACAGAAATGAGCAGCCTCTCATTCGTTGCCCCCCCAGCCAGAGTCACAAAGTGCCTGGCAGAGTGGCGTGGCCGCGGAATAGTGGGGGCAGCAGCGCCACCTACAGGATCGTCACAGAAACTACAACCGCAGGCTTTTTTTCTTTCTTTCTTTCTTTTCTTCTCTATTTTCACTTTCTTCTTTTTTTCTTTTTCTGTCCACTTCTATTGCCGTGAAAAGACAGAGAAATATGGTACAAACAAAAAATACCCAGGCAACCCCAGACCAGACTACCCCAGAGAGGGAGCCTGATGGGATAGACATGCACAATCTTCCTGAAAAAGAATTCAGAATAAAAGTCATAACCATACTGATGGATCTACAGAGAAATATGCAAGAGCTAAGGGAGGAAGTGAGGGAAGTGAGGAAAGACAATGCAGAGATGAGACAAGTGATCGACTGGCTTAGCAGCAGACTGAATGAGATGCAAGAGACTGTTAATGGAATAGAAATCAGAGAACAGGAATACAGAGAAGCTGAGGCAGAGAGAGATAAAAGGATCCCTAGGGATGAAAGAATTTTAAGAGAACTGTGTGACCAATCCAAATGGAAAAATATTCACATTATAGGAATACAAGAGGAATAAGAGAGAGAAAAAAGGATAGAAAGTGTCTTTGAAGAAGTAATTGCTGAAAACTTCCCCAATCTGGGGAAGGAAATAGTCTCTTAAACCATGGAAGCCTACAGATCACCCAACACAAGGGACCCAAGGAAGACAACACCAAGACACATAATAATTAAAATGGCAAAGATCAAAGATAAGGACAGAGTATTAAAGGCAGCTAAAGAGAGAAAAAAAGATCACCTACAAAGGAAAACCCATCAGACTATCATCAGACTTCTCAACAGAAACCTTACAGGCCAGAAGAGAATGACATGATATATTTAACATAATGAAACAGAAGGGCCTTGAACCAAGAATATTGTATCCAGCACGATTATCATTTAAGTTTGAGGGAGGGATTAAACAATTTCCAGACAAGTGAAAACTGAGGGAGTTTGCCTCCCATAAATCACCTCTTCAGGATATCTTAAAGGGACTGCTCTAGATGGAAGCACTCTTAAGGCTAAAAAGAGGTCACCAGAGAAAATAAAATCAGCAAAGAAAGCAGACCATCCAAATACTAACTAAAGGCAAAGAATAAAACACATAGTATATAAAGAATGGAGGAGGAAGAATAAGAACGGAGAGAAATAAAGAATCATCAGACTGTGTTTACAATAACTTAACAAGAAAGTTAAGTTAGACTGTTAGATAGTAGAGAAGCTACCCTTGAACCTTTGGTAACCATGAATCTAAAGCCAGCAATGGCAATAAGTACATATCTATCGATAATCACCTTAAATGTAAATTGACTGAATGCACCAATCAAAAGACACAGAGTAACAGAATGGATAAAAAAGCAAGGCCCATCTGTGTGCTGCTTACAAGAGACTCACCTCAAACCCAAAGATATACACAGACTAAAGGTGAAGGGATGGAAAAAGATATTTCATGCAAACAACAAGGAGAAAAAAGCAGGTGTTGCAGTACTTGTATCAGACAAAATAGACTTCAAAATGAAGAAAATAGCAAGAGATAAAGAAGGACATTACATAATGATAAAGGGGTCAGTCCAACAAGAGGATATAACCATTATAAATATATATGCACCTAACACAGGAGCGCCGGCATATGTGAAACAAATACTAACAGAATTAAAGGAGGAAATAGAAAGCAATGCATTCATTTTAGGAGACTTGAACACACCACTCACTCCAAAGGACAGATCAACCAGATAGAAAATAAAGACACAGAGGCACTGAACAATACACTAGAACTGATGGACCCAACAGACATCTACAGAACTCTGCACCCAAAAGCAACAGGATACACATTCTTCTCAGGTGCACATGGAACATTTTCCAGAATAGACCACATACTAGGCCACAAAAAGAACCTCAGTAAATTCAAAAATATTGAAATACTACCAACCAACTTCTCAGATCACAAAGGTATAAAAATAGAAATAAATTGCAGAAAGAAAACAAAAAAGCTCACAAATACATGGAGACTTAACAACATTCTCCTAATTAATTGGGTTAATGACCAAATCAAAACAGAAATCAAAGAATGTATGGAGACTAATGACAACAACAACACAAAGCCACAAATTCTGTGGGACGCAGCGAAGGCAGTTCTAAGAGGAAAGTATATTGCAATCCAGGCCTATTTAAAGAAGGAAGGACAATCCCAAATGAACAGTCTAAAGACACAATTACTGAAATTGGAAAAAGAAGAACAAATAAGGCCCAAAGTCACCAGAAGGAGGGACATAATAAAGATGAGAGAAGAAATAAATAAAATTGAGAAGAATAAAACAATAGAAAAAATCAATGAAACCAAGAGCTCGTTTTTTGAAGAAACAAACAAAATAGATAAACCCCTAGCCAGACTCATTAAGAGAAAAAGAGAATCTACACACATAAACAGAATCACAAATAAGAAAGGAAAAATAATGACGGACCCCACAGAAATAAAAAGAATTATAAGAGAATATTATGAGAATCTATATGCTAACAAGCTTGCACATATTTATGTAACATATTTTACATTAAAAAACCTAAAGACTCCACTCCAAAACTACTTGAAGAACTGGACAACTTCTTAGAAAAATACAACCTTCCAAGACTGACCAAGGAAGAAACAGAAACACTAAACAGACCAATCAACAGTGACGCAATTGAATTGGTAATCAAAAAACTACCCAAGAACAAAACCCCCGGACCAGAGGGATTCACCTCTGAATTCTCCCAGACATATAGAGAACAAATAACACCCATTCTCCTTAAAGTTTTCCAAAAAATAGAAGAGGAGGGAATACTTCCAGACTCTTTCTATGAAGCCAGCATCACTCTAATACCAAAACCGGGCAAAGACCTCACTAAAAAAGAAAATTACAGACCAATATCCCTGATGAATGTTGATGCAAAAATACTCAACAAAATATTAGCAAACCGAATTCAAAAATACATCAAGAGGATCATACACCATGATCAAGTGGGATTCATCCCAGGGATGCAAGGATGGTACAACATTCGAAAATCCATCAACATCATCCACCACATCAACAAAAAGAAGAACAAAAACCACATGATCATCTCCATAGATGCTGAAAAAGCATTTGACAAAATTCAGCATCCATTCATGATTAAAACTGTCAGCAGAATGGGTATAGACGGCAAGTACCTCAACATCATAAAGGCCACATATGACAAACCCACAGCTAACATCATACTTAAAAGCGAGAAGCTGAAAGCTTTTCATCTAAGATCGGGAACAAGACAGGGATGCCCACTCTCTCCACTGTTACTCAACATAGTACTGGAGGTCCTAGCCATGGCAATCAGACAAAACAAAGACATACAAGGCATCCAGATTGGTAAAGAAGAAGTCAAATTATCACTATTTGCAGATGACATGATATTGTACGTAAAAAACCCTGAAGACTCCACTCCAAAACTGCTAGAAATAATATCTGCATTCAGCAAAGTTGCAGGATACAAAATTAACACACAGAAATCTGTTGCTTTCCTATACACTAACGATGAGCTAACAGAAAGAGAAATCAGGAAAACAATTCCATTCACAATTGCATCAAAAAGAATAAAATACCAGGAATAAACCTAACAAAGGAAGTGAAAGACCTATACCCTGAAAACTACAAAACACTCCTAAGACAAATTAAAGAGGACACTAATAAATGGAAATTCATCCCATGCTCTTGGCTAGGAAGAATAAATATTGTCAAAATGATTATACTACCTAAAGCAATCTACAGATTCAATGCAATCCCTTTCAAAACACAACAGCATTCTTCAATGAACTGGAAGAAATAGTTCTAAAATTAATATGGAACCACAAAAGACCCCGAATAGCCAAAGCAATCCTGAGAAGGAGGAATAAAACAGGGGGAATTATGCTCCCTGACTTCAAGCTCTACTACAAAGCCACAGTAATCAAGACGATTTGGTATTGGCACAAAAACAGACCCACAGACCAGTGAAACAGAATAGAAAATCCAAACATTAACCCAAACATAAACAGTCAATTAATATATGATAAAGAAGCCTTGGATATACAATGGGGAGATAACAGCCTCTTCAGCAGCTGGTGGTGGCAAAACTGGACAGCTACATGTAAGAGAGTGAAACTGGATTACTGTGTAACCCCATACACAAAAGTAAACTCAGAATGGATCAAAGACCTGAATGTACGTCATGAAACCATAAAACTCTTAGAAAAAAACGGGCAAAAATCTCTTGGACATAAACATGAGTGACTTCTTCATGAACATATCTCCCCGGGAAGGGAAACAAAAGCAAAAATGAACAAGTGGGACTATATCAAGCTGAAAACTTCTGTACAGCAAAGCACACCATCAGTAGAACAAAAAGACATCCTACAGTTTGGGAGAATATATTCATAAATGACATATCTGATAAGGGGTTGACATCCAAAATATATAAAGAACTCACACACCTCAACAAACAAAAAGCAAACAATCCAATTAAGAAATGGGCAGAGGACATGAATAAACACTTCTCCAAAGAAGAAATTCAGATGGCCAACAGGCACATGAAAAGATGCTCCACATCGCTAATCATCAGAGAAATGCAGATTAAAACCACAATGAGATGTCACCTCACACCAGTGAGGATGGCCAACATCCAAAACACAAACAACAACAAATGTTGGTGAGGATGTGGAGAAAAGGGAACCCTCCTACACTGCTGGTGGGAATGCAAATTAGTTCAACCATTGTGGAGAGCAGTATGGAGGCTCCTCAAAAAACTCAAAATAGAAATACCATTTGACCCAGGAATTCCACTCCTAGGAATTTACCCTAAGAATGCAGCAGCCCAATTTGAAAAAGACAGATGCACCCCTATGTTTATCGCAGAACTATTTACAATAGCCAAGAAATGGAAGCAACCTAAGTGTCCATCAGCAGATGAATGGATAAAGAAGATGTTGTACATATACACAATGGAATATTATTCAGCCATAAGAAGAAAATAAATCCTACCATTTGCAACAACAGGGATGGAGTTAGAGGGTATTATGCTTAGTGAAATAAGCCAAGTGGAAAAAGACAAATATCAAATGATCTCACTCATATGTGGAGTATAAGAACAAAGAAAAAAAACTGAAGGAGCAAAACAGCAGCAGACTCACAGAACCCAAGAACGAACTAATAGTTACCAAAGGGAAAGGGACTGGGGAGGATGGGTGGGAAGGGAGGGACAAGGGGGAAAAAGGGGCATTACGATTAGCAGACGTAATGTTGGGGGGAGCACGGGGAGGGCTGTACAACTCAGAGAAGACAAGTAGTGATTCTATAGCATCTCACTACGCTGATGGACAGTGACTGTAAAGGGGTTGGTGGTGGGGACCTGATGAAGGGGGTAGTTTAATAACCATAATATTGCACATGTAATTGTAGATTAATGATACCAAAAGAAATTATAAAAAAAAACCTGCATGTTGTGCTCATGGCAGAGACTGCTTCCTGTTCCCTGAGCTCCCCTTCCTCTCTCAGTGGCACAACAGCTCTACAGGTGTTTTCCTCCCTCTCGTGCAGTTAGGTGTGGCCATGTGACCGACTTCTTAATAGAATGAGAATCAAAGGGAAAAGGGAAAATTCACGCCTCTGTCGGGCTGGCCCCTTACAACTTCCCACGTGTTCCATGTTATTTCCCCTCTGGTAGGTGGAAGCAAACAGTGGAACCGTAGGACGTAGGGAAGCCACAACATTGGGAAGAGTCTTGGTTACTGAATGAGTGCTTCAGGGGAGCCTCCCTACAGCCTCACTCTGTGAGCCACAGTGTGAGAAGAGCTTAATTTCTATTGTGTCAATCTACTGACATTGTGGAATCTGTTACTGCAGCCTACCTTACCTAACTAGCACAGAGAAAAATACACATTCCTGGTCTGTGTTCTAAACCTCCTAGGTCAGAATCTCTGGGATGAAGCCTAGGTATCTATGTTTTTAAAAACGTTTCCTATGTGATTCTGATGTATCTGGTCTGACCATTACAACACTTCATTTCACAAATGACTTTTCCCTTTAACCAGCTAAATCCTTGTAGTGGGCTCTTTTAGAGAAAGGTTTTCCCTTTTTCAGTTTCATCTGAGTTTTTGAAAAAGTTATAGACCAACAATTTTTACTGATGGAGAAAAATCTGCACTTCTGTTTTGATATTTTACTTAAAATTCAATCCATTTGACTTAAGGAATTCAAGATGTATCTTCTCATGATCAGAATTATGTATTCCTATCTATCTATCAATCAATCAAGCTTCTATTCATCTGCTTATCCATCTATCCTACTACTTATCTATCATAACTAAACAGCTTTCCTCAAAGTATTTTCCTTCAGTTTTATTTTATAGATATGGGATTGTTGCCTTGTGTGACTCCTTAGAAGCAGCACGTATCAATCAGTGTGAGGTCAGCAGGTGTTCATGCATCTTAGTGATTCCGTTGGAATTACCTTTTACTGATCTCCAAATTTTATGGGAGGGGAGCATTAAGAGATGATGGCAAGTCCTCCCCCTACTGTTTTTGTAGTTGTTTTCCTTATCCTTTAACTTTTTTTCTAACTGAAGTTGGTCATGGGAATTCAGCCCAGTCGTGAGTTTGATCTTTATCAGATGCCTTTGTTGTTTATAATAAGATGACAGTTTTACTTGTTAAGGGGGTATAGGAAAAAAGCCTTCAATATATTTAGATTCATTGGTAATTAGTAAAGACACATCACATAAGGATAGCTGAAGTTTTATTGTGTGCTTACTTCATGCCAGGTGCCCTTCTAGGGGATTTGCATAAATTAAGTCCTGTAATCCTCAAAATAATCCTGTGAGTTAAGCCCTATGTTTATCCTCATCTCATAACGAGGACACTGAGGCATGGAAGCAGGAAGGAGGATGCCCAAAGTCACAAGGCAGGTCGGCAGGGGGCTGCGGTATGAATCCATGTAGCCTGGCTTTAGGCTCTGTGCCTTTAACACTTATCCACACTGCCTATTTTAATAGGTAAATAGTGACGTCCTGCGATTTTCCTTACCATTATATGGATATACTGGCTTTCTTTGGCTTCATAACAAATTACCACACATGTCAGAGCATAAAACAATATACACTTATTTTCAAAAGTGAACGAACCCCAGACTCAGTTTAGCTGGGTCCTCTGTCTATGATGTCACGTATCTGCTCAGTCTCTTCATTCTTGCCATGTAACGTAACCTAATCAGACATGTAACCAAATCATGCATGTCACCACAGGGCAGGATCATGGGGGCCGTCTCAGAAGTCTACCTACCACAGTGTCACGTGGGTATGTCTATCCCCTCTGGCATGGGTGAAGAAGATGGATAAATATTATCATACTTATGCAATGAGCTGATATCTCCATTAGGACTGGACTCACCAACCTTAGCTTATAAATGTATCGAGGAATTGTTAAAAGTTTTATATATACATTTTCCTTCTTTAACCCTTTTTTAGAACTCTTTTCAGTAAAGGAAGGTTGGTGGTATAAATAAATCACTTTTTTTGAAATTACTGCAAATTTACTCTGCTGATTAGTTTTCCAGGACATTTCTTAAAATCACCCAGTCACTTTGTCCTATGATCAGCCAGTGGGATCCACCAGATTAGCGGGACTCTGTAGGGCGGCTCACCAAGCTCCCTCATATGCTGACCATGGACATGGTGCTGCCCTCCTCTGGTGCTTCTGCCTTCTCCTTCTACCGTTTTCTCCAAGTCCCTTTCAAATGCCTCTTGATCTCTGTACGTGATATACTATATACATCTTAGTTTATCTAGAATATCCTTTATATTTCACTCCCACCCCACACCAGTCTGCTGATAAATTCTCTGGTTCTTCAAGTCATGGCTCAGATGTCATTCCTTTTGAGAAATGTTCCCCAATTTCCAAGCTGGAAGATAAGAGCAGAAGCTGCAGAAAAAGGATTTGAGGTCTAGTTTCAGTTTGGAGGGTAAAAATGGGGGATATATTGATCCGAACTTCTGAAGAGCCCTGTCTCGTTCTGGATTTAAATGTGTTGTTGAAAATAATAATAATAATAATTTAAAGGAAAATCAAAGCTAAACTAAAACATAAATGTGGACTCTTACCATGCTCTATCACTAAAGAGGTTGAGCAATAAAACAATGTTAACGGTGCTCTCTGATGTTTGGGACTTCACCCTCTCCTCTAGCTCTCCACGAAAAGGAACCAGAGCCCTCTGAAGACTGAATGAACATTTTATTCTTATCTGAATGCCAAGATGCTTTAAAAATATCTGGGGAAATGCTTAAAGGACAATGGAGTCAACTTTGAGGTGTTTCTTCTATCCAACTGGAAACCCCTTGAACATTAAAACATAGTTATTCATAAACAAGTTGAGTTCATGGTTCCAGGAATCCATAATGATATTCAAAATAGGAAAAGGTAAAGTTCACAAAAGACATAAAAGAATGTTGAACATAAATAGATACGCTAATTTTTATTAATTATAGGAGGATGATGGTGATGTGTGTGAGTGTTCTGTTTCTTCTATTGACTATATGGATCTTTATAAAACATAGATAAATACTTTTCCTCACCTGTATATATATATATAGGCAAGGTAAGGAGAATTATGGATAGTCTCAGGAGTTCTGGAAAAGTAGGCAGTATATTGAGGATAAGAAAGACTGTGATCAGTAGTATAGGAATACATGTGTAGAAAGAGTGTATTGAAAGAAGATAGATGTGCCACACTACAGAGTAAACTCACTCACTCATCTTCTAGGAAACAAAACCTCTTGGATGATTGAAACAACTGTCAAGAGATGACAATGCACCGTAAGTTCTAATAATGCTAACAATCAAGCTAAAATTATTTACAATAATAAAAGGTCAACAGTGTGTCTTGCTGGCCAAGTAAACATTTAAGAATGTATAATTTCAGGGAAATGTGCCAGATTGCCAGAAACCAAAAGTGTGTGAAAGGAATGGGTTTGAAAAGACCCACTGCCGTGGTAAATGCCTCATGACTCTAAAAAGAGGTGGGGACGTAGAGAAGGCAGAAAGATGGTCTGAGACTATTATCTCTTTCCTGATAGTTAAAGGTAACTGTAACACTGGGAAGGTAGAAGCTAATCAAAGAAATATGAATAAATGAATCCATAATTTTTAATATGCTAAGTGAAGATACAACAATAACTACCTTAATCATTGTAATAATTTATGTTCTATTTTTCTTATTATCCTACCTGTCTGCTTCTAACATACAATATTATTTATTTAGTACATTGCTTATTATTTCTTACTCTTCTCTTTTTCTTACCCTTTTACTCCCTTGTCAAATACGAGGGCAAGGGTCATAGTCTATTTTTTTAACCACTTAATTGAGGTATGCTTGACATACAAAAAAAAATCATACCTTCCTTGACATATGATTACATACAAAACTTTGTGGTTGACAGGAAGATTTCACACTTGTACAACCCCCAACACAATCAATGCCATAAACTTATCCATCATCTCCAAAAGTTTCCTCTTGCCCCCTTTGTTTTGTTATGGTTTTGGGGTCTGTTTTGATCATGGATATATCCAAGAACCTAAGATAATACCTGTCACATAGGAGATGCTCACAAAATATTTACCGAATGAATAAATAAATAATTGTTGTCTTTTAAAGGTTTTTATGTCCTTAAGTTGTCTTTTTAAGGTTCCTGAATCATCTAAGAAAAGCCAACACATTAGGCTGGCAATTGTATTGAAATTTTAATCATCAGCATCTTGCTGTTTGAGCCCCATACAGATTGGAGGACATGTCCAAAGAGAAGGGGGGTACCAGCAGAGAATGGTCTGTATGTGTGTCCACATGAGTGTTTATGGACACACTGTGTGAGTACATTTCACATTCTGCCTAGGACTAAGTTGGTAGGCAGGGTTGTAACTACTGTAGACCTTGTGGGTGTGAACCCTCTAGAAATAGATGCCTCTATGAAATCCCACTTCCTGGAATTTTTACCCAAATTGATTTCCAGAGAGAGAATGAGTTCTTTGTCTCTGGAGGGTAGGCCTCAGCATTAACATATCCATTTTTTAGCTGAGGAAACCGAGACCCACATTAGGTATGACAGGTATAACATGTTTGGAATGTCTCTAGATACATCTTTCTTGGTGGGTAAACCAGTCTTTCTCTCTGCAAACTGTCCACCACTATGGCTTTAGGAACAAAGACTACAAAACACCACCTCAGAGAGGATATAAAAGGAGGGCATATGAAGAGGATATAAAAAGAAACTTTCATAATACCTTACAGGTATTAGAAAGACATGGGATGTTTACCCTTCCATGCCAGGGCACTGAGGAGGGAGACAGGAAGGAGAATTAGGGCAGCAGGTTTTCAGTATATGTGTCCTGCTCGGAAAGTTCAAAGAAGAGTTCAGTTGTTCCCCTGTCACTGCTCGGAACTCTGGGAGGAAAAGGCCACTTGGGGAGGCTCTTGGCTACCATGTGAGGTGATGGAGTACAGGTGGGCTTGGCAAGTTGCCAGATGGATGAGGCACAACTTTGACTCATAAGTTCTGGAAGGTCCCTTATGCTGCAACGAGTAGATGTGTCGGTGCTTAGAAGACCAGAGAGTCGGCAGAGGCCTGAGGATGCGCACAGAGACTGCCGTGTGGGGAAGCAAACCAGAGGCAGATGGCCAGGACCATAGTGTGTGTCAGCAAAATGTTCCAAAGACCCAGGGGACCCAGTGACACATGACCCGGGCAGGGACCAGATCATCCACCGAGGATCCGGGGGCTCTGGCCTTGTTCCCTGCCTTTGGAAAGAGCAGAGGAAGAGAGAGCAAGCTGGAAACATTCGGAATTTCTCCAAAAAAAAGTGCATCATAAAAGAGTCCATTTAAAAGAGAAGAGACTATAGAACCTAATATTTGGCAAGTTTAAAAGGGTTCTCCACCCCTGGTACTCAGTGAGATAGATGTTTATGAGGAAGAGTAGATGATATAGGAACTAACCAAGCTGCATTTTCTTCATGTATCTAGGTAGTATTTGAAGTTTCCACCTCTGCTAACTGAGGGACACACTGAAGCCCACCCAGGTGTGAGGGGTGTGACCTCAATCTCAACCCAGATCCCTACAGCAAAGCCAGCCTCCTGTTCTTAGATGTCATCAAAATCATATTGCTCTATGGCTACATATAAATTAATGTAGTCTCAGACATTTCTGAAAATAATATAATTCTGTGAGTACTGGAACAAGAGGCATTCGAGTTTGGGAAAAGAGGAAGTTCAGGAAGGGGAGAATGTGATGGCCCTGAGGGGTGCATGGGCACACAGAGGTGGACTCTGCTCAGGTCATGGCATGGCTGTCTTCTCTGTGTCGTTTCCAGCCTGTACTCACAGAGGTCAGTCAGATGCCCAGGGCCAAAGGAGCAGGATCCCCTTCTGTGGGTCCATGGCAAGAAGATCCTGGGAGGGCCAGACATGATATAGGCAGGTTTTGCTTCAGAAACCCACTCCACACTCCATTAAAGAAGAATTTGGCTCCGAAAGGATCACAGCAATAAAAATAATCAGAACCAGCATATTCAAAAGAGGATTTTCAGGTGCCAGTCAGACACAACTGGGGCTCAGCAATACCCGTATCTAAAGACAAAATGAAATCTTTTAATAAAAGACTGATTAAGAAGCTGGAGGTGATGAAGTAGAAATGAAATAATGAGCTACATTAGGCAAAAATAGACTAATAATTTTTGGACAATGCAGAACATTTATATAATACAATTATTTCTGGGACTATTCTGAAAAAGTGCAAAAGAAGCATTGAATTATCTCTAACATATTAGAATAATGTAAATAAATGTTCTAAATAAGGCACACCATCCTTCCCAACCCTTAGCCCTTATGTTGAGAATAATTACGCAGCATTTTGGCTAAACTCTCAAGATAATTTTTTCAGCTCTAGTTTCCTTGTACCTGTTTAGAGAAGTTTGGTAGTGAAACAGGGAGAACACAGGCATGCTGGTACTTCCAGCTTTAGTCACAATCATCCTCAAACCAAAGGGGTTTGGATATAGAACAATAAGTATTTTGGTTTTGGACATAGAAATATATTGATTCCAACTGACATGCAAGTTTCCCTCAGAACTCCTCTTCTTTTAAATGAGTACTAGAAATTTTATGCAGTGAGGAGGGAATGGACGCAGGATAATGGATAAGACTGATCATCTGGCAAAGAATAGGAATAGACTAGTTTGGGTTCTAGTTGAAGCCTAATACCATCTGCCCTTTCAAGCAGTTTTGGCAACATTACTGGCAGAATTGAAATACTTATAAACCACTAAAATCAATACTTCATCACCTATGTATGTATCCTACCAAAGAAAACAAAAAAGGGTTGAGGCTTAGGTGGGAGAGGAAATAGAAACGAGAAAGGAGGGTTGGGAAATGACGGTAGGAGGAATAGGAGAAGTTTGAACTCTTTTACTCCATTTAATTCCTAACCTCAAGATCAAAACACGGTCTATTTGTGAGATCTCATGAGCCCAACGTCAGTAGAATGTGCACTTCGATTCAGTGAGCCGGCGCGGTGCGGGGTGAGTGCCTGTGTGCATGCGCTCTCCGGGCACCCTCGAGAGGCTGTGAGAGGCCTGCGTCCGCCGGTGACAGAGGGAGGGGGCCCTGATCTGCACAGATGTTCACTGGCCCGTACACAGATGGGACTCCAGATCTTGGCACCATTGATTTCAGACAAGCTCATTCTTCATTTTCTAGATAGGACTGCAATAGCCAGCCAATCTTTTTCTCAAACATCACCAGGAGAGGAAACATAACAATTGATCACCAGCAATCTATTTCAGTGCTTAGTGAAATATGTAACCTGAATCAATAATGCAATTAATACATGCAGGTAGGTGAGCACTTTTGAGAACACGGTTGAGGATTTCATTCTTACAAAAAATGATAACCTCTTAACCTCTTCCTGTCCTCATTTGCACGTATCTTATTTGTCCTCTGGATGAGTTCATTTCTAGAAGTAGCTACCTAGAGGTTTCAAACCATAAAACCAGAGAATCTCACAGTCAAGTGTTTTGCGTGCCCTATTTCTTAATGTCTGATGCCCTCTGGTGGTGAAATCACGGGTCTTGCCGTGTTTGCATTTGAAGTCTCCAAAGGAAAACATGTTATTAAAATAAAATAAAGCATTCATTATTAGCTACTTATTTTAAATAAAAATACTTTAAGGATCTAAAGAACTTCAGCATAGTTTATTCAAAACTAAGAATGTGAAGTAAGTGTAGGGTGATGAATAGTCTACTGGTGGCAAAATCGCTGTACCCTTCCTAGGGCAGGGATGCTGGCCTTTATATCCTGTTTTTCATTTCTGCATCTTCCTTTTCAAATAGATAAGAAAATTTCGTAATTGTACATGAGTACTTGTTACATGTGGGCCAAGTCTTCTTTTGTGGTAAATTACATCTAATAAACTGGGCAGAGATGGGACTCGCTGAAATGTGTTGCCTAGAACATTATATACATAAAATTACACTGTGCGATGCTCAATATCCACTGGAGTAAAATTATCACTAGATGTTTATTCACAGAAATATTACATCATTACCTGGATCATATCCTCTGAAATATGAGCAATGGTTGTAAAATTAAAATAATGAGTCAGAGAGAGAACATATTGATCTGGGGTAGAATTTATGCAAAGAATTTATGTTTCTTTGTCCTTTTTTCCAGCCTTTCATAAAATAAAATGTATTTAACATTTTTATTTTGAGAAGAAAGCATCCTTTCATTTCAAGAGGATGTTAAGTTGTTCTTTTTAAAACAGTTTTGTAACCGTAGATGGCAGGATTTTTAAATGACTTTTTCTTTTAATATATTCTTACACTTTTTACTTTAAATAATTTCACATCAACCAAAAAGTGCCAAATTAATTCAAAATATAAAATTGTCACATACCCTTTCCCCAAGTTCCCTAAATGTTAACATTCTACTGAATCATAGTACAATTTTCCAAATCAGGAAATTAAGAATGACATTATACTATTAACTTAATCTATAGACATTATTCAACTTTTGCCAATTATCCTATTAATGCCCATTTTGTGGTCCAGGATCCAGATTATGATTAAATTCATATTATACATAAATGTTAAGAATACACACAAGCGATATTCTGGGTTTCTCAATATATTACACCTGGAGTCCATGAACACTGCTGTAGCTTATTATTGGTGATGTTAACTTTGATCCCTTGGTTCAGGTAGGGTCTGATGGAATTCTCCACTGGAAACTATTTCCCCTTTATTCTTAATCAGTATCTTATACAGAGATACTTTAAGACTATGTAAATATCCTATTTCTTATCCTATATTGGCCCACTAATCTCCAAGTGGTGAATTTTTATTTCCATCATTTCTTTGACATTTAATTAATTGTAATTTTACTATAAAGAAGAGAGCTTCCCCTTCTTTCCCATTTATTCATTATTCAATTATTTATGTGTATTAGTGTGGAATCATGATACTTATTTTTTTCTATATGTTATAATCCATTACGATCATCATTTACATTGCTATTCAAATAGCCCATAGTTGACCACTGGAAGCCTCTTCAAGTTGATTTCTATTGACTTTCAATGTTGTCCATCATTTTTTTTTGCACACTTTTTCCTTTCCTGCACCATGAGGTTTTCCATGCTAATCCTGCATTTTCCTTGCCCAGCCCTGGGATCAGTCATTTCTCCAGGGACCTCTGGTTTCTTTACTAGAGAGTGGCATCTAGAAACCGAAATCTGGGCGCTTGTTGTGTTCATATATATATATATGAATATAAAATCTAAATTTCTCTCTCTTTCCATGAGTTCATACTGATACATTTAATTACAATCTAACACAACAGGGTTCTAGCCTTCCTCTTCTCTCTAACAGTAATAAATCTGCCTCCTGTTAGTCATAGTTGCACAGTCCTAAAATATATATGAACTAGTTTTGGAATTACTAACCCATGCCAGTCTAGATGAGTGGAGGAACTTACTAGCTCATGTCTGATGTTTGTGTACATTTCTTTTTGTCTTTAGTCCTGAGAGTAGAGAGTCAAATGCTGTTTTGTTCTTTTCTTCCCCATCCCTTTCAGTGTAAGTGTAGTTTGCAATGGAACTAGGCTCATGTTATTGTTTGCATTGAATTTTGGGTTCTTCCACTATCCTGCTTGATTTGAATAATTTATGTATATTTTGGACTATAAACCATTATCATGGTTTCTAAAACTGTACAAAGAATTGCACTCAGAGAGCTGTTTCCTCCCCGTCCCCATCATCCCTTCCGCCCTGTGGCCCTGTCCTTTGCTCCACATGTAAGTAATCTCCCTAGCGTCTGGGTCATCCTTTATGTGTTTCTGCAGAAATGAGCAGAGTGCACGTATATATTATTTCTCTTTCTTTCTTTCATGAAAGGGTGGCACATAATAGGTACTCCTTTGCCTTTTGTCTTTTTTTGCTTAATGTATCCTAGAAAGTAATCCATATTAGCTCATAGAATTCCTCTTCAAATTTTTTTCTCTTATAGCTGTGTAGATATCCATAACTTATTTAACCAGGCTCCCATCTTTAGACATTTGCACTGTTTCCAATGTTCTGCAACAACAAATAATGCTGCAACTAATAACCCTGTGCAAATGTATTTTTGTATTATTAGAGGCATATCTTCTGGGAAAATGCTTAGAAGTAGACTTGCTCAGTTTAAAGGCAAGTGTGCATTGCTTAGTTAAAAGGTAAGCGCATATATAGTTTTCTTAGGTGTTGTCAAATTTGTCTCCAAAAAGCTTTTACCAGCTATGTATGACAGTGCCTGTTTCCCTACATGATGCATTATCATGCTTTTTAATTGTTGACAATCTGATAATGACATTCCAGTATGGTTTTAATTTGTATTATCTAATTATGAGTAAGGTTAAACATCTTTTCCTACATTTAAAGGTCATTTTTTACAACTTTTTGTGAATTGTCTGCTCATGTCTTTCCCCCATTTTAATAGGTTTTAAAAATCCTTTTCCTTTTGGTTTTTAAGAATTCTTCACTTATTAGCAATATTAGTACTTTATTTGCTCTTATATTTATGCTGTAAATACTTTTTAAAAGTTTGTCAGTTGTCTTTGACTTTGTTTATATTTTTTGTCATGCAGAAAAAATTTGATTTTTATATAGCCAGTAATCAATTTTTAAAAATTGCCTCTGGATTTTGAGTCATGGTTAGGAAATCTTTTCCTATGCCAAGGTTAAAAAAGAATTCATTTTTTCTTCTAGCACTTTTTTCAAAAATAATTTTTTTTTTACATTTTGATCCTTGTTCCAGTTGGAGTTTATCTTTATACATAGTGTGAAATATGGATCTAAGTTTATTTCGTTCCAAATGGCTATCCTGCTGTTCTAGAACCATCTATTAAACTTGCAGTATTTTTCCGAGTAACTTGTGATGCTACTTGTATCATATTCTAAATTTCCATACGTGCTTGGGTCTCTTTCTGGGCCTCACGATCTGTTCTCTTGTTTGCCTGTTCATGCACCGGTACCACACTGTTTTCTATGAAGTCATTATAGTACATTTTATGTCTGATAGAGCTAGTCCCTCCTCCTAGCCTTCCCTAGCTATTCTTGTGTGTTTGTTTTTCCACATGATTCTTAATATCAATTTGTCTATCTCCATAAAAACATGTACTCATGTTTTTATTGGGTTCGTGTTAATTTTACATTAACTGAGAATGCCAATTCATGGTATTGAGTCATGCTGTCCAAACACTGGGAGTGTCTTTCCATTTGTTCAGGTCTCCTTCTATAGCTTCCAGGAATGCTTTCCTCATACAGCTCTTGTACCTGTCCTTCTAAGTTTATTCCAAAGTATTTAATCTTCTTTGTTGTTAGTGTAAAAGAAGATTTTCTATTATTATGTCTTCTAACTAGTTATTATATATGTAAATATGAAAGATAATCTCTGTATGTACTTTTATCTTTTTACCTTTAATTTTATCATTTTAGTTAATACCTTTTCTTGACTTGAAGCAGAAATCAACTTTTACTGTTTTAAGGCTTTGAGATTTGGTTTATTTATTATAGCAATTAGCCATATACATGTTGACTAATACAAGGCATATATGATTTTATTCTCATCTGGAAATAAAGACACAGACCAGAGTTACTGACAAATTTGCCCAAAGTCACAGAGAAAACAGTGGGCAAAACTGGCTTTTTAAATAAAGATCCTGTGCTGTTAAGCACTGCATAATACTCGCTCCTCAAGGTGTGGTTTCCCTGAGTGTCTCTGGTAGTTTCCATTTGAAAAAGAGAGAATGCAAGTTCACTCCTCATCCTCCCTTTGTCTACTGTAGCAGCCACATTCCTCACTGCAGGGAGCTGCGTGGGAACAAAGGAGGTCTGCTGGGTGGAGGGTAGCACCAGAGGAGACCAGCAGGCCACACAGATCTGTGAGCCGCTGAGTTTCAGTGCACTTTAGGGGCGCAAGATGTAGCTACACAACTCACAAAAGCTAAGCTCTGCTCCACCTTCCATTGTGTGTCCTCCACATCTTCCAGTGTCATCTTTCAAAAACTGAATACAGTTAAGTATTAACCTTCTCCTTAAATCTTCCAGTGGGTTCACGTTGGTTCTGGAATAAAGGCAGAACTCCTTGCCATGGCCTCTGCTGTACTCTAGGCTTAGCTCCACGCCTCCCTTTACCACACTGGCACGCCGGCCGCGGTGAAGTTCCTGCAGAATTCCGTCCTTCGGTGCCCATTCAGACGATGTCTCCTCCAGGGGGCCTGCCCTGACCCTTCCAGGCCCTTCCGTAGCACCTTGTTCTGACCTTTATCACACTGCATTTTCAGTACGTACTTAATGTCTGTCTTTCAAACTCTTGAGGGCACAAACTATTTATTTAACTTTAGATTACACACCCCAGTACCATGTCTCACAGATGAGGCACTTAATATACATTTGTGGAGCCAGGGTGACTCCATTCTGTAAAGTCTGCCATTTGCTTAAGCACTTCCTGAGCTCCCCATCACTCTGCCTCTCGTGGAGCAGTTGCCAGGCTAACCAGATGCCCTGCTCTGTGTGTATATTTCCTAACACCCCCCGCCCAATGGAATGTGGCAATGAGCTGCAAGACACCAGACTCCTCAGGAGGGTGGAGAAATTGATGAACAATTCATAATTTATAATGGGTGGAGAAACTTCAGCACACAGACCCATCCACAAGGGGTCTAGGGCATAAAAAAAAAGATGCGGGAAAATGGAAGAGAAATCCCGCTTGCTGTCTTGTTGCTGCCCGAGACATGCCTCTGCAAGTAACCCCTTTATTAAACGTGCTTTAACTTTCAAGCTGGATTCGTCCGCCTCATTCTTTGCTCTTCCATCTCTCTTGGCCTTCCGAGGTTGCTCCATGCACACCTCTTTGAGCCTAAACAATATTTGTTGAATGACTGAATGAATGAACGAATAAATATTGTTTTTTTAACCTTTTTTTGATTTCATGGCATTCTCGTGTTTCCTCTTTAGAGTATTTTCTTCTTTCCTGTATGGGAAATGATTTTCCTATTATTCTCAGGATTGTCACCATTATGAGCTACAGGGTGTCATGAACATTTTAAACTCTCAAGAGAAACCTCAAATCAGTAGTCTAAGTTTTTTTTTTAAAGAAAATTATTAACTGACATACTTTCCTCTTTCCACTTATTTTCTTTTCTGTATGGGAATGATTTGCACTTGTCATTGGGATGAATAGGTCTCTGGCCTTTTATTAAATGCAACCCTGAAAATGCTCTTTGAAATGTGACTGTGCCTTTTCTAAACTGTATCACTTTCTTTCAAAAGCCTGGTCCAACTCAGGCAGCTGGCATTTTACAAGTATCAGATGTATTCTCTGAACTGTTTCCCTTGACAGTTGGCAGTGATGAGAAAACCATTGCTTATCGGATTCCATTTATGTGTTAGATGTTCTAAGCATATTATACTCAGATAACTTTATGAAGCAGATTTAATTTCACCATTTTACAGATGAAGAAACTGAGGTATATGGAGGTTAATTATCTTTCCTGAGGTGCCTTAGACATAGCCAGTAATAAAAGGACCTGAGATTGGATTTTCAGGGGAGCCGAATCCAGAGTCCATATTCTCAAATTGCAGTCGATCACTTTCTTCATCTATACTTCATCCTGTCGTACCTCCTGGAATATGGAATGTTCTTGTGTGTTACACGTGTGTCTGCTATTATCTCCCAAAGAAGTTCTTCCTTCAAAGGGAGGGTCTTATCTCTTTGGCCCCACGATGTCTAGTACAGTGCTAGACACACGTGTGACCATTTTATAAGCACATTTGGTTGCTTTGAAAAGTTTATTTAAATTCTTTCCTGATCTTAATAAATTATATATCAGGATTTTAACAACTTAGGAGAAAGCAACATATTTTACAGAAGACCTAAATTTGTTGACCCAAGAAATAAATTTATGATTATGATTATAATAGATCTAATAAGAAGTTAACAAGGGGAGGACATTAGCCATCGTCTCTCCTCCCTTGTCAGGCTCCCAGGTGGATGTAATGATGCTTTGATGGATACTAATGAACCTGGGTGCGCTGTGATCTATTTGCTTTAGACCAACACTGCCTAAAAAAGCACTCATTTAACTCATTCTCTCTCATAGCTTCCTCTCTCAAAGGTCATGGCTCTCCTCTGAAGGAGGGGTAGAAGCTTGTCACCGTATAAAGTTGTAATTGAGCTCTTCTTTAGTTCCAAGGACACCCCAGCTCAGCCTCTGTGCCCCAACAATCCTGTAATGATGAGTGCCTTCCTTAACTGGAATGCCCCCAGTGCTAGGGAGGTTAAAATAGTCCCCCCTGTCACAATGGCTGGGGTTTGGGGAGGACACAGTGGTACCAACTATTAATCTCAAGAAAATAATAACTTTTCATTACCAAAACCTTCTGTCCTCCAGGCAAATGGACCCCAGGAAGCTACCAAACTTGCCTGTACTCATCTGAATTTACTGAATGTATATTTACAGAATATATGTGGAATGTTACAATTCCACTATTATTCTCACAAACCAATGTCAAACTCAAGAAAACAAAAAGGAAAATAATCATATATAATAAATTTCCTTATCAAAGCTTCTATAAGACCAACTCTTCTAGAACTTTTGTCACATTATCCTTTTTGTTAATAAGTGTTTTGTTCTAATCATTTTGGATTACAAAATAATACATGTTCATGGTAAAACTACTGAAAATTGGAAATGTATTTTAAGTGTTGACATTCATAATCTCTTCACTTAAAGATAACCAATGTTAATATTTTGGTATATTTCCTTTGTCTAGATATATAGATGGACAAACAGATTGCAAGATAGAAGCATAACTGCTACTGATATATATGTGGTTTCTGTCCACTGACAGAACCTTATTTCATGAAACAGTTTTCAGATCACTTAAGATTCTTCAATGACCTTTTTAAAATAACTATATAATGTTCTACTTAATGACCTGATGATGTTGGACATTTTGGTCTTTTCACTGAGTTGAACACCAGATTGCTCTTAAAAATCCTACCTGAATAAAAGAGGAAAGTACATCATGAATTGCATAAAAACAGGGAGATTTCTAAAGGAACAGAGCAATCTTTATCTGCCCGTTAAATTCCTGGAATTAAAACATAAAGAAAAAGAAATTCTTTTCTTGTAAAAGGCCCCAGAACCTAGATGCTTATCCGAGCTTCATCAAAGCAACTCAAGTCCAGTGGAGTCATGTTTGTGTCTAAAATCCCTCATCACTGTGCAAGGGCAGCAGAATGACAAGAGGACCTCTTTATCAGGTTTTCAGTACTTTGTTTCCTTAAGCTGGGCCGCAAAGATCACAAAGACAACCATACATGCAATATTTTGGCTGCTCGCAGTGGTTGTCAACTGGTGAGATGACTAGAGGAAAAGAAAATTGGAGACAAAAATCAAGAGATGTTTCCTGAACTTTAAAATTGGCACAGTGACATCACCTCTACTTATGCAAAGAATTTACCTTTTCTCTCATACTATGTGAAATAAACACCTGATTTAAGATATATTTACCCAGAGAAAAATGGTGACGAACTTGTCAGCCAGAAATTCATAAACTAAAAGGAATTAAATTAAATGGAAAAGAAATTAGACTGGGGGAGGCAGCAAGAAAAATACAGGAAAAACTTCACTTTAGAATTCTGTACAATAGAGCATACAGGGCTTTTAGAGCATGGAAATGCAAATAAAATGACATACATTATTTTATTCCTATCAAATTGAAAATGATTGAAATACTGAGTGTGGACAAAAATGTGGAGAAATGGGAACACTCAGTACTGCAGAACACAGAGCAGTTATGTGGTATCTTGTAAAGCTAAAAGTAAATTTACCCTCCTGTGGAGCTTAAAGAAAGGCAGCGAAAAATTAAGTGTTTTTGTTTTAACATAACAAAATATAAATGATGATGAAACTTCAAGGTCCAATGTCCTGCCTCCTTACTAAGACTTGGAAGAGAGACAGATTCTGCAGTGCTTTTGTACAAGGGCAGGGGAGTCAAGGTGTCTACCCCAGGCACAGGTAATAAGGGGGTATGCTGTCTGTAGAGAATCTAAAAACAGAAATATAACCAACTCAAAGTCAGTCTGCTTTCTTATTATTACCATATGCCAACAGTTCCAAACAATATTCTTCCCAGAAAACGTCTGTTGTCTATGTGCTTTATAATTGGTGTGGTTATTGCACATTTTTAAACTGCTTTACTTACCCTTTCATTATCTTTGTTTTCCACATGGAAGTTAATTCAGAGCATATTTCAGTTATGCAGTCCTGACACTCATGGACTCAGCTACCTAACATCTCAGGAGACAATGGGATTGAAGGAGGTTTCCTAGAATAGAATAGATTTTACCAATTGGTAGATAAGGGGAAGGAGTCCCTGGAAAGGGAGGGAGGAAAGAGAAGGGGTGGTATATAATTAATGCATCCAAGTCTGTAGGCTTTTGTAGTCATGGTTCCTTTTGGTTCACACCCTTGGGTGACTCTGGGCCTGCCCGTGACTTTGCTTGACTAAAGGGACAGTAACACATGTGATGCAAATCAAGACTTGTAAAGTGCTTGTACACAGGGGTTTGCCATCTTCTGGTCCATGAGGGATCCTGCAGTAACTAACATGAACAGGCCCAAGCTAAACTTCTGGATGATGAGTGACACATGGCCTAGCTACCTCTGTCATCCCAACTGACATCAGGCCAGTTTTCAGACATGTGAGAAAGGCCACTCTTAACTGTCTAAACCTAGACAAGCCTCCAGCTGGTCACCAGGTGGGGGTACAGCTGAAATTAGCCAAAGCTGGCCCAGATGAGCAGAAACATACAGCTTATCAGCAGATGTGTGAACAATGATGCATGATTGTTGTTTTAAGCCACTAACTTTTGGGGTGATCTGTTACACAGCAAAAGCTAACCGATGTGAGATCCTTGAGTAGGTGAGTGAGGAGGGGATAGACAGAGGGGAGAGATTAGTCTTGGGTATGAGACAATAACATCCACGTTCTAATCCCGAACCCCACACTCCTCCCCCACACCTCCTCAGGGTCAGGAGAAAGAATTCAGGCTCTGAGCTGAAACAACCTAAATTTAAGTCCTGGCTTTGTTCTTCATGGGCTGAATAATCTTATTCATTTGTCAAATAAAGATGGTAGTATTTATCTCATCAAGTTGTTGAAAAGATAAAGTGATGTCATATATGCAAGGGTCTGGCTCATACTAAACACCTTTTAAATGTTAACTAAGTAGGTATTGGGGTGAAGATAGAGCATGAATGTGATACGGTAAGTGGAGGTGGTATGTATCAGCTAACATCAAAATTCTTAAGAATACAGAAGAATTAAAAAAAATGGTTGAGTAGCAATGATACTCCCAGTGAAGTTAAAAAGAACAAATGTATGGGGGACACTCATCACAGTTCTGACTTTACTACAATGCTCAGCATCTCAGGAGTACAATTGGAGAGAAAATAATGGGATGTTGGATGGCAGATGAACAAAGAAATGGTAGGATGAACAGAGTTAATGCTAGAGACAATTGGCCATGGGCCTGAGCTGGCTGGGAGGCAAGAGAGACCATATAGGAACTGAATGAGAGAATGGGATGGAGGCAGAGTGTAAAAAGCAGGAGCCATACAGACCTATTTGAAGGTAGAAAGCTTCAACTTTCTTAGTGGGTGGATGGTATCATTTTATCCTTAGTGACTTGCTCCATGGCTTAGAGTCAATGGACTTGTTATCCTATGATTTTGTATAGTTTTCTTCTATCAAAACTTATTTTTGTGAGCTTCTTATGGGACAGCAAACTATTTTAAAGAGTGTTTGGGTTTAAAATCCAGCCCCTCTTCGTGGCTCTCCTCTGAGAATGCTGCACCTATTAGATTATCTTTCTCAGGGACTCCCACATTCGTAGTGCCCATTATCCCTGCACGCTAAGGAGATGCTGAGCATCGTAGGAAAAGTCAGAACTGTGATGAGTGTCCCCCATACATTTGCTCTTCTTAACTTCACTGGGAGTATCCTTGCTACTCAACCATTTTTAAAAATTCTTCTGCGGCACTAAGATGTGCATCTGGGTCTGTCTGAGTCTACCCACTTTCAGGCGTCCTCTGGTCTGGGTGAGGCTGTGGACTCCTGCCCCTCCTCTCTGCCTTCTTAGGTTCTGTCCATTTTCCAGACCCAGCATGCACTGTCAGCCCCAGAGTCTGTCCCAGTTGTTCCAGCTCTATTTAGTGTCTTCCTTTTCAGAACCATTATAGTAACTCATGTGACAGCATATGCTGTCTTTTATTCCAGGTTTTCTTAAAACCTAAGAATTGATCCATTTCAATCTAGAAGAGGTTTCAGAGAACACCTAATCCAATTCCCTCACTTTGATGAGAAAATTGAAACCCAGAGACGTTTAGTAAGTGTCAGAACCGAGACTAGAATCCAGCCTGCCTTTGTCATCACTGGGTGATGTTTCCACTATGTTACCCGTATGTCCTGAAAGGGTGTCAGGCTCCTCAGGGTAAGGACTTCTTTGAATCTATAGCATTTACATGTCGGAATCCTCAAAAGATATTCACCCACAGTGACATGCGCTTTAAAACTACATGAGGCATAAGAATAAAACTGTCAAACTACATGAAACTGCTGAAAGAGGAATAAATTCTTGAGTAGAACAGATTTTACAGGTTAAAAAAACTCATTCATGTTTTTCAAACCCCTAGATGTATAAAGTTTTCCAAATAAATAAATGTATAAGAAAGTTCGCATTTGTTATATAAGATGTTCAGGTGTTTCCATCTTTGTTATTACTACCAAAATAAAATTAATTACTCTTAGCTTTGTTCCTTTTGCTGCCAAGCATGGTCTTCAGGATGTACATGAACCAGTTCTGACCAATGTAGGTTATAGACACTGAATTCCAGGAAAATCCTCCTATCCAACCTTTTTGCCAGTTAACTGGAAGAAGCTTACTTTTGAGATTATTGGTTTTTATTTTATTTCAGAAAAAAAAAAGAACATAAAGGGGTCAATTTAATAAACAAAAGCATTTATGCAATTCAACTTAATTTGGCAATATGGATTGGGAAAAAATGGAGAAAACAAAAGCAAATGTAAAAACGTATTGGGAGCTAAATGAGTATTGTTACCAGAAATTACCAATTTCTCCCTTTTTAAATTTTAATTATAAGAAAAATCAATCTATTACCCAAGATTATCCAGTACTCATAGTATGTGACTTGCTACTCATCATCTTCTCTGAACCCATTTAACAACTGAACCTATCAACAACTTCTTCTTCAAACCCACTGAAAACTAAACGAGGAGCCTGCCATTCTCATTCCAACAAGTCCACCTGTGACCATGTTAAGAGGACATTACCTAGATATTAGATCAAAGCTTACTGTGAACACTATCACCATTTAGTCAACACTCCACATGCTCATTTCAATATGGTGATTCTGAAGTCTCAGGAGAGACTTGTGGGCTTCCTGAACCAGAAAAATTCTCCTAGTAATTCTTCCTTTGAGCTCACATGGGGCATTCCAGCCATTCGAGCCTTCCTCCTACTCCCCACTTGGCCTTCCTCTCTCCTTCCCTCACATCGGGGAAATGACAAACACTACCCACTTGCAGTCAGTTTTTCTAGGTCCACCCACAGGAGCCAAAAGCCTAAAGAAAATACATTCATTTATTTAAAAATGTAACTTGCAGAGAGCATTTTCGCAGAAAAAATATTCTTACCCTCTTGGTGTTAGTCCACTGTGTGTTTTTCTTCCAGATTGGTCTTCCCCAAATGACTACAGCTTTTGCTGGCATTTCTCTGAAAGTATATTCAAGAACTCATTAAGAGTCAGAAAAGCTACCTGCATTTGCAGGCAGCTTCCTGTTGGGCTCACGTTTTGCAGAATGCATGCTTGGTGTGCAGAAGGTGGGCAAGGTGTTTGAAAAAACAGGAAGCACCTGTGAATGTGTGACTTTATTACTGGAAGCAGAAGGCTCCCTCTGAGATAACTGTAGGTGCTTTCTGCTGTTTCACCTATGGGCATTTTTCAAAGCTTTTAAGGACTTTAAAGACCATGAACAGGCTTCCAAATGGCAGGATTATTTGGAAAGTCTGGTGCATCTATGGGAGTGGTTGAAATCCACAGCTTTTCTGTTTTTTCCTATGCAGGTTTCTATTTTTGCTGGGGATATTGATATGCATGGAAAGGAAGGTAGGTATTACTGTGGTAAAAAACACCACATGAAATCCACCTTCTTAACAAATCTTTAAGTATACTGAATAGTATCATTAACTATAGAAATGATGGTGTGTACCAGATCTCTAGAACTTTTTCATCTTTCAGGGTGAAACTTTATACCCATTTAACAGCAACTCCTCATTTTCCTTTCCCCCAGTCCCTGGCAACCACCATTCTATTTTGTGCTTCACTGAGTCTGACTGCTCTAGATACCTCATATAAGCAGAATCATGCAGTATTTGTCCTTCCGTGACTGGCTTATTTCATTTAGTACCACGTCTTCAAGATTTATCCATGTTGTAGCAAATGATAGGATTTCCTTCTGTTTTATGGCTGAGTTATATTCCATTATATGTATATACCAGATTTTCTTTATCCATTTATCCATCATTGAACGTTGGGCTGTTTCCACATCTTGGCTACAGAACAAAGCTGCAATGAACACGGGGGTGCAAATATCTCAGGATACTGATTTCAGTTCTTTTGGATATGTACTCAGATGGGATGTCTGGATCATATGATAGTTTTAGTTTTAGTTTTATGAGGTATCACCATGTTGTTTTCCATAGAAGCTGCACCATTTTACATTCCCACCAGCAGGGCACAAGGATTCTGATTTTGCCATATCTTTGTCAACACTTGTTTTCTGTTTTTTGGATAATGCTTGCCTTCGTCAGTTCAGGCTGCTATAACAAAAATACAAAAATAGACTGGGTAGTTTAAGCAACAAAGATTTATTTCTCATGGTTCTGGGAGCTTCAAAGTCCAAGATCAAGACACGGGCAGATTTGGCGTCTGGTGCAGGCCCAGTTACCGATTCACAGAAGGCTGTCTGGTCATTGCAAGTCTACATGGCAGAGAGAGAGCTCTGAGCTCCTCGTCCCCTTACAGGGGCACTGATGCCATTGTGGGGGCTCCACTACCAGGATTTCATCAAACCTAGTTGTTTTCCAAAGGTCCTGCTCTCAAATACCATCACAACAGCAATCATGGCTCAACATATGAATCTGAAGGGCAAACAAACACTTAGTAGAAGGCAGTGGCCATCTTAACAGGTGCAGTGATAATTCGTTGTGCTTTTGATAGGCACTGCCCTGATGATTAGTGATATATGTATGGGCCATTTATTTATTTTTTTTGAGAAAATCTATTCAAGTCCTTTGCCCAGTTTTTAATCGAGTTATTAATCTTTGGTCTGTTTGTTTGCTAATGAGCTGTAGGAGTTCGTTATATACATTGAAGATTACCATATATATATGGTGCATATATAAGATATATGGTTGGCAAATATTTTCTCTCATTCTGTAAGTTGCCTTTTCACTCTACTGTTTCTTTTACTATGAAGAAGCTTCTTAACTTGATGAAATCTCATTTATCTAGTCTTGCTTTGGTTCCTGTGCTTTGGGGTCATAGCCTAGAAATCATTGCCAAGACCAGTGTCATGACTTTTCCTGTTTTCTTCTAGGAGTTTTAATCTCAGGTCTTATATATAAGTTTTTAATCCATTTTGACTTGATTTTTGTGCATGGTGTAAGATGGTGATCCTGTTTCATTATTTCATATTTGACTGTCCAGTTTTCCCATCACTATTTGTTGAAGAGACTGTTCTTTTTCCGTGTGTGTTCTTGTCACCCTTGTCAAAGGGCAGGTGACCATTAATGTATGGGTTTATTTCTGGGCTGCCTCTTGTGCCCCATGGTCTCTATGCTTGTCTTTATGACACTGTCATACTGTTTTCATGGCTGTAGCTGCGTAATATATTCTGGTATCAGCAAGTGTGATGCCATCTCTGTTCCTTCTCATATATTCAGGTCTATATGTATTTTAGGATTGTCTTTTCTATATCTGTAAAATATACCATTGGGGTATTGATAGGGAATGCACTGAATTTGTAGATTGCTTTGGATAAAATGGCCATTTTAACAATAAGTCTTCTAACTCATGAACACAGGATGTTTTGCCATTTATTTGTGGCTTTAACTTTTTCAGCAGCATTTTATAGTCTTCAGTGTATAAGTCTTTCACTTATTTAGTTAAATTTACTCCTAAGTATTTTATTCTTTTTGATGACACTGTAAATGGGATTGTTAATATCCTTTTGGATTGTTATTGTATTGTAGTGTACAGAAATTTAATTGACTTTTATGTTTTTTTTTAATCCTCCAACTTTGCCAAATTTGTCTATTCTAACAGGATTTTTGTGTAATCTTTAGTTTTCTAATATAATGTCATGTGAAAAGAGTTAACTTTGATTTTTCTTTTCCAATTTACATACTTTTCATTTCTTTTTCTTGCCTAATTGCTCTGGCTCGGTCTTTAAGTACTATGTTGAACAGAAGTGGCAGAAGTGAGCATCCTTGCTTTGTATCTGATCCTAGAGGAAAAGCTTACAGGTTTCCACCTGTGAGTATGTTAGCTATGAGCTATAGTATATGCCACTTTTCATGTTGAGGTAATTTCCTATTATTCATAGTTTTTTTAAGTATTTTTATCATGAAAGGGTATTGAGCTAGTCAAATGCTTTTTTTTGCATCTATTGAGATATCTTGTACTTTTAACCTTTGTTCTGTTAATGTGATGTATCACATTGATTGGTTTTCATATGTTGAACCATCTGTGCATCCCAGGGATAAATCCACTTGTTCATGGTATATGATCCTTCTTAATGCTCTTGAATTAAATTTTCTATTATTTTGTTGAGGATTTTTGCATCTATATTTATCAGGGTTTTTGTTCTGTAGTTTTCTTTTCTCATAATATCTTCTGGCTTTGGTATCAAAGTAATTATGGCCTCATAAAATGAAGTTAAAGGTGTTCTTTCATTTTCAATTTTTAGAAGATTTTGAGAAGGATTGGTATTAATTCTTCTATAAATGGTTAGTAGAATTTTCCAGTGAACCCATCATGAGTTGGATTTTTCTTTGTTGGAAAGTTTTTGATTCCTGATTTGATCTCTTTATTAGTTCTAATTCTGTTTATATTTTCTATTTATTCATGACTTAGTCTTGGTAGATTATATATTTAGGTAGTTGCCTATTTCTTTTCAATTATCTGATTTGTTGGCATATAATTGTTCATACTAGTCTCTTATAATCCTTTTTATTTTGGTGGCATCAGTTGTAATGTTTCCTTTTTCATTTCTCTTTCTATTCATTTACGTTTTCTTTTTTATTTGTAGTTAATTTAGCTAAAGGTTCACCAATTTTGTTGATTTTTTTTAAAAAACCAACTTAGTTTCATTGTTTTTTTTCTATATTCTATTTATTTCTGCTCTAATCTTTATTATTTCCTTCCTTCTGCTAAATTTAGGCTTATTTTATTCTTCTTTTTCTAATTCCTTGAGGTGTGGAGTTTAGTTGTTTGAGATATTTCTTCTTTTCTAATGTAAATGTTGCTATAAAATTTTCTCTTCCTACTGCTTTTGCTGTGCTCTGTAAGATTTGGTACACGTGTTTTCTTTTCCATATGTCTCAAGATATTTTCTAATTTCTTTTTTGACCCATTCGTTGTTCATGAGTGTGGTGTTTAATTTTTACATATTTATGAATTTTCCAGTGTTCTTTCTACTATTGATTCCATTTCATTCCACTGCGGTCAGAAAAGGTATATGGTATGATTTTGATCTTGTTAAATTTACAAGACTTGCTTGGTTACCTAACGTGATCTGTTTTGGAGACTGTTCCATGTGTACCTGAAAAGAATGTGTATTCTGCTGTTTTTGGATGGCATGTTCTGTATATATCTGATAAGTCCCTCTGGTCTAATTGTGTCATTCAAAACCACAGTTTCCTTAGTGATTTTTTTGTCTGGATGATTATTCATTAATAGATTATATTAGAAGATTTGCTTTGTGACTTAACATATGATCTATCCTGGAGAATATTCCACTTGTACTTCAGAATATGCATTTTGCTGCTGTTGGGTGGAATGTTTTGTATGTTTTTTAGGTTGACCTGTTCTATAGTGGTGTTTACGTCCTCTGTTTCCTTATTGACCTTCTGTATTTCTATCCATTATTGAAAGTGGGATATCAAAAACTCCTTCTATAATTGTGTTGTTACTATTTCTACCTTCAGGTCTATCCATATTTGCTTCATATATTTAGGTGCTCTATTGTTGGGTGCATATATTTATAATTGTTGTATCTTCCTGGAAATTTGACCCTTTTATCATTATACAATGTCTTATCTCTTGTAACAGTCTTTGACATAAAGTTTATTATGTCCGATATGAGTTGGTCACCCTGCTCTCTTTTGGTTAGCGTTTGTATGGGATTTCTTTCTCCATCCTTTCACTTTAAGTCTATGTGTGTCCTTAAATCTAAAGTGAGTTTTTCTCTCTCTTTTTTAAATCCATTCAGGTACTCTGTCTTTTGATTGGAGAATTTGATCCATTTACACTTCAAGTAATTGATAGGGAAAGATATATTGTTGACATTTAAAAAATTATTTTCTGTCTTGTAGTTTATGAGTAAGGGATGTGACCAGCTCCCTGCACATCCAGCACTGAGATCACCTGTTTGGTTCTGGGACCCGCACCTTAGGAGAGGCAATTATGTCAGAGAAGATAAAAACAGTCTGACGAAGGAAGGAAAAATCTGTAAATCATGCTATTATAAGTAAAAGTTGAAGACAGTGAGGGTATTTTGCCTGGAGGAAAGGGTATCTGTGGAGTATTATGGTTATCTTCAGGTAGATGAAGTTGGGGGTAGAAGTTTTACTTTCCTATATACAGATCTTCCTCAACTTACCCATTGTAAGTCGAAAATATCATAAGTCAAAATGCATTTAATATACGTAACCTACTAAACATCACAGCCTAGCCTATCTTAAACATGCTCAGAACATTTACATTAGCCCTTAGCTGGGCAAAGTCACCTAACACAAAGCTTTCTTACAATAAAGTATTGAATATCACATGTAATTTTCTGAATAAGGCACCAAAAGTGAAAAGCAGAGTGGTTGTATGGCACAGAATGGTTTTAAGTGCATCAGTTGTATCCTCACGATTGCGTGGCTGACTGGGAGCTGCGCTTGCTGCCACTGCCCAGCGTCACAAGAGAGGATTGTCACATATCACCAGCCTGGGAAAAACTCAAAATTCAAAATTCAAAGTATGGTTTCTACAGGACGTGCATTGCTTTCACACCATTATAAAGTCAAAAAATCCTATGCAGAACCATTGTAATAAGTCAGGGATTGTCTGCAGTTGCAAGTGTGAGTATTTGAGCAAACGGGCTGAATAAGTAGGGGAATAGATGGATTTTTTTATATAAGGGAGAATTTCATCATCTCTCTGAAAACAGCATGAACGAATATGCTTCTTGAAAGAATATGCTTCTTGTCCCTGGATGCTCCAAATATTATCTTGAGAACCACTTGTAGGAGATTTTGTAAGAAGGAATCATATGTTAGATTAAAGGATTGAATTAAGTGGCCTCTAAGTTTCCTTTTATCTCATCACCTCAGATTTTTTTTACCACCATCGCCTCATATTTTTCCATTTCCTAAATTATGTTTTACACACTTCAGCTTGTTTAAATCAAGGCACACCTGCGATCCAGAGAAATGTGTGTGTACTTGCTCCAAACGCAGGTTCTGCAAACCCCCAGCAGAATCCATTTGAATTCAGGCAGACATGATTCTCCTCTCCTGCAATCAAATTGGAACACAGACAGCAGCGAGCCGGCAGTGGAGCAACACATGGAGTTTCAGCTCGTCTCAGGGACTAGAGGACGTGGCACCAAACAGGTGGCTTCAATTAATAGAGCCGCTGCTGCTAGGGGAAAATAGAGGGAAATAATCAGACCACCAGTGAAACAACTACGGGGAGACAGGGTCACTCTTGGACCTGGAACAGCACCAGAGAATACGGTCCCACTAGGCCAGCACGGTGAAGATTAACCGAAAAGGAGAGCAATGAAGTCCTGTGCGCTCTGTAGGTGTGTCTGTCTGTGATGAAACTGATTTCCCTTTCAAAGCTGTAAAGCCCAGTAAAGGGGAAAAAGAAATACAGAGAAAGAGGTTGCTACTTAATGAGATGAAAACAGAGATGTGCTTGAAGTAACGACTTCCAAATTGTGCCTGTGTCTGTAAACCCCTGAGCGCAGTGCCTCTGACCCCACTTAGGCTGTTTGCAGAGCGCGCTGGAGCCCTCCTGTCCCAGGCCTGCCGTAGTGCGCGTCTGACTCGGTCGCTGAAGCCTCCACTACCACCTCCCTCTCTTTTTAAGTGCAATGACAAAGAGAATGTTCTTAGCACAAGGCCAGGAACAGGCTGTTTTAAAAGCTTCAAGAGTTGATTTTAATAGAGTGGGATGGAATGGTCAGGGAGGAAGACAGATCAGAGCGTCTTTGGTCAGCAGCTGCTTTACTTTACTTCACACTCATACAATCTTCTTCAGAGCCTCTGATCCCAGGAGCATTTCTGAAAATCACTTGTTTTCTCAGTGCAGATCCTATCCAGTCAAAGCACAAAGACTTTGTCTTAGTCTGATCGGGACTATAACAAATACCACGGGCTGGGGGGCTTATAAGCAACAGAAATTTATTTCTTACAGTTCTGGAGGCTGGAAGTCCAAGATTTAAGGTGCCAGGACGGTTGTGTTGTGGTGAACCCGCTTCCTGGTTCTCTGCGGGGGGCCTTTCCCCGGTGTGGAGGAAGGCTAGCAGTCTCTCACCTGGTGGGCGAGGGGGAAGCATCTCCGGCGCCTCCTTCGTAAGGCACCGACCTCGTTCGGGAGCGCTCCCCCCTCACACCCCTCGTGCCTCTCCGAGGCCTCGCCTCCTAATACCATCACCTCGGGAGTTAGGATTTCAATATATAAATTTGGGGGGGACAAAAACATTGCGACCACAGCAGAAGTGGTGACTCAGAAGCAATGTCAGGCAATTCCCCCTATCTTCCTTGAAAATGAGTTAAATTATTAACAAGCCATGACTCTACAAACTTGCTACACCTGTAAGTACCTTCTCTATTATTTGTGATTAACGCTATAAAAAGTCCGTGAATCTGTGAGTAAAATGCTTAGTTTTCTTCTGAGTCAGACGGCTCCTCTCACTTTGAACTGTAACTACATCTTGCGCTGCTGCAGAGGAGAGCTGGGGGGGGGTCTGACGCCTCCTGGTGGGCGTGGCCAGGGAGCCGCGGGGGCGGGGGCGGGGCATCCCCCTGTTCTCAAGGGACCTCAGAGACAGCAGTCCACTCCTGTCTAAGTTTCCTTTCACAGAACTCAGGCATTCGGGAATATCCCTTTGTAAATTAGACTGTCAAGCTCAACAATTGCAGTTACAGAATACAAGAATTTCTGATCACTTGTACGTGGATAATTAGAAAAAGGAGAATATACGAATAAAGAATAGAAAATAAAGGAAAGCCAGAAAGCTTTTGAGAAGAATCAGATGTTTATGGGGGAGATTCAGGAAGATGAAATACAAGAACTAGGCCTCAGTTGCCTATCTTCTAGAACCTTCTGCGAGAATAGATGAAGTCTGAACTTTGACCTGCAAAATGTTTCCAAAATTAGAGATGACTCTCTTCTCTGAAGTAAAACTGGCTTTCTGTATTCTAATCACAATGCAAGAGAAGTTTCATGACACCATGACCCAGTAACCTAAAGGTCCTTGTGTTGTTCTGGCTTCTTTAACTATTTCTTATGAAAGATGATGCAAAAGTAAAATCAGGCATTATTATGCCCATTGCTTCCATCCCTCTGTAATGAAAGAACTCATGCCTGTCAAAGTAGTCTAGGGTTCCTGATGTGACATGGCTTCCTTTTCAAACAGGTGCCCAACACCAAGGGCTTGGCCTATTACCCACAGCTAAGCCCTGTGGACATGGTAGAGCTATTATTTCAAAGGGGGAGATTTTCTCCCAGGCAGGACTTGCGGACATCAGAATATCCTTACCTCATTTGCTATAGGCTCAAAGGAGATATATCACCACCTTTCCCCCCACCTTTTTCCTAAAAGAATCACAGAAGACAAATAAGTATCAAACAAGTTCCAAAAGGTCTTTGCCACTAGAGGTTCTGTTCAAATTTGTTATTTTTTCCTCCCTCAGTATGGTCCATCATCTCAAGAGGTACTCAGACCTTGGGAGATTTCCTTAAGAATATCTGATGATGGTCACGCCCTACTAATTTTATGAGCTTCTCAGGAGAAAAGAAAGTATATTACACACAGAAATATGAAGAGATCTTTAAGACCAAACTATAATGCTGTTTTGTGTTCCAGTTAAAGAAATCTACTCCATACCCATAGTCTAATATTTTGAAAATGTAGAAAAGCACACAAGAAGTAAATAAAAATAACCCGTAACCCTCGTCATTTAAGAACCAGAGTCGAATCCTGCTCATAGCCCAGTTCTTGTACGCCTTTGAGCTAAGAACGGTTTTTACAGTTTCAAAGAGTTGTAAATATCACCACCACCACTACCACAGACACACACACACTCACACAAAGAGGCACATGCACCAGATATCTTATGTAGTACACAAAGCCTAAAATATTTACTATCTAGCCCTTTTTGAAAAATTTTGCTGACACCTGATCCAGAAGTAACCACTATTATTTTGTTCACTCTTTTCCCAATCTCTATCGAGTACTTCTACAAATTTTTAAGAAAAATATCTGCTGTCGTTCTAAATGGTTTTGTATTTTGCCTGCCCCCCCACTTTAATATTACATCATGAGCATTTTCCCAAGTTATTACATTTTTTAAAAATCAGGTTACATTATAGTTCTTCAAGCCAAATGTAAACAAGTACCTTTATGGAAGAAAACTCTTGGGGTTAGTCCTATTTCCCCTAGAATTCAGATTTTCAAAGGATAAACATTTTTTTATCCTTTTAAAATTATTGTGTTAAAATACACAGAAATTAAATTTACCATCTTAAGATATTTTAAGTGTATAGTTCAGTGGCATTAAGTACCTTCACACCGTCGTGCGACCACGCCATCTCTCTCCAGAATGCCTTCCATCCTGCAAAAATGAAACTCTATGAATTAAGCAATAAGCCTTCATTCTCTTATCCCCCCTGAAAACATGATTATAATTGTATGTCATATTTATTTTCCTTTTATGCTTTCTGGTTCTTTGGTATTTCTCTGTCAATAATGAAAATTAAAGCTGTGTTTTTGAGCCTTGCTTTTGAAGGTAATGAAAGGAAAGTAACAAGTATTGTAGAACTATCAACAGCGATTATGGTGGTAAACTTCAGAAATTTGGTTTATGCTAAAAATTCATTCATAATTCAACTGAAGGGAAATTTTGGATTTAATAGGAAATTTTGGAAATGTGGTCGAAGTGTGATATTGTAGTATTGATTTAAGATTCAGGATTAGTTAAGTACTCTGAATCTCAATGTTCTTATCTGAAAGCCAAAGATAATAAAACTGATAGGATTGATGGGATGCTTAAATGAGATAAAGTATGTGAAAAGCACTTTAAATAACATAACATGATGCAAATATTATTTGTTATTATGCTATAAAGATATGTAGTATCAAACAAAGTAATCAGTTATCAGAGAAACATTTTAATGGATTTTTAAAAATAGCAAGGTCATTACGTTGAAATAACAAGGAACAGAAGACTATTTCAGAAATGACTTTTTAGCAGCTCAATTTTTCCCTGGAAATTTACTTTTGTCCTGGAAATATTACATGGTTCAAAGCTGAGCACTTCTGCATGGCATTTAATCAAAATAAAGCCTGAATATGCTCTGTGAAGAATTTTAAATAGTTTTGCTCAACATAAAATATGCCCAATGTCAGCATATTATGTCTTTTTTACTAATAGTTTCCCCACTGGGATGTATTTGACAGTCAATCTGTGAAACAGATAGATTGGAATTTTGTGAATTCTGAAATGCTTCTTTTAATAACATACTATCTTTGTTTTGTGATAAACATAATTATTGCTGATCCCATTTGCAATGGTCTAAGAGATAGAATTTTAAAAAAATATTGCCAAGCCATATAAATTTGAATTCTCAAATTTCCAATGATATAAAATAATCTAACAAATATGCTCCTTTCACAAGTATTATTCTTTGAAAACCTCCTCCATATAATCAAGTAAAGTGGATAGATATAATTTTTTTGTTAAACATTAAAATTTTGCTGGATTGTCAATTATCCAATCAATTCCCACTGTTAATGAAGTGCACCAGATAATTGTGTAACTCAACTAGTCTCTATGACTTCTTGTTTCTACACAACAATGTGGAAATTAGAATTCAGGAATCAGATGACTACAAGGGATGAAACCAAGTTTGTGGGTCCTCAAGTTTGTATCATTTCTTTTGGAGAACGACTCAAAAGTGTGAATATAAGCATATGGATGAAAGTGAGTATTTATGTCTAAGAGGCCTAACAAGTGAGGGGCCCCTGAAGGTTCAGCCTCATGGTAAACCTGTGTCTGTTCAGGGAGACTGGAAAGGGGCTTCCTTTCCCAGAGGTCTTTCCTTTCTCTCTGCCTTTTGCCTGTCTCTTGCCTTAGAATAAGGAATCCAGATGGGCAATACTGTAGAGACAAACAGACATGATGTCCACAATCATAAAGCTCGATAGAGTGCTCACTGGAGAGCTAGCTGTCCTCCTGAAACACAAGTTTCTAAGATTCCAGGCTATGCATGAGGACCAGAAGGCCACTAAAAATTCATACTAGCTGCACAATTAGAACATGGATCCAAAAGACATTCCATCCATGGTTTCTTTCAGTGCAGATATGAGAATCTGGCAGCCTATAGATTTACTATCAATTCTTGAGCTAAGTCTTTAGATCATGTACAAATGGGACAGTGCTGGTCCCTATCAAGGTGACTGTTGGTAGCTTGCGGTCTCTGTTAGGAGTATATCAAGCTGACCTTTTTAGGAAAAAGATGTCTGTCTTGTTGGGTGGATTAACTTCCACCATAGCTGTGAAGCAAGGGAGCTTCAGAGACAGCTATTGGGAGACAAATTGCACAGATAAGGTGGCATTTCTTTTCTGTCTGAGTGGCAGTCTAATTGTGTGATGACGTCTGGAAAGCTCTAGATAGCAGGCTATTCTACTTTGAAGCACACATAACTAGGTTAGATGAGAGGCGTTACATAAGCAAGAGAGAGACCTCATTAATAACTTTAAAATTAATAAATGTATAAATTTTGCAGAAAGCTGTGGTTTTTAAAAGTTCGTCTCTTTACTTTTAAATTTTGGTGATAAACATCCAAAGTATGGATGGGAGCTCTTTCAGTATAGATTGAATTTGGAGCAAAAATAATTTATTTTTGTTTTGATTTAGCTTCCTAGTTCTTCCCAACTAAATTCTGGCCTTCATAAATAACAGTGTCTAAAAGTGTCATGTCACTATTGCATCCAAGTCACACCCAAACATGACCTGGGGCTATGCTGGGCATTTCATAAAGAAGGTGGTATCAGGCAGAAAAACAATGATAAATGAGGCAAAGTTTGTCTTTCCACATCCCCCATTTTCTCCATCAGCCCCACTGTTTTTTTCTCTCTCTTGGTCTTCATACCCCTCCATTCCCCTACCCCTCTTCACTCTCCCCACACCCGCCATCCTCTTCTATAATGTCAACTGGTAAGGTATGTTTTCATTAAAGAGTAGCCGAATCCTGCAGTGTGATAGTTAGTAAAATCAGTAAAGCCTTCACAGTGTGAAAAATTAAACTACAGCGGTGGGATGAATGGCAGTAGGATTTGGATTTGAAGAAAGGATTCCCTTAGGTTCCTCTAAACAGAACCTTGGGATTAGCGTCCTACTTCACTCTAGTTATTCTGGCTTGATAGAGAGCTTTTTAGTAGAGAATAATCTACAACAGGAAATAAACTAGACTTAATATGGTCAGAAGCAGCCTGGCTCCAAGTCAACTGAAGAATTAGATTTTCAGAATTGGAAGCGTCATTAGCATCAAAATCTGGATTTTCTTCATCATAAAACTGAGTCTTAGAGAAGGTAAGTGAATTGCACATGATCATTCAGTTGGTATATTTGTAAATTTGGTACTAGAATTCAGGTCTCATAAAGTTTCTAGTCCAGTGCTATTTTTACCAACCATATCATAACACCACCAGAAAGTATGTAAATCCAATGAAATATGAGTGGACTATATCATAATGTTTTTATTATTAATATGGAGTAATAATTATGTGACAGGAGAGTCAAGTTTCATGAATGTATTGGGGAGAGGTGGGGAGATAGAAGAGAAATGAGCTTTAAAGCTGTAAAAATGGAGTGGGGTAGTCCTTCCTGAAACCAAGACGCAAAGTGTATGGAGGGAGTGTGAGCGTGGGCACAGATAGAGGATGACATCGTCTCTCCACCCATCCCTCAAATCCCAATCCTATGCCTTAACTTTACCACAGTAAATCAACATCATAACCAAAGGTCATTCTGAATACATGCCTTTTTTATTTCACCATCAGCTTTAAGTGAAGGAAGACAGTAACAAATAACTTAGTTATGGCATATTTATGGAGATTTATTAGGAAAGGAGGAGTCTGATTGGACTTAAGACTTGGTGTTAGCAGGGAGACATTTTTGTCTGTTATGTGCTTCTAAAATGTCCCTTTTTAGAGACCAATGCTTAACCATTAACTCAATACCTGTATTGGCCTGTACGAGCAGCTCATGACCTGTAGCAGATGCTGTCAGTGCCCCACCCTTATCTCCCAGTCCTCAGCACATGCCGGCCTTCCAACTACCAGGCCCTCTGAGAGCTTTTTCTGATTGCTAAAGCTCAGTTGCCTCATATGTGGTAAACATATCCCTGGGAGCAATTATAACTAAGGAATGATAGGAATTGGTGTATAAATACCCCAGCTCCCTTATCCTTGAAGCATGTTTTCCATTGGGTTATAAAAGTTTCCCCACAGTGGGAGCTAGCTTGATAATACATCCTTTTTTTTTCTTTTGCTGCCTTCCCTTCTTTATCTTACTTTCCTATCCCTAATGATGCTTTTTCCACCTCTCAAATAAACTGCTTGCCCCTAATCCTTGTCTCAGAGTCTACTTTTGAGGGAACCCAAATGGAAATATCAAAATTGCTCACTGCGTTCACACTGGGGGCTCCCAACAAACCTCAGGAGACTCCACCTTCCTCAGACATTTGGTTGCAAGAAATAGCGAGCCTAGTTTCCGTAACTTTTGAAGGACTACAGAGGGTTATTTTTCTTCTATTAGAAGAACACCTGTGGAGGCAGTTCATACAGTAGGTTCATCTGTTCAATGATCCGATCAGAGAACCACATCCTTTCCATCTTCCTGTTTCATCATCTTTAATTTTCACCCTGGGCCTTTGCTCATGTCACAAAGTAGCTGTTACACCACAAGAAAAAGAGCCATATCCCAGACAGAAAGGAGAAAATAAAAGCAAAGCTTTCCTTTTCACAGAGTTTTGACTTTTTAGTCAGGCAAAGGAGCCTTCCCCAGGCTTCTTCACAACTCATTGGCTAAACTAGATCACATGCCCATCACCAACCAATCACATCCCAGAGCAATGAGATTAGGATGCCTGGTTTAGGTCAGTCATGGCTCATTGCTGGGAAGGTGACTATGCGGACAAATCAGGAGTCCATTAACATGGAAGAAGAGATGGAAGTGGCCGAGGTAGGCGATGGACAGCACTTCCCATGTCACCCCTAAAATTCATTGTTTGTCAGCACAGCATGGTGAATATTCTGGCTTCCTATTTCCATATGACCCATTGGAACCAAAGGCACACCAGCAGGCATGCTCCAGGGCATGCAAATATAGAGGCAGAGGGAGAAGCCTTAGTGTGCCTTTCTTAAGAGACTGTTTCCTATTCTCTTTTATGGAGTCCTAGATAACTTTAGAAACTATTTCTGATTCAATCTAGGCAAATAAAATTCTTCCTATAGCCTAAAAAGTGCAAGCCATACTAATTAACACTTACTTGTAAGAGAGACTGTGCTCAGATAAGATAGCTGTTTTTTCAGATATGAGAAGAGGACAGAATTCTAAAAAGTAAAGCTATTTAGAAAAAAATTTGCTAAGTGAAATTGAAGGTTGAAAAAATTCATGAGAACAAAATCTGTGTCTTTAGTTACCATGAAAGTGTCCTTGCAGAGATGTGTATAAGAAGTCTCCCTGGGTAAAGACAATCTCATCAACAAATGGTGATGGGAAGGCTGGATATCCACATGTAAAAGAATGATATTGGACCCTTATCTTACATCATCACAAACCCAACTCAAAATGAAGTCTTCAGCATTAGGCTTGAAACTATAAAACTCCCAGAAGAAAACACAGGGAACAAGTTTCATGACCTTGGTTTTAGTAATTATTTCGTGACTATGACACCAAAACACAGACCACAAAAGCAAAAGTAGACAAGTCGGGCTTACACCAAACTAAAAGGCTTCCGAAGAGCAAAGGAAATAATCAACAGAGTGAATAGCAACCTACAGAATGGAGAATATATTTTCAAACCATGTAAGTGACAAGGGGTTAATCTCCAAAATGTATAAGGAACTCCTGCAACTCAATAACAAATCCCCGAATAATCCAATTAAAATTGGGCTAAGGACTTGAAGAGACACTTAACCAATGAAGACTGTGGAATATACGTAATCTCAAAATGCTGTATGCTATCTGGTTGGCACAGGAGAATGTTTTCAAATTGACATCTGAAAATTCTAAAGAAATATAAAATATGTATTTTTTGGGGGAGGCAAGGGTCTCAAACTTTATGTCTGTCTTTCTATTGGCCAAAGGAGAAATTAATGAATCAATGACTCTCTTAGATATCTAATCTTAAAATAAACTGCACAGGATATTTTCTTCCGACAAGAACAAAACATCCTTGTTCTAAGCAGAATCTATTCCATCAGGAGCCAGAACCTGGGACTTCTGCCAATCATATGGTGAACTGGAGGGGTCATTCCTTATTTCTAGATAGTCATGTAGAACGATTTAAGGACTTAAATATAAATGGAAACTCACAAAAGCCAGTTAATCTAAACTAGAACCTATTCTGCTCCCTGAGACTTTATGAAGCAGATGCAGTTAATTCTGTGAATCCCATGTATTACAGTTTTCAAATCCTTTTGATTCCTTTTGGGAAATCAATGGTAATCCACGAAAATCCTGTGCTCTGTTGTTATATGCCAGGCATAATCTCAGATGCTTTAGATGAATTAACTCTTAATCTTCCCAACAACCAAAAAAGGTGAGTAATCTTATTGCCATTCCTATTTTACAGATGGGGAAAAGGAGGCACAGAAAGGTCCAAGTATATACCCAAGATTGCACAGCAAGTATATGGCAGAAGCAGGATCACTCCCAGGTGTTCTAATTCTGAAGCCAACATTTTTTTTTGAGCCTAGCATTTTTTAAATTAAGGTATTTAATTAAGTGTATTGATATACACTCTTATGAAGGTTTCACATGAAAAACAATGTGGTTATTACATTTACCGTTATTATCAAGTCCCCCTAACACCCCATTGCAGTCCCTGTCCATCAGTGTTGTAAGATGCCACAGAGTCCCTGCTTGTCTTCTCTGTGCTACACTGTCCTCCCCGTGACCCCCCACGCCATGTGTACTAATCATAATACCCCTCAATCCCCTTCTCCCTCCCTTCCCCACCCCTCCCCTCTGGTAACCACTAGTCCCTTCTTGGAGTCTGTGAGTCTGCTGCTGTTTTGTTCCTTCAGTTTTGCTGAAGCCAACATTTTTAACCACCTCACTTATGTGGGAGATTATTGGATAAGTGTCCTGACTGTTGGTGTGTCATTAATTCACAAATATATCAGAATTAGAAGAGCAATGCTTCAAAAAATTAACTTGCTGCAAAGTGGTTGGTTTTGTAAGAAACCTCATGGCACATACTGAGTCTAGCAGTAATTGTGTTACTACAGAAGTAATAAACCTGTGTATTTTATTAAATAATCCATCTCTTACCAGAGTGGTTTTAAAAGCCATCAAAGTATGACTGTCCTAGAATCCCTCTGATTCTTATTCCTTCCACCTCAGTTAATTCCTGAGATGCAGTGCAAACAACCCTGATACTAAACATGACCATGTTCTGAAGGGCAACGTGTCTGATCTACCAGTGCTCTAAGACTTTGACATTAACTGCTATTGGGTCATCAGAGGCATGTTATTATGGCAAAGGACAACAGTTCATTTAAAACAATTCTGGAATAAATTATTATTGTGGTAAATAGTATGGTACATAGTGTAAGTTTTTATTAGAAGTAAATATCCTCAAAGTAGGGCAACTTTATTTTTCCCTTTTACAACAGTGAAGTTAAGATGTCAGCTGAGTAATGTCCAGTAGTCTGAGATCTGCGAAAACAAGAAAGAAGAGCAGAAGGACGGTGAAGAGGAGGAGAAAGAGGAAGGATTCTAGACAGATTAATACTTTCATGGGAGGGAAATACAGACATGTTCTGGCACCCTCTTTTAAACACTGTTTCTTAACATGAACTCCTTTTAGGGAGCTTGATGCCTATTTTCCCTATCTTTGGGCTCTATCTACCTCAATAAGGGTAAAAATAAGCATTCCTTATAAACAGAAGATAGTGTCTTTTATCTCAATCCAGAGGTGGATTTCATCAGTGAATAATCCACTCTTTAATCAGGGAAGAAGAAAATATCATAAATCAAATATTCCCAAACTAAAAGCATTACTCGTGAAGATGTCATGTAGCTTCCACCTGGTGCAATCGGTCAGTCAGTCATTGACTCGGCAAATCCTTATCATTATCTCTCATACCTTGGGTGCTCCTTTAGGCCCTGGGGAGGAAGAATGGATGAAACAAAATCCCTGCTCTCCCAGAACTTACAACCTGGTAGGGGCGGGGGGGAACCACCAATCCACATGTAAACAAGCAAATACAGGGGTCAGGGGTGACAAGTGCTGGGAAGGAAAAAAAAAAAAACAACAGAGTGGGAGAGCCGCAGTCATGAAAGGCTTTCCTGTAAGGTGACGAAGAGCCAGCGATCTCATTTGGTTTCCATGGTGTACATGACGCAAGCAGTTCGTCTTAGAAACTCTACCAGGAAGTATCACTCCCTACAGTTAGGCGTCCTATGGGTGCTTCTGGAGGACTTTATGAAGTCAAAGTGGTTGTCTACTTATATTCCCTTTACATTTTTTCTCGGCTAAAATTATAAACTTGATATAGAACTTTATGACTTTGATTTCTCATTAATCTCTGGCTCACAGTGGATTCAACAGATGTTTTTTGAGACCTGACATAAAGATACTAATACACCTCCAAATAGAGTTGAGAAATCTCTCTTGGAAGTTGTCCTCATAAGCATGCCTATATTTTCAAGAGGATCTCAGTTCTGCCCCAGCTCGGCTTTCTGTTAAATCATCTTTAATTGGCAGGCAAGAACAGGGGCATTCTGGGTTCTTGCCAAGAAATAAAACTAAGGGCAATAATAAAAGAATAAAGATCACAGCTAATAGTATTGAGTACTTATGGGCAGAGTGACATGTTAAACATTTTCCTTCTTGCACTTGATTATTACAGCCACTCCATAAGACAGATCCTGTTCGTAGCCTCTTTGCAGAGGGGGACGTGGAGGCCTCGAGAGACTCTGCCAGCTTCCTCAGCCAGACAGCTGACGAGTGGCTGCACACACTCACAGGTCTGTGAGTCAACCATGTGTATTTTCAATGCACATTTTTCTTTTTTCTTTCCTGTTTACTTCTAATTATGTGAGCCTGACAGATTCAGTGTATTCTTATGAACTTTTCCTAAATTCTTCTTTGACTCAGGTAGGGAATAAATAAGTAAAATGACTATTCCAGGCTTTTCTTATCTGTCCTCAGGAGCCTTGGCTTGTGATTGGAAATGTTCTATTAAGGACCTATTTCCTTGTCTAATGTCCCTTTCCCAGCCACTGCTGACCCCTGCCTCCCAGCCTGCCGCCCGCCCGCCTCCTCATGTACTTTGCCCTGGTCCCTGTGCCTGTCCCCAGCCTATTTTCTGGAATTACTGTTTAAGAACTCTGGTAACAGTTCAAACTTGTCCAGCTCTCAGTATAAACACCGATGGTCTTCGTCTTTTCTCTACATCAGTTTTAAGGCCTGCCTTACTCTACCAGTGTCTGGAAAGTTACACTGTTTTTATATATTGATGATGGCTGCACCAAAGGTATAAGGTTCTCGAAAAACTGAATGGAGCAAGATACACCCCAGCAATGTAAATAGGCAATTCTTTATGTGCTTTATTGGGGTTCTAGTTTTGATCCTCTTCATCCTGTACTCTTTTTCTTTGAACTTATTCCTTAAAATTGTCTTCAGTTAAATTGTATATGCTTGGCTATGTAGATGTATACTAAAGTTTTCATTATTAAAATAATGTGGTTGGTTAAAAATTTTAAAGAAGTAAAAAAAAAGGCAGTGGAATTTCATGAGATGTTTGAAGAACAGATGAATGAAAATTTGATGATCTTAGAAGGAAAACAGGATGTGAATTTTGTTATTAATACTTCCTCTTAAATAAGTTGTTTTCAATATAGGGACAGATTGTGGAAACATAATGGCCAACCTCAATGCCTCTCCTTTTCCCTCTATTCCCAGGCCGAGCTGTAGCATCCGAGAGAGAGGTCTTGGGCTCTAGTGAGATGCCCCTCAAGAAGCTGGTGTGGAATCTCCTCTCTGAAGATCAGGCGAGAGCCTCTAAAACCCTGTGGGGGAGCCCAAGGGCAAGAATTAGAAGCAGGGAGCCCCAAGGAATGTGCGGATCCCCAGAGATAAAAACTGGCACTGGCTCCCTGTGAGTGTATCTGCTCTCGCGGATCCCCAGGAAGCAGAAAGAACACTGAGCAGCTGGGCCAGGTCTAGACTCTGTGAGGGGAAAATAGAGTGGGGAGGCTTCCTCTCAGCTCTCCGCTCTGCCCTCTGTGGTCCCCAGAGTTAGAAAATGCTTTGCCTTTCTTTCTTGGAGGACCACTACCACTTAATGTACTAGAGACATCACACCTGGGTCTAAACCAGCCAACAACAGAAAAGGCAAGAATACAGCCATCATTCAGAGAAAGACCAGACCAGAGGTAGGTACCCAGAGAAACGGGACCTTCAAGGAGACAGCTGCCAGCCCACTGCAAAGGTTTTCTGGAGCTGAAGACACAAACAACCATGATGCTCAAACGAACCAACAGAAAACCAATAGGTGAGCTGCAATAAAGGATGGACGCTGTTGATATCTGCATTAGTGGCAAGAAATGCCAAGTGAAAGAAATCATTCAAAGAACAAACACGTACAGATGGAAAAGATGAAGGAAAGATATGAAGGGGTCCAGAGATTTAGCATATGAATAGTAGGGTTTCTAAAAAGAGACGGATGTAAAAGATGAGCGAGAGGCCACAATTTTACACATAATAGATGAGAAATGTCCCAGAGTAAAGGCAAACTGGAGTTTGTAGTTTGAAAGAAGATATTGAATTTCAAGCAGCTTTGGTAAGAAAAACAAAACAAAACAAAACAGCATACCTGGGCATATCCTAGTAAAATTTTTGAACTAGAAAAATTCAAGCAAATTCATAGTAAAATTCCAGAAAACTTTTCGTGCTTTCAGACAGAAAAAATATTAAAAGAAAAATAATTAAACATTTTTTGGTGAGACAGTATATCATGGAGGTTAGGAATTGCAACACTGGGACACAGTCTAGTTTTGATTTTTGCTTTCTCCATTTACTGCCTGTGTGACTTCAAGTAAGTTATTGAATTGTGTTTCTGTTTGCTCATATGTAGAATAGTGACAGTGATAGTAATAGTTCTTAATCCATAAGATTTTATGGGGATTAAATTAACTAGTAGTTAATTGACACACAGTGCTTAGAGCTATGCCTGGCACAGATAGCAATATGTGTGGCTGCTATTATTATTAGATTATCTCAAAGCTGCAAGTCAGAGACAGAAGAAAATCATCTGCAGCAAAAAAGAACTAAGCTCTGAGATCCTATACCCAGTCTGCTATCTTCTGTCCTGGTGACAGAGGTGGTGATGCAAGAATCAGGGAGTATATCGCCTCATACCCCACCTGAGAAATTTTGAAAATGCAGGTTCTTACCTTATAAGGAACATGAAGAAGAGAGTAAATAGAGACCTCCTTCATCTTACAGCTAGGTGAGAGGGACCTCATCTAGGCCCCTCAGATCACAGACAGACCAAAAATAAGTTTTCTGAATGTTTGGATATCCCGAGATGTCAAGAGCTAGTGTTCTGAGCTGGCACAGTAAATATCCACTCTTGAGAGGAGCCTTGTCCAGGGAAATGCTTCTTCAGAGCTCTTCCAGTGCATGGAGGATATGAGTAACACAAATACTCAGGTCAGGAAAGAAAATTTAATTAACTTATCAGATTCTTGCTCTTAGATAGCATGAATTTAATAGTTCTCTCCTACTGAACTGTCATTTTCCACTGGTACTGAGGGTCTCCTTTTCTTGTTTCTCTTCATGTTCCAATTCCTGGCTCTCTGGAGGTACTAAAAAATAGCATGCTATTTCCAACAGCTGCACAATACCTCGGAGGAATAATTTGTGGTATTAACAATGTAAATTACTTTTTTATTTGTGCATATGTAGATTAGACATAACATGAAAGAAGCATGATATATACTTTCAAATCATTGATACTAGATGGATACTGAATACTCTGAGCCTATTCACTCAACTATAAAACAGGAGTGAATAATGTCTGCCTTTCAGGACTGTTAGGAGAATGTTTTACATCTTTAGCATAAGTCCTGACACACTTAACTAATGGGTTAAGGGGAAATTACTGTGCCATACTGTTTAGTGGCATATTGTACGGCATAAGTGTTTGGATTTTCTTCCAGACATCACTGCTGTAGCTTTGAACCTAATGAGGGATTTTTTTCTGTATAGTATGTATTTGTACCCCTAGTATCTCTATTCTACCATTCAGATAACAACTCCATGCACAGACAAAATGATCTATTTAGCTCTGGTTCCAGAGCAGGCAAATTCTTCAGTGAGAAAAGGATTCAGTGATGTGATCAACTTATTAATTAAGGAAATACTAATTGAGCACTTAGCATAGTCCCTGGCACTCTGCCATGCCCAGTAATGCAACAGGAAAAGGTAATGTCCTCTTACAGACAATTTACAGGCAGAGTTGGGGGATGAGTCTTTTGAGGGCAGTGCAATGAGTGAGCTCAGGGAACTCTTGCAAGGACATTTATATCAGCCTCGGAAGCCAGGAGAGGCTTCCTGAAGAAGATGCTCCCTCAGCTGAGCCCCCAGCTGTGTGAACTGATTATTCAGGGTTTGGCATTGCCACATCAAAGAGCACTAATGACAGATTTCAACTGAACCAGCCAACTAAGATATTTTTGCCCCGCATCTCCTCTCCTCCCTCCAAGTCCAATCTTGAAGAAGCTAAATGCAGATGAATGAATGGGAGACAGAAAGTAGGACAAGATGAACAAATGGAGAAAAAGCAGCTCGGTGTGACAGAGACAGCTGGCAGTCCACCACGGACTGTGCGCGCTCCTCTTGCCGAAGAATAGCATGCAGGAGAGTGACCACCCAGCGTGGGTTTACCTTTTCCAAAGGCACTCCCTTTGCATCTAGATGGCAGCATGTGACTGAGTTCTGCCCAGTGGAAGTCGGGGGGAAGTGACGTGCGTTACTTGCTGCCCTGGCCCACATTAACCTTCCATAGACTCTTCCACGTTCTCTCTTTCCCCCTCTGTCAGCTGGATGTTGGTAATCAGGATCTGGCAGACACTAACAATGCCTCACCCATGTGCCATTAGCCCCTCACATTTACATGCACACTAACTTATATTCCAACTGCTTGTTCCTGGGTCTCTTTGCCTGAAGACTCTTTCTAGCCACTGGAACCTTCTTTGCCCATATACATGGCAGGCTGGAAATGCCTAGGAATTAGCAAGTCCCCTGATATGTGCAGAACCCTAAGCCAATGACTGTTTAGAGTTTGTGGATAAATACCCCAGCTTCCTTCTCCTTGGGTGAGATTACATCGAGGTGTGTATTCTATACTGTTTCCCAGCAGGATTAAGCTCTACTTGTCCTCAGTTATAACTTATATAACCATTATAGTCTTATTTCCTTCCCCCAATTCACTTCCCTAGTCCTTAGTGATTGACTGTGTTTGCTTCCCAAATAAAAACTACTTTTATTCAAATCCTTATTTCAGGATCTGCTTCTGGGGAAACCCAAACTGAAACCAGGGCAACTTTCGAATCTACGCTATTGAAGACAGCTGGGCCTCAGACGTCTTGGATCCTGGGTAACTGGGTGGAGTGGATCCCTCTCCCACCAATGCCACATTGTCCCATCCCCACCAGATGATTCCACTTTTTATGAGGAAAAATTAAATTTCCATAGTGTTAAGCCACTGATATTTCAGGATGTATTTTACAGAATCTCAGCTCACACACTCTGGATGCCCCACTTGCCCTTCGGCAGGTCTCCAAACATAAAACAGATCCAGAAAGGGAAAAGTTTTCAATTAGATGAGAGTTTGAAATTTTCATATTACTCTGGCTGGATTTTTTTCTTAGTGTGTTGCACATGGAATTTAAGATTTATTATCCGAGAGTGGCCAAGATTTCACCCAGGGACGGGGAAGAACAAGTCGAGAGAAAAGGTAGAGAAATTAAGTCGCCTTCTGCTTGCATCCTACTATGCTCAGTATTTTTAATAAACTGGTTATAAGTTACATGTATTTCTTTGATTCATAGTGGTTATACTGATAATACTGTGTGAAGTAACAATATAAAAAATGTTTTTGCTTGTCAAATTAAACATTGCCATGTTTAATTTTATTAGTTTTCCAGTCGACCGTGCATTGTAGACCTATAGGAGAAAATAAACATTCTCCATCTATGACATTTGCCTACCATCTTATTTTACTTATATGAAGAAATATTAGTTATGAACTTTGAGTTTGGAGGTTTTCATGAAAAATCATAAACCCCCTACTCCCTCTTCTCTGTCTCCCCAGACCTCGTACCCGATGCTCTGCTTCTTTCTAGCTCCTTTGGGCGGAAAGCTTTGGTTCAAACAAGTGATTCACTGTCAACTCCCCATTAGCTTCTGGCACAGCCTCCTCTCTAACACACGGTCCATGTCCTACCGTTCCTTCCCCATCCTTCGCCTCTTTAAGAAGGCAGGGGCCCTGAGGTCATGCACAGATGCAATGCTGCGGGTCCACTTTCCTACAATGGGAATTAAGATAGTAATGACAGCAAGGAAACAAACTTCAAAGGTTCTGAGTGCTCATGTAAACAGAAATCGCCACAATTCAAGTAGCTCATGAATGCAAATTAATAGAGTGCCACAGGCCAAAATAGAAGCTGACTGTTTGTCTTAGTTTTACCCTAAATGTTTTTAGACCACAAAAAGACACCTGCAAATTAAATGAGATGTAATTTGTCCACAAGGTGACATTAAAAATCTAAATTTCTTTGGATTCGTAATAATATATTACATTTATTGGGTATATATATATTCAGTGCCAGGTATTGTTCAAAGCACTATGTATATTCGAACTCATTTTATCCTTACAACACACTCTGCTAGGCAGGGACTCTCCTTATATCCATTTTACAGATAAGAAACTGAGGAACTGAGAGGACAAGAAAGTTGCTCCAAGTCACACTGCTCGAAGCGGAGGAGTCCCGATTTAAATCCAGGCAGGCTGGCTCCCAAGCCAGGAGAGTAATCCTGGAACCAACCCCTACTGCTCGCTGAGCCTCCGAGCCGGCACAGGGCCCGGCACAGACCTTGGTTTAACCCTCACCACCTCCTCCAGGCAGCGCTCTCCATCTACAAATGAACGCGCAAAGGCTCAGCGGTTGAGAACCTCGCCAAGTCTGTATTTATAATCTGATCCTCAAACACTCTTCTTAACTCTAGGATGACCGTGTCATTTACTGTCTAAAGTCCAGGGTACCTTTAAGAGTGGGGAGGGACATTATTAAATTCTGCTGGCACAGTAGTTATAAACCAGGACTCTCCCAGGCACACTGCTTGCACGACCACCCTCTACTCATCTGAACCTGACCGGCGGAGGATATTCTACCCCAAATCTTTGATGAGTTCTTCAAAATGACAAAGGAGAAAAGTGTTTCCCCAGGGTTTTGTGAACTGGTGTCAGATGCCTTCTCCCCTCAGCCCGCATGTTTGTGTCCTCTTTGGAAACCATGTTTAACCAACTTCCTCTCCTCTACTTCAAGTGTTGGGAAAAAAAACCCCTGCAATTAGATCTTATAAGTGTATTTTCCTCATTGTGAAACGATAGTTTATTGGAGCTTTGGAGGAAATAACATCCTTTCAACTAACAGAACAGAGCTGAACAAAATGGGAGGAGAGTACAGCGAGGACTAATAATTTAAAGAGAAATTTATAGGTCTGGTGATCTCATGACTAAGAAATAATTTGCTGTCTGCAGCTTCAGGAACAAGGAAATACTGCTCAAAACCAGCTGTGCACTGGAATCTCCTCCAGCCTTACAAACAATGCAGATGCCCCAGGCTTATCCCAGACTTTCTGCGTCAAAGGTTCAGAGGAGTGAACTCTTCGGTGTCTGAATCTTTTTAGAACCTCACCAGTGAATCTGATGCACAGTGAGGGAAAAACCAATCAATATTAAATTTCCCCAACAGGTCTTCCCTGGAGAGACATCAAACATGCTTGCTAATATTCATCTTGCACTGTTTCAGGCACCGACAATTCATCGTGGGTTTTCTTCCACGTAATTTAGGCAGAACACTTCTTGGTTGTTTTCCTAACTTAAAATGGCAAACCTCAACTTTTGGACCCATTTGAAATTTCTGCAGTCTCTTACGGTTCCTCTCTCTTCCTCTCTAACACCTCTTCATTCTCCACATTTTTTTTTTTGGTATCCTTAATCTACAATTACATGTGCAATATTATAGTTACTAAACTACTCCTTGCATCAGGTCCCCCCTACCAACCCCATTACAGTCACTGTCCATCAGCGTAGTGAGATGCTATAGAATCACTACTTGTCTTCTCTGAGTAGTACAGCCCTCCCTGTGCCACCCCAACATTACATCTGCTAATCGTAATGCCCCTTTTTCCCCCTTGTCCCTCCCTTCCCACCCATCCTCCCCAGTCCCTTTCCCTTTGGTAACTATTAGTATGTTCTTGGGTTCTGTGAGTCTGCTGCTGTTTTGTTCCTTCAGTTTTTTCTTTGTTCTTATACTACACAGATGAGTGAAATCATTTGATACTTGTCTTTTTCGGCTTGGCTTATTTCACTGAGCATAATACCCTCTAGCTCCATCCATGTTGTTGCAAATGGTAAGGTTTGTTTTCTTCTTATGGCTGAATAATATTCCATTGTGTATATGTACCATCTATTCTTTATCCATTCATCTACTGATGGACACTTAGCTTGCTTCCATATCTTGGCTATTGTAAAAAGTGCTGCAATAAACATAGGGGTGCATATGTCTTTTTCAAACTGGGCTGCTGCATTCTTAGGGTAAGTTCCAGGAGTGGGATTCCTGGGTCAAATAGTGTTTCTATTTTGAGTTTTTTGAGGAACCTCCATACTGCTTTCCACAATGGTTGAACTAATTTACATTACCACCAGCAGTGTAGGAGTATCGGGTTTTTTCCCCTCTCTCTCCCGCCGGTCCCGCTCTCGGTCAGGACTACAGCTCTTTGTGTTACAAGCCCTTTCTGCGACCCTCCGAACCAGCGGAGGGGAGGAAGGCAGGGAGAGAGGCTCGCCCCGATAGGCAGAGCAAGGGAGGTAAGCGCCGGCTGTCCGCCCGTTCCCGCAGCCTCCGGAGCTCGGCGGCGCCGCTGCTTGCAGCCGCTCCAGCCTCTGCTGCCGCCGCCGCTGGCCGCTGGCCGCTGGCCACTCGCCGCTGGCCACTCGCCGCTGGCTGCCCCTTTTCCCCGGAGACAATCAGACGCGACAGGAAGTTCACTCAAGGGGAGAACTCATTTATTGGGGCTCAGGGCATGGGATATATAGGGTGAAGCCTCCCCCCATCGGTCACCTATGCCAATAAGGTGACTTGACTTTTCCGAATCAGGCACAGAGCTGCGCGCCTGCGCAGCTGTCTCTGATGTAAGAAGCGGACCGGAGTGGGCGCAGCTAAACCTCAAGGGGCTTTTGGCGGCCACCCCTGCAGCGCGGCTGAGTTCTCAGTGGCCATCTTTTGTGGCATGGCTGAGATTCAAAGGCAGTTCCCAGCAGCCACCCTCGTGGCGAGGCTGAGATGTAAAGGCAGTTCCCAGCGGCCACCCTCGTGGCGAGGCTGGATGCAAAGGCAGTTCCCCACATAGGAGGGTTCCCTTTTCTCCACATCCTCACCAACATTTGTTGTTGTTTGTGTTTTGGATGTTGGCCATCCTTACTGGTGTGAGATGATATCTCATTGTGGTTTTAATCTGCATTTCTCTGATGATTAGTGATGTGGAGCATCTTTTCATGTGCCTGTTGGCCATCTGAATTTCTTCTTTGGAGAAGTGTCTATTCATGTCCTCTGCCCAATTCTTAATTGGGTTATTTGTTTTTTGTTTGCTGAGGTGTGTGATATCTTTATATATTTTGGATGTCAACCCCTTATCGGATATGTCATTTATGAATATATTCTCCCATACTGTAGGATGTCTTTTTGTTCTACTGATGGTGTCCTTTGCTGTACAGAAGCTTTTTAGCTTGATATAGTCTCACTTGTTCATTTTTGCTTTTGTTTTCCTTGCCTGGGGAGATATGTTCATGAAGAAGTTGCTCATGTTTATGTCTAAGAGATTTTTGCCTATGTTTTTTTCTAAGAGTTGTATGGTTTCATGACTTACATTCAGGTCTTTGATCCATTCTGAGTTTACTTTTGTGTATGGGGTTACACAGTAGTCCAGTTTCATTCTCTAACATGTAGCTGTCCAGTTTTGCCAACACCAGCTGCTGAAGAGGCTGTCATCTCCCCATTGTATCCAAAGCTCCTTTATTATATATTAATTGACTTTATATGTTTGGGTTAATGTTTGGATTTCTATTCTGTTCCACTGGTCTGTGGGTCTGTTTTTGTGCCAACACCAAATTGTCTTGATTACTGTGGCTTTGTAGTAGAGCTTAAAGTTAGGGAGAGTAATTACTCCTGTTTTATTCCTCCTTCTCAGGATTTCTTTGGCTATTCGGGGTCTTTTGTGGTTCCATATTAATTTTAGAACTATTTGTTCCAGTTCATTGAAGAATGATGTTGTGTTTTGATAGGGATCGCATTGAATCTGTTGATTGCTTTAGGTAGTATAATTATTTTGACAATATTTATTTTTCCTAGCTAAGAGTATGGGATGAATTGTCATTTGTTAGTGTCCTCTTTAATTTCTCTTAGGAGTGTTTTGTAGTTTTCAGAGTACAGGTCTTTCACTTTCTTGGTTAGGTTTATTCCTAGGTATTTTATTCTTTTTGATGCAATTGTGAATGGAATTGTTTTTCTGATTTCTCTTTCTGTTAGTTCATCATTAGTGTATAGGAAAGCAACAGATTTCTGTGTGTTCATTTTGTATCCTGCAACTTTGCTGAATTCAGATATTAGTTCTAGTAGTTTTGGAGTGGAGTCTTTAGTGTTTTTTATGTACAGTATCATGTCATCTGCAAATAGTGAAAATTTTACTTCTTCTTTAGCAATCTGGATGCCTTGTATGTCTTTGTTTTGTCTGATTGCCGTGGCTAGGACCTCCATACTATGTTGAATAACAGTGGAGAGAGTGGGCACCCCTGTCTTGTTCCCGATCTTAGATGAATAGCTTTCAGCTTCTCACTGTTAAGTGTGATGTTAGCTGTGGGTTTGTCATATATGGCCTTTATGAGGTTGAGGTACTTGCCCTCTATACCCATTTTGTTGAGAGTTTTAATCATGAATGGATGCTGAATTTTGTCAAATGCTTTTTCAGCATCTATAGAGATGATCATGTGGTTTTTGTCCTTCTTTTTGTTGATGCGGTGGATGATGTTGATGGATTTTCGAATGTTGTACCATCCTTGCATCCCTGGGATGAATGCTACTTAATCATGGTGTATGATCCTCTTGATGTATTTTTGAATTCGGTTTGCTAATAATTTGTTGAGTATTTTTTCATCTACGTTCATTAGGGATTTTGGTCTGTAACTTTCTTTTTTGGTGAGGTCTTTGCCAGGTTTTGGTATTAGAGTGATGCTGGCTTCATAGAATGAGTTTGGAAGTATTCCCTCCTGTTTTGTTTTTTGGAAAACTTTAAGGAGAATGGGTGTTATTTCTTCTCTATATGTCTGGTAAAATTCAGAGGTGAATCCATCTGGCCTGGGGGTTTTGTTCTTGGGTAATTTTTTGATTACCGCTTCAATTTCGTTGTTGGTGATTGGTCTGTTTAGTTTTTCTGTTTCTTGCTTGGTCAGTCTTGGAACGTTGTATTTTTCTAAGAAGTTGTCCATTTCTTCTAGGTTTTCCAGCTTGTTAGCATATAGATTCTCATTGTATTGTCTTATAATTCTTTGTATTTCTGTGGGTCCGTCGTGATTTTTCCTTTCTCATTTCTGATTATGTTTATGTGTGTAGATTCTGTTTTCTCTTAATAAGTCTGGCTAGGGGTTTATCTATTTTGTTTATTTTTTTCAAAGCACCAACTCTTGGTTTCATTGATTTTTTATATTGTTTTATTCTTCTCAATTTTATTTATTTCTTCTCTCATCTTTATTATGTCCCTCCTTCTGGTGACTTTGGGCCTCATTTGTTCTTCTTTTTCCAATTTCAGTAATTGTGTCTTTAGGCTATTCATTTGGGAATGTTCTTGCTTCTTTAAATAGACCTGGATTGCAATATACTTTCCTCTTAGAACTGCCTTTGCTGCGTCCCACAGAAGTTGTGGCTTTGTGTTGTTGTTGTCATTAGTCTCCATATATTCGTTGATCTCTGTTTTAATTTGGTTGTCGACCTATTGATTATCTAGGAGAATGTTGTTAAGTCTCCATGTATTTGTGAGCCTTTTTGTTTTCTTTCTAAAATTTATTTCTAGTTTGATACATTTGTGATCTGAGAAGTTGGTTGGTAGAATTTCAATATTTTTGAATTTACTGAGGTTCTTTTTGTGGCCTAGTATGTGTTCTATTCTGGAAAATGTTCCATGTGCACTTGAGAAGAATGTGTATCCTGTTGCTTTTGGGTGTAGAGTTCTGTAGATGTCTGTTAAGTCCATGTATTCTAGTGTGTTGTTCAGTGCCTCTGTGTCTTTACTTAATTTCTGTCTGGTTGATCTGTCCTTTGGAGTGAGTGGTGTGTTGCAGTCTCCTAAAATGACTGCATTGCTTTCTATTTCTTCCTTTAATTCTGTTAGTATTTGTTTCACATATGCTGGCGCTCCTGTGTTGGGCGCATATATATTTTAAATGGTTATATCCTCTTGTTGGACTGACCCCTTTATCATTATGTAATGTCCTTCTTTGTCTCTTGTTACTTTCTTTGTTTTAAGTCTATTTTGTCTGATACAAGTACTGCAACTCCTGTGTTTTTCTCCCTATTAATTGCATGAAATATCTTTTTCCATCCCTTCACTTTTAGTCTGTGTATATCTTTGTGTTTGAGGTGAGTCTCTTGTAAGCAGCTTACAGATGGGTCTTGCTTTTTTATCCACTCTGTTACTCTGTGTCTTTTGATTAGTGCATTCAGTCCATTTACATTGAGGGTGATTATCAATAGTTATGTACTTATTGTCATTGCTGGCTTTAGATTCGTGTTTACCAAAGGTTCGAGGGTTGCTTCTTTACTATCTAACAATCTAACTTAACTTTCTTGTTAAGTTATTGTGAACACAGTATGTCTCTCCCTTCTTATTCTTCCTCCTCCATTCTTTATATACTAGGTGCTTTTAGTTAGTATTTGGATGGTCTTCTTTCTTTGCTATGATTTTGTTTTCTCTGGTGACATCTTTTTAGCCTTAGGAGTGCTTCCCTCTAGAGCAGTCCGTTTAAGATATCCTGTAGAGGTGGTTTATGAGAGGCAAACTCTCTCAGCTTTCACTTGTCCAGAAATTGTTTAATCCCTCCGTCATATTTAAATGATAATCATGCTGGATACAATATTCTTGGTTTGAGGCCCTTCTGTTTCATTACATTAAATATATCATGCCATTCTCTTCTGGCCTGTAAGGTTTCTGTTGAGAAGTCTGATGATAGCCTGATGGGTTTTCCTTTGTAGGTGATCTTTTTTCTCTCTCTAGCTGCCTTTAATACTCTGTCCTTATCTTTGATATTTACCATTTTAATTATTATGTGTCTTAGTGTTGTCTTCCTTGGGTCCCTTGTGTTGAGAGATCTGTGGGCTTCCATGGTCTGAGAGACAATTTCCTTCCCCAGCTTGGGGAAGTTTTCAGCAATTATTTCTTCAAAGACATTTTCTATCCCTTTTTCTCTCTCTTCTTCTGGTACTCCTATATTGCAAATATTGTTCTGTTTGGATTGGTCACACAGTTTTCTTAATATTCTTTCATTCCTAGAGATCCTTTTATCTCTCTCTGCCTCAGCTTCTCTGTATTCCTGTTCTCTGATTTCTAGTCCATTAACAGTCTCTTGCATCTCGTCCAGTCTGCTGCTAAGCCCATCGATCGCTTGTCTCATTTCTGCATTGTCTTTCCTCACTTCCCTCACTTCCTCCCTTAGCTCTTGCATATTTCTCTGTAGATCCATCAGTATGGTTATGACTTTTAGTCTGAATTCTTTTTCAGAAAGATTGTGCATTTCCATCCCATCAAACTCCCTCTCTAGTGTTGTCTGGGTCTGGGTAAGCTTTGTTTGTACTATATTCCTCTGTCTTTTCATGGCAATAGAACTGGTGGCTGATAGGTGCCACATATGTCAGCTGGGCTCTTTAAGACTTTAAAAAAAAAAGAAAAAAGGAATAGAAAGAAAAGAGGAAAGGAAAATAAAGGAAAGAAAGAAAAGAAAAGAATAAAAGAAAAAAAAGAAAAAAAAACGCCCACCAGATGTAGATTCTGTGAGAGGATGCTGTAGGTGGCGCTGTTGCTCCACTATTCTGCAGCCGTGGCAGGGCCCTTTGTAGGTCTGGCAGGGGTGGGAACGAATGGGAAGCTGCTGATCTCTGTGGGAAGTCTCAGTGGGGCTACTTTTTCCCAGTAACCAGCCAAGGGGTCCGAAATTCCCCAGGACTACCAGCCTGTTGGGCTGTGAGTGCTGGGACAATCCTGCTCCTCCACTGGGCCCCTGCCTCTTTAAGACTGCTAAAAAGGCACACGCTTTTCTTTTGTCCCCGGGCTGCTGAGAGGACCCAGGTGCGTTCCCTGGCTCAGATCCTGCACCTCTGACTCTCCAGTCCCCGATACACCACGTGATGTGTGTCAGCGCTCCCGGCGCAGATCACCAGGGCTGGTTATTTCACAGGCCTGTTCTTCCACTCCCTCCCCACTATGAATCCTCTCCTCCCACTGGTGCGCTGGGGTGGGGGAGTGCGCGGGTCCCACCGGGTCTCGGCTCTGTATCTCACCCGCTTCGCGGGGTGCCGAGTCCTCTCAGGTGTAGCTGCAGGCTGGGTGCTGTCCTGTATCTTCTGGTCTCTCTTTTAGGAATAGTTTGTATTTGTTGTATTTCCATAAATATATATGGTTTTGGGAGGAGATTTCCGCCGCCCTGCTCATACCACCATCTTCCTGGAAGTCTCTCCACATCTTTTAATACATACGCACATATATATATGTGTGCATACACTTACATATATATGGATAATTCAGGAAAATACATTCATACATATACAATTTACATAAATATGTGCATATTTATTTATTGTCAGGATTAGGAAAGATCTCTTGAAATTGTCTTTGATTTTTGAAGTATAGGTAGCAAATATCTGAGAGAACAATTTTGAAGAAATCTCATGCATTAATGTATTTTTTTAACCATAGAACTATCTTGTTTTGTCTCCCACTGATTCTTTTTCCCAATATATGATCATGAAAAGTTTAAAACAGACAGCATAACTGAAAGAACTTTAAAGTAAACATTGGTGTACCCACCACCCAGACCCTACCGCGGGCATTCCACTCTCCCTGCATACCTCACAGCCGCTCATCTACTATTCTGCCCTTGGATCTACTAATCTGTCTAGTTTTGATGCATGTCATAATATATTTATATGTTGATTTTAATAATTTGTATTGCTATTACTAATGTTGATAGTGAAAAACACTCAACTGCATATCGTCATTCAGTCAAGCAAGTTTCATTCACAATAACTCCACGGGAAAGGATAGCACAGGCCTGCTTTCCTCTGTTCTGAGGAAAATAAAACAGTATAATCTTTTACTTATAAGGAGACTTAAAGGTTGGTATTAAATTTCTATATATATAATGTGCACTTTTAACGTTTAATCACTTTTATAACACAATTTGGAAACATTAACCTTTGAACCAAAAATATTAAAGACTATTACTTGCCCAGTGTCATTTAGGATAATGGTAAGTTGGATGTTGGGCTGTTAAGTATCCACATGCATCTGATTTTTGTCCTTGTCCTTGTATCCTTACATACTGAGAATATAAGTAACAGAAGGTTTTCATAAAATAAGGAACTTTGGTATTGGTTTTATTTATGGACACTGTACAATGGATCTCTTCTCTCCCAAATATCTCCCATGCCTGCCTGAAATCCTACTGTCATGTTTTGTGGCTTTTTGGGGAGATCCTGTAAAAGTGCCAAGAATTTTCGCTATCATTGCCTGCTTTCCTCAGTCCTTCTGGACTATCTGACCAGGCCAGGGAGCCCAGCTGATGGTCAGCCCACCAGTGGAGGAAGTTAGAATGAGTCTTGCTGCCTGGTATTCTGGTGTCTTGGAAACACTTGGATTCACATAGGTGTACAGGGCCAAATAAATAAATACTCTTATGACTGATCTTGACTCTTCTGCAATTCCAACACACACCTTCAACCAATCGTCTTTTTCCTTCCCTCCCTCCCTTTTGTCCCTCTCTTTCTCCTCTTCTCTATCTAATCAACTGTTTTTCAGGGCAAACTGCTTGGAGTTGCTTTAGTATCATGTATTAGTCAGGGTTCTCCAGAAAAACCAGCTTACGATATATATAAAATATATGTATGAAAATATTTATTATAAAGAATTGGCTCATGTAATTATGGAAGCTCAGAAGTCCCATGATGTGCTGTTTGCAAGCTAGAAGCAGTGAAAGGCCTGTGATGTAATTCTGGTCTGATTCTAAATGCCTGAGAACCAGGGGAGCAGGTGGTCCGACCCCCAGTCAGAGGGCACAAGGATATCAATTCCCAGCTCAAGCAGACCGGCAGGAAGCAAAAGAGGCAAATTTACTCTTTCTCTGACTTTTTGTTCTATCGGGACCTCCAGGAATTATGCCCACTCACAGCGGAGAGGGCCATCTACTTTACTGAGTCCTCTGATACAAATGCACAGCCATACCCAGAAATGATGTTTAATCTGGGCACCTACTGTCCCAGTCAAGTTGACAAAAAAATCAACCCTCACATATAATTAGAAAGAGAACTTGGAATATGAGGGCTTTCCCAGGCGAGGCGCAAAGTTCAGTTAAAACAGCCTTTGGTTCCAATTTCTGCCACTAGGTGTCACTAAGTAATCTAATTAAATATCCAATTTATAATGCCAACAAATGAGCAGACATGGAGCTGAGAGAGGCAGAGATAAAAATGAAGGTCATGTGGCCAGAGATAAATAAAATCCTGTAGATTATCGTAATAGCTGTTTCAAAACAGCAGGTTGAGTCTCTGGAATAGGAATTAGAAAATTCATGAATTAACAAGAGCATATGAAGGGATTTAGTCTTTATTGGTGAAAATGAATAAATCCTTCATAGTTTATGTGTCCTTCCTTTTTCTCTCTCCTGTTAAACCGGAAATCTTGATGCCTGCAGTTTCATGAGCATAACTGGATTTTATGTGGCCTAAATGTATTGGCCTGGCGACTGGCAGTGCTAATGCAACTCTGCTCACGCTGATTCTTGATCATTCCATATATTTTATTGTTTAACTTTTTTAAAGAATATTTTTGAGGGTGCTGACCTGAACTTCCCTAAAAATCAAGCTTGATAAACTTTCACTTTAGGAAAATCCTTGGGTGAACTCCTTATTCATCCTTCAAGGCTCAGATCCCATGTTGTCTTCTCCATCAAACCTGACCCCCAGGCATTATCGCCTTTCCTTTCATTCCCATAGCACAGCTGTATATTCTTCCAGGAGGCATTTCACCCTTTGCCTGGGAATTAATATTCATGCATCTGTCTTCTCCGCAGACCGTGAGCTCCCTGAGCGCAGGAACTAATGTCCTGTACAGCACGTGAGCCGGCACGGACTGACTCCCCCAAGCACTTCGCTAGAATCTTCTCCGATGTCGTTCCAACAGGCCGTGAACTGGTTGTGTGTGTTCTGTGTTTTCTAATACTGCGTGATTAGAGTAATTAAGGGCTTGCTAAGTTGACATGGAAAGAGGTTTTTGTTCTGTTTTGTGTTTTTGGACAGTGTATTCAAATATTTGTAAAAGGAGTTGCTTATCGTTCACCACGGCCAATCCACTTTAAAAGAGTTGCACAGCAAAGGAGGAGACCATATTTATAAGGGACGCTAAATCAATATTTAACTTCAGGGGACATTTTAAGCAAATGACTTCACTTTTCCTTAAGAGAAATAAGATTAGGAAACATCTTTTCTTTAGATGTTTTAAAGAGGTTAATGAACTTGCAAATTCAAACAAATATCCCAAAATGTTACCAAATAGTTAGGTCTGAATTTTCTATATAGTCTTACTTTTGTAAAATAAGTGTAAATTACATTAAGGAACTTATAATGTAATTCAGCACCCGTTTATTAATGCTTACTACGTGCCTGGTGCTATATTGAAGCAAGAAGGAGTTATCAGAATGGCTAGTGTCTCCCCCTCCAGAGACTCAAAGTTAGTGGTACCATGGATCTAAATACAATTTGCTAAGAGCCAGGAACCAGGAGATCTGATTGACCCCACGAGGGAGGACGAGGTCGTCAGGGAGGTCTCACAGAGCAGCATGCCATCTGAACGAGAAGTTTACCATCTGTGAAGTCAGAAAGCTTTGCAGTTTCTACTTCATGGCTTAGCTAAGTTGAAGCAGGAAGAGATTTAGGCAGTATTTATGGGGTGTTTAAAAGCCTCAATTTGTAACATTTTATTAACTGATCAGCTGTATCTTTTAATCTACTGTAATGATAAAGCTATTAGAGTAAATCAAAGTGAGTATTTTCTGCCATTATGTTGACATTGCCCTAACATACTGGATTTCAAACTTTGGAGCATGTTGAAATCATCAGCAAGGTTGTTAAGACACAGATTCCTCCCCAATTTACTAAATTGGAACTTCCTGTATGAGGAGGCAGTGTGCTTTTAACAATTCCATGGGATTCTGGTATAAATTACATAAGCAATTTGACAAATCAGAGATAAAACGTGCGTTTATAAGGCGTGCTATTACTAATATTATCTTATCTATTAATGAATATTCCTCTTGAGGGAAGATAAGGAAACTTAACATTTACTAGGTGTTTTCCTCTTTGCGCCAGGATTGCATATAGATCACTTTTTCAAAAATTGCAATACCAGCAAAACTCAAGATGAGAAAACTTAAGGTTTGGAAAGGTTGAGAAACTTGATCAGGATCACACATCTTGTAACTGGTGAAACCAGTAATAAACTTGAGCCCTGCTCCTTGCCCCCTTTGAGTGTATACAGTATGTCTCAGTCTCAGAGAAATTTTAAAAACACATTTCCTGCAAGATAACTCTTTAAGTCACTTCCATTAAAAACAAAAGATGACGGTGATTTTCTCCCTCGTGTGCTCTGACCTGGCTGCTGAGAACACAATTCCCAGAGAAGGAGAGAGCCAGCTCTGCTACTGACAATTTCTTCCACTTCCATCCAGCCTTCAGGCCTTTTCCTGACATTCCTGAATCAGGCAGTAAATATGGACAAATCTAAACCTTAGCATTTAACCATGCCGGCTGTGGTGTTACTGAGCTCCTCTGAGCATGCACTGTAGAGGTGGGACATTCCTAAAGGTCATCAATTTGTTGATTGAATGCAACCAGTATGTTTGCACAAATGACTCCTTTTCCAAAGGGATAGTTGGGATTTAACCAAACTAAAGAAGAAAACTTCTGACACACTCAGTCCTTTATCTGGCTAGTTAATTTGTGCCTGAGGACAGTCTTGAGTGTGGCCTGGGTGAAGCTGGTGAGCACTAATTCCTGCTGACCTCTAGAAAGTTAGTGGAATACCAGGGCCTGAGACGGGTCAGGGAAGCTCAGCTCAGAGATGACCCCGGACCTAAAGGCACAGAATTTCTGACCCTTCGGCTACAGGGGCCCTGAAAGTGTTGTCAGAGGTGGGTGGCGCTGTAGGTTTTGTTTCATTTTACTTTTATTGGCAGCTGTAGTCTCCGAGGATCCTGAAGAATATAAAAGCTGGGCTTTCACTACTGTTCTTTAAAAATGGGAACCTTGAGTTCAAAAGCTAATGGTCTTAAAAACACCCACATTAAATAGTTATAGAAAACCAATGAGAGTAATATAAATACCATTTTAAAATTCAGTAACTGAATCTTATTAAAATGAAATCATTGTTAGACAGATTTAAGTGTTTATGTCATTTTGAAAACATATATATAAACATCATCCATTATGGATTTATAATCAAACTTTTTTGCCCTTGCATTTGCCTATTTTAAAATGGGTCCGTTTTTGTACATGCACAAGTATATGTGGACACTTCACTTCCAGGAACACAATTTAATGTGTCTATAATCACAGATTTACAGAGCAATGTTCCCTCAATCTGGGGACAAAGATCATGAGGGGTCCCACTGCCTTCTCCAGGAGGCACCATGACAATGTCTCTGCTCTATTTTGTCCCAGAAACCTCTGTCAGTCCTGTTTATGACCATCATTTTCCTAAAACAAAAAAAAAGGATAATCCATAGCCCAAGCTTTATTATTCATTTTTCAAATTCTTATTTATGAAAGTTGCTATTTCAGTAGGCAGAGAAGATTTAGCTGGCACCTGAACAGGCTCCCCTCAACACGCCATGCTGGCAAGCAGAACCCGCTGACTGCCTAAGTGCAGAAATCCCCCTTACATGGGCGGTTTAGGAGCTGGCAGTGGTGGTGGGAGTTTTCTGGACAGTGCTTCCAGGCGGCCTGCCTTCCTGGTCTGTCTCTATCCTGAAGTCCCCAAAAGTTTGGCCTCCACACTAACACTTCATGCTGTGAAGGGCTGCTCCCCCACATGTACTAATTCTGAGAGTTAACTTAGTGATAGAACGTAGAGGAAATGTGGACCCCCACCTGTCCTTCAGGACGTCCTTGTATAGGAACAACCTCGGGCTATTAGTTTTTATAATGGGAGCTCAGTAAGGCTGGGTTACATCAGTGTGCACACACGCACACACGCACACACACACACACACCCCAATACCCGACTGACAGGTATGGCTGTAAAAGGGAACATTTTCTTCCTTGAACATGTTTTGTTTGTGTTTGCCCATGAAAAGATGGGTCTATTTCTGTGCAGGTGTGTAATAGGGTGATGACCCTATTTTATTCAGAGAAATCCCTCACTTTTCTACTTAGCTTTAGATCATGGGGGAACAAAAGTTGGCCAGTGCTTTTGCTCTCTCATGGATACACTAGGAAGGGAGTCTGAACTTCTCCTTGCATTTTCTAACTCTCTCCTTCCCATCGGATGAGATGCTGCTAGCTGGTCTAATTGGTTCCTGGGACTAATTAGTCATTCCCCACTTGCTCCATCCTAGCACACTGTGATCCATATGACTTGTTCAGGCCAGCACTATGTCAAGCTAATAGACTACACATCCCAAACTTTTCTTGCAACTAGAGGCGGCCAATGAGATGGAAGCAGAAATTGTTGGGTGGTGTTCCAAGGAAGTTCTTCCTCAGCTCTAGCCCCTTCATATATGCTTAGAATTCCAGTTCTGTCCTATTGCCTGAAACTTGGATGAAATGTCTGGAGCTGCAGTCACTATCTTGCAACCTTAAGGTGACCTTGAAAATAGAAGCTATAGGCTAAGGATGAGGAATTGAAAATAGAAAGCTCCTCAGACTCTGATGATTGTAGAGCACATTACCAGTCTTGGCTTACTATCTTTAAACTTATTTTGGGGGAAGAAAGGTGAACCTGTATCTCTTAAGGGTTTTGTTCAATGCGGCCAAACCTAGTCTGTTACAAAAGATATACAAGTCTCATAATCAAGAATAGCTCTTCTTTCTCTCCTCTTTCTCCCTCCTAACTCATATCCTCCAAGCCCCCAGTTGTTGCCCTCTTTTCAGCTTCTTGTTTCCAGCTGGTAAATGCAGGGCTTGGTCTGCTTATCATATGAGAACTGGAAGCACGCAGGGTGTCATGTCCACCACCGCTGAACACATGACCCAGCATTTGGAAAGCCTAGACCCCCGTTTGGGTTCAGGCATCCAAGTGGCAGCAGGATCTTGTCTCCTGACTGGAGGCGAATTAACCAATCATATTATTAATCACTGCTGTTTCCATAAGGATGAGCACGTGAAGAATGATAAAGAAGACTGGGTGTTTTCTTTATGGTATTTCTAAGAGGGTAGTTTTCTTTTGTTCTGAGAGGGCAGTGCTGGTGGAAAAATTCCTTCTTCTGAGAGAGGAATGTGAGAAGAAGGGAAAATCCCCCAAAAGACACAAACCCTCCACTTCATCATATATGTTTAGAATTCCACTCTGGTCCTAGCCTGTCTGTCACCTCTGCTTCTCTAGCTGCTTTAAAGTGAGGAAAGGACAGGAGGGAAGAGATGTCACTGGATCCAGGGCCTTCCAGTCCAGCAGGCCTGTTATCTAGTGGCTCTGAGGATAAACTAGAGCATGCGTTTCTCTGCTTGGCAAAGGCACACATGCTCTCTCCGTGTGCACCTGCATAGCAGCAAGGGGCAGGGGCGGCACAAAGAAGCTGTGTGGGAACGGTGGACTGCGGTCTGTCTCCCTGCTTTGGAACTTAACACTGTGTGAACAATTGTGAATAAGGAGAAGGAAGGTTCTTTGGTTACAAATTAAGGACAGGCAGCCACAATTTGCAATGGCTGTTCAGGACTCAGAATGCAAGTCACAGCCCTTCCTAGACTACTCCTCCCTTCTGTAGGAGGTTAAACGAAGAATGTTTATATCTAGAAAATGGGGCAAGATACCCTCTCTTCATTTAAGTATCATTTTCTTCCCATCTGCTGTCTGAGGAAGAGGGTTGAAATCCTTTTGATTGCACCAACAGTGATTAGAAAAGCACCCCATAAGCACCACTTTTCTTCCCAGCCAGAGGAAACATGTTCTGCATTATCTTCTAAAAGAGTCATCAGAGTTTGACAATTTTGTCAAAATAATGTACTTTGAAAACAGAACTTAATATTCAGGACACCATGATGACTGGAGTAATAACCTACAGCTTCAGTCTCAAAGCAGTGTGTTGTGCATGTGTGTGCATGTGTCCCAGGTTTGGCCCCAATGGGGGATCCAATGAGCCACAGTGCCTCAAATCAGCCACTCCCCGGCTATGGGCTATGAATACCTGCCCATATGTTTTAGATTCACCTGCCACACTGTGCCTCTATTTAAAGCTACTGACTGTTCAATGTTGCCTGTATTTGTTATTGTGTATTTGTATATCACCTTTTGCTGGATAACAGGCTTTTCAAAAATATACTAAGGTTCTTACCACAAATGTGGGTGGCAGGTGTTGTTCCTTTCTTCCTCCAGATGAGGAAAATGAAGATACAGAAAGGAGTCACATGACTTGTGCAGGCTCATTAAAGCCTTTGGAAAACGTAAGCCCTCATTTGCCTTCAACTTAATTTAATATGTCAAATTAGCAATTGACTTGTCTCATACAATTTTTTTGTGATCTCATTCACATACCGTAAATCTACCCTTTTAAAGTATATATAATTGTGTGGTTTTTAATATATTCAGAAAGCTGTACAACTGTAACACTATCTGATCCTACCTCAGAAAGAAACACCATATATACGAGCGGCTTATCCCTGTCCTCCTCATTTCCCCCACCCCTGGCAAGTGCTAATCTACGTCTCTATGGATTTGCCTATTCTGGACATTTTGCATAAACTGAATCATACAATATGTGGCTATTTGTGTCTGGTTTCTTTCATGCAGCATAACTTTTTGAGGTGAGTATTTAATTCCTTTTTATGGATAAATAATATTTCATTGTATGGCTATGCCACATTTTGTTTATGTATTCATTGGTTGATGGACATTTGGGTTGTTTCCACTTTTTAGCTATTAGGTATAATGCTTCCAGGAACATTTATACACCAATTTGTGTGTGTACACAGTTTTCGGTTCTCTTGAGCATATACCTAGAAGCAGAACTTTTGAGTCATATGGTAACTCTATGTTTAATCTTCTGAGGAATTCCCAAACTGTTTTACAAAGAGGCTGTACCGTTTTATATTCCCATAGTGGCGTATGGGGTTTGCAGTTTCTCTGAATCTTTGCCAACACTTGTTATTGTCTACCACTGGGATTACAGCCATCCTAGCCAGTTTTTAAACAATAATAATATAATGTGAAACTAGATACCCTGGCTCAACTTCCAAGCTGGAGGAGTGAATTATGTGGCCCTTGGAACAGGAACCCTTTTCCCCACTAGACTTCTCTTGCTTCCATTATCCTATACCTTATCTGTGACAGGCTTTCTGGAGTCAGCACTTAATAGGAGAGAGAAGCTGCTTGAGTCCTCACCTCCTCTCTCCATTCCCAGGGTCCTAGTCTCAGTGTACATGGACGCTTTTCCAAGTTTATTCCAACTCTACATAGAAACTCTTCCGTCATTAACACCAAGCTCAATGCATTTACTATCATCATCATTTTCAGCTGTCCTGGAATACTCTTTACTTCCCCATTTGATATATTAATCATATTAACAGTGATATTAAATGCCAAAATACTCATAGCACTTATTATACACAGTGCCATTTAATCCTTATAACAACCCTGTGATACATGTTGTTAATGTCCTGGAAATTTTAGAGAGGAGGAAAGTGAAGATTAGGAGTGTAAGGTCAGTTTCCTTGGCTACACAGCCATCGATTGCAAAGTAGGACTGACTAGGGAGGGGGTAATGTCAGCTTTGTCTGCCCTGATATTTATTTCTTCTTGGCTTTTTCTCAGGCCCTGGAAGTCTAGAGGACTCCCTGACACTGACAAATGGTTTCTTCACCTCCCCTCTCACAAATGCCACCATAATCCTGGAGGGAATTACAGAGCTAGGGAGACTTGAGATGACTTGGTTTTACTTAATTATAATTTTAATTATTCCATTAGGTCATTATGTCTCTGGAGTCAATTCTCCTCCTCAGATACTTTTTGATAATTAGAAAATGAATTTATGACTATTTTCTTCATGATTTTCAGCAGGGTAAAGTCAATTGGGTCAATTTAAGTTTGGGGTAATTTCTTGGCTTGACAGATAATAAAGCTAACTCCATGCACACAGCCCAACAATCCTGTTTTTTCTCATCTATGAAACCAAATATAGCAGTGTTATTTTATACCAGGTGAAGGACGACTCTCACTGGAACAGAATACCTTCCGACCACACATTCTATGCTTTTGCTGGTTTGTGAAATGCATTCTCCGAATAGATGGCAACAATGCTGGCCTGGACTTGAATTTTTGATGCCAGACTGCCATTAAATGGGGAAACAGAATGCAAATCTCAACATTCCAGGAAGAATGGAAGTAAAGGAGTTTGTATTTTTAAGGCTCTATTTAAATTAAAATAGTATCTCTCTTTTGATATTAAGCTTTGAATCACCTATTTTCTTATAGTTGAAAACACCAGAATGAAAAACTCAGAGCCCCAAATGCTTTTTTAAAAACTGTTCCACCCCCCAACCTTCTTAAGAGCAAAAGAGAGGGACTGAATATCTAAAAAATATAGACACGACCTTTTCACATGGGTCTTGACTACACATTAGGTATTGCATGACACATACGCAATATAAATTGCTTTTACTTTCATACCTGGAGAACTAGAAGCAAGTCCTCTTCTCAGTGATAGGACAGGATGAGAGTGAACTATTTTTTACATTTCTTCTCTGGAAGGGGAATGTGTGTGTGTGTGCGTGTTTGAAAGTCTTCGGGGAAAGACTAAAGAACAACTGGAGGGAATGATGTCAAATTAATTTTAATTAACATTCCGTAATAAAGCCAACCCCTGAGAACTGTTTTTCTTGATAAATAACACTTCTTGTCATAAATAACCCTATTCATTACACAGGCAAACATGACCTCAAAATAAGTGAATCCACTGAATTCTGTTAAAGTCATTTAACTCGGGTTTACTCGGGTTTATTCTATTTCTTTAAAAACATGTTCCCTTTTAATTCTAGTTCATAGTAACATTTGGAAGAAATGTGTCTGAGTTACAAGGATCTTTAACTAGAGACTTTCCTCTGATGTTAGTTCTCTGACACAAATTCTACACGACTAATATTTGGATGATTCTTATAATAGGCACGGTTTTAAAATAAAATGGACGTTTATTATTTTTCATTAAAATTTGTTTTTATTTTTTATTTTTTCATTATTTTTTCTTGTGTTGAGAACTTTTTTTTGGTATCGTTAATGTACAATCACTTGAACAACATTATAGTTACTAGACCCCCTATTATCAAGTCCCCCCCGACATACCGCATTACAGTTACTGCCCATCAGCGTACTAAGATGCTACAGAATCATTATTTGACTTCTCTGTAAATACTGCCTTTCCCGTGTCCACCCCTGCTATATTATGTGTGCTAATCGTAATGCCCCTTACCCATCCCTTCCCACCCATCCTCCCCAATCCTTTTCCCTTTGGTAACTGTTAGTCCATTCTAGGGTTCTGTGAGTCTGCTGCTGTTTTGTTCCTTCAGTTTTTTCTTTGTTCTTATACTCCACAGATGAGGGAAATCATTTGGTACTTGTCTTTCTCCGCCTGGCTTGTTTCACTGAGCATAATACCCTCTAGCTCCATCCATGTTGTTGCAAATGGTAGGATTTGTTTTCTTCTTAGGGCTGAATAATATTCCATTGTGTATATGTACAACATCTTCTTTATCCATTCATCTACTGATGGACACTTAGGTTGCTTCAATTTCTTGGCTATTGTAAATAGTGCTGCGATAAACATAGGGGTGCATATGTCTTTTTCAAACTGGGCTCCTGCATTCTTAGGGTAAATTCGTAAGAGTGGGATTCCTGGGTCAAATGGTATTTCTATTTTGAGTTTTTTGAGGAACCTCCATACTGCTTTCCACAATGGTTGAACTAATTTACATTCCCACCAGCAGTGTAGGAGGGTTCCCTTTTCTCCCCATCCTCGCCAACATTTGTTGTTGTCTGTCTTGTGGATGTTGGCCATCCTAACTAGTGTGAGGTGATATGTCATTGTGGTTTTCATTTGCATTTCTCTTATGATTAGCGATGTGGAGCATCTTTTCATGTGCCTGTTGGCCATCTGAATTTCTTCTTTGGAGAAGTGTCTGTTCAGCTCCTCTGTTCATTTATTTGCTTTTTGTTTGTTGAGGTGCGTGAGCTCTTTGTATATTTCGGATGTCAACCCTTTATCAGATATATCATTTATGAATATATTCTCTCATACTGTAGGATGTCTTTTTGTTCTATTGATGGTGTCCATTGCTGTACAGAATCTTTTTAATTTGATATAGTCCCACTTGTTTATTTTTGCTTTTGTTTCCCTTGCCCAAGGAGATACATTCATGAAGACATTGCTCATGTTTATGTCCAAGAGATTTTTGCCTATGTTTTTTTCTAAGACTTTTATGGTTTCATGACTTACATTCAGGTCTTTGATCCATTTTGAGTTAACTTTTGTGTATGGGGTTAGACAGTAATCCAGTTTCATCCTCTTACATGTAGCTGTCCAGTTTTGCCAACACCAGCTTTTAAAGAGGCTGTCATTTCCCCATTGTATATCCATGGCTCCTTTATTGTATATTAATTGACCATATATGCTTGGGTTTATATCTGGGCTGTCTATTCTGTTCCACTGGTCTATGGGTCTGTTTTTGTGCCAATACCAAATTGTCTTGATTATTGTGGCTTTGTAGTAGAGCTTGAAGTCAGGGAGTGTAATTCCCCTGCTTTATTCTTCTTTCTCAGGATACCTTTGGCTATTCGGGGTCTTTTGTTGTTCCATATGAATTTTAGAACTATTTGTTCTAGTTCATTGAAGAATGCTGCTGGTATTTTGATAGGGATTGCATTGAATCTGTAGATTGCTTTAGGCAGGATGGCCATTTTGACAATATTAATTCTTCCTAGCCAAGAGCATGGGACGAATTTCCATTTATTAGTGTCCTCTTTAATTTCTCTTAAGAGTGTCTTGTAGTTTTCAGGGTATAGGTCTTTCACGTCCTTGGTTAGGTTTATTCCTAGGTATTTTATTCTTTTTATGTGATTGTGAATGGAACTGTTTTCCTGATTTCTCTTTCTTCTAGATCACTGTTAGTGTATAGCAATGCCACTGATTCCTGCATATTAATTTTGTATCCCACAACTTTGCTGAATTCATATATTAGATCTAGTAGTTTTGGAGTGGATTCTTTAGGGTTTTTTATGTACACTATCATGTCATCTGCAAACAGAGACCGTTTGATTTCTTCCTTTCCAATCTGGATGCCCTTTATTTCTTTGTGGTCTGATTGCCATAGCTAGGACCTACAGTACTATGTTGAATAAAAGAGGGGAGAGTGGGCTTCCTTGTCTTGTTCCTGATCTTAAAGGAAAAGCTTTCAGGTTCTCACTATTAAGTATAATGTTGGCTGTGGGGTTGTCATATATGGCCTTTATTATGTTGAGGTACTTGCCCTCTATACCAATTTTGTTGAGAGTTTTTATTATGAATGGATGTTGAATTTTGTCAAATGCTTTTTCAGCATCTATGGAGATGATCATGTGGTTTTTGTCCTTCTTTTTATTGATGTGGTGGATGATGTTGATGGATTTTCGAATGCTGTACCATCCATGCATCCCTGGGATGAATCCCACTTTATCATGATGGATGATCTTTTTGATGTATTTCTGAATTCAGTTTGCTAATATTTTGTTGAGTATTTTTGTATCTCTATGTTCATCAGGGATATTGGTCTGTAATTTTCTTTTTTTGCATTGTCTTTGCCTCGTTTTGGTATTAGAGTGATCTTGGCGTCGTAGAATGAGTTTGGGAGTATTCCCTCCTCTTCTACTTTTTGGAAAACTTTAAGGAGGATGGGTATTAGCTCTTCACTAAATGTTTGATAAAATTCAGCAGTGAAACCATCTGGTCCAGGAGTTTTGTTCTTAGGTAGTTTTTTGATTACCAATTCAATTTCTTTGCTGGTAATTGATCTATTCAGATTTTCTGTTTCTTCCTGGGTCAGCCTTAGAAGGTTGTATTTTTGTAGAAAGTTGTCCATTTCTTCAAGGTTATCCAGTTTGTTGCCATATAATTTTTCATAGTATTCTCTCATAATTCTTTGTATTTCTGTGGTGTTCGTAGTGATTTTTCCTTTCTCACTTCTGATTCTGTTTATGTGTGTAGACTCTTTTTTTCTTGATAATTCTGGCTAGGGGTTTATCTATTTTGTTTATTTTCTCAAAGAACCTGCTTCTGCTTTCATTGATTCTTTCTATTGTTTTATTCTTCTCAATTTTATTTATTTCTGCTCTAATCTTTATTATGTTCATCCTTCTACTGACTTTGGGTCTCATTTGTTCTTCCTTGTCTAGTTTCATTAATTGTGAGTTTAGACTATTCGTTTGGGATTGTTTTTCTTTCCTGGGTAGGCCTGTATTGCAATATATATCCCTCTTAGCACTGTCTTTTCTGCATCCCACAGGTTTTGTGGTGTTGAATTATTGTTGTCATTTGTCTCCATATCTTGCTTGATCTCTGTTTTTATTTGGTCATTGATCCATTGATTATTTAGGAGCATGTTACTAAGCCTTCACGTGTTTGTGGGCTTTTTCATTTTCTTTGTGTAATTTATTTCTAGTTTCATACATTTGTGATCTGAGAGGCTGGTTGGTACAATTTCAATCTTTTTTAATTTACTGAGGTTTTGTGGCCTAGTATATGATCTATTCTTGAAAATGTTCCATGTGCACTTGAGAAGAATGTGTATCCTGTTGCTTTTGGATGGAGTGTTCTGTAGATGTCCGTTAGGTCCATCTGTTCTAATATGTTGTTCAGTGCCTCTATCTCTTGAAATCTGTTTTGTCTGATACAAGTACTGAAACTCCTGCTTTTTTCTCACTATTAGTTGCTTGAAATATCTTTTTCCACCCCTTTACTTTCAGTCTGTGTATGTCTTTGGGTTTGAAGTGAGTCTCTTGTAGGCAGCATATAGAAGGGTCTTGTTTTTTTATCCATTCAGTAACTCTATGTCTTTTTATTGGTGCATTCAGACCATTTACATTTAGGGTGATTATCGATAGGTATGAACTTATTGCCATTGCAGGCTTTAGATTAGTGGTTACCAAAGGTTCAAGGGTAATTCCCTTACTATCTAACAGTCTAATTTAACTCACTTCATATGCTATTACAAACACAACCTAAAAGTTCTTTTTTTTTATCCTTTTTATTCCTCTTCCATTCTTTGTATGTTATGAATCATATTCTGTACTCTTTTCTATCCCTTGAGTGACATCTATTTAGCCTTATGAATACTTCCATCTATAGGAGTTCCTCCAAAATGCACTGTAGGGGTGGTTTGTGTGAGGTAAATTCTCTCAACTTTTGCTTATCTGAAAATTGTTTAATCCCTCCTTCAAATTTAAATGATAACCCTTCTAGGTAGAGTATTCTTGGCTCGAGGCCCTTCTGCTTCATTGCATTAAATATATCATGCCACTCCTTTCTGGCCTGTAAGGTTTCTGTTGAGAAGTCTGATGATAGCCTGATGGGTGTTCCTTTGTATGTGATCTTTGTTCTCTCTCTAGCTGCTTTTAAAAGTCTGTCTTTATCCTTGATCTTTGCCATTTTAATTATTATATGTCTTGGTGTTGTCTTCCTTGGGTCCCTTGTGTTGGGAGATCTGTGCACCTCCATGGCTTGAGAGACTATCTCCTTCCCCAGACTGGGGAAGTTTTCAGCAATTACCTTCTCAATGACACTTTCTATCCCTTTTTCTCACTCTTCTTCTTCTGGTACCCCTATAATGCGAATATAATATAATTCTGTTTGGATTGGTCACACAGTTCTTTCAATATTATTTCATTCTTAGAGATTCTTTTTTCTCTCTGTGCCTCAGCTTCTTTGTATTCCTCTTCTCTAATTTCTATTCCATTTACCATCTCTTCTACTACATCTAATCTGCTTTTAAATCCCTCCATTGTATGTTTCATTTCAGATATGGAATTTTTTTAATGATTGAATTTCTGACTTAAATTCATTCCTGAGGTCTTGAATATTTTTCTGTACCTCCATAAGCATGTTTATAATTTTTATTTTGAACTCTCTTTCAGGAAGATTGGTGAGTTCAGTTTTATTTGGCCCTTTTTCTGGGGTTTGTGAGATTATGGTCTGAACCATGTTATTTTGACGTTTTTCATATTTCCGTGTGGTGCCCACTAGTGTGCAGAAACTCCAGTCTCTGGAGCTGCTCAGCCCCTAGAGTGAAGTCGGGGGTCGTAGTGGACCGGAGCTGGTACCTGGGGGGAGGAAAGATCTGTTTCCTGATTCCCGTCTGCAGTGCCTGTCTCCAGTGTCAGAGTTAGTGGGCCAAGCACACACATGTAAGCCTCTGTGCTTTGCGTCTCTAGCTGTTGTAGTCAGGGCCTCCGTCTGGCTGGCCTGATGCCAGCCCAGTGACTGCCAGTTTGCGAACCGATGCTGGCAGGCTAGGAGGAAGGTGCAGCAGGCTGTGTGTCACAGTGGGGGGCCTCGGAGCTGAGTAGCCAACCAGGAGATTGGAGCACGTGAACCTCCTCAAAGTTCCCAACCAGCTGGACAGAGCACACCCAGACAATCTTGTCCAGCTCTCCCTTCTCCCGTGCAGCAAGCTCCATGCAAACTCCACCCCTTCAGCAGCCCTCTTGCTGCTAGGAAGCCTCTCAGACCCCTGGCCCCTCTTCTGACACAGAGCAGCCAGATGTGAATCCCCTCTCCACAAACGGCTGGAATGTCAGCCTCCCAAGCCCTCCGCCCATCCGAGCTCCCCAACGCCTAGAGCACCACACAATATAGGTTTCCACTCACAAAGCAGATCTCCAGGGCTAGGTGTTCAGCAGTCCCAGACTTCCATTCCCTCCCCGCTCTGTTTCTCTTCCTCCCACCAGTGAGCTGGGGTCGGGGAAGGGCTTGGGTCCCGCCAATTAAGGCTTTCCTATATTACCCTGTTTTGTCAGGTCTGCTCTGTTTGTGAGGTCTGTATGCAGTCTGGTTCAGCCTTCTTTCTTGTTGCTGTTTTAGGGTTAGGTGTATTAATTAACTATATTTTTGTACTATTTGTGGTTTTGGGAGGAGTTCTCTGTGTCACCTCTCATGCTGCCATCTTGAATCTCTATTTTCCATTAAATTTTTTTAATTGGCATACATACATGTGATGGTATAATCAGCTTTGACTACAAGCTGGCGTTTGTTATTAAAATACACAAAAAATACTCCACCAGCCAGGGGTCTGTATTCTTCCTCATGTCTTTCCATATGAACACTGCTTCACACATTTTGATTCCAACTCTCCAGTTTCTATCTTCTCAATTCTTCAGTAATCTCCAAGGCAGAAATTCAATGGAGGTGAAGTCAGAAAACCAGAACTAAATTTGAGTTTTATCATTTGCTTATTTTGTGACTGGGTAAATTATTTGACTTCTCTGTGGTAATTTCTTCATCTACTAAAGTAGGAAATGCTGGATACTTCTTACTAGTAGGCCTTTAATCTAATTTTCTATCCAAAGCTCTACTGTCACAATTCCTTTAGAATCAATGATGGCTTGAAAAATTAAACATACCAGTGATTTCCCTCTGGTCATTCCCCTTGTGCCCCATATCCACATTCACCACTGATATCAATATTCTACAGTGTTCAAGCAAATTATAATGACCTTCTCCCCATGAAGGGATTTTACTATTTTTGTTGTCCAATATTGACATTTTTCTGCTTCACATCATTTTTGGAAGTGGGTGAATAATGAACAAAATGAGTATTGATAGAAAAAAATCGACCACTTTGTTTCAGAGAGCAGTGCTGGGACACTCATTGAAGTTTCTCAAAGCTGGACCCTCTGGGCAACATGGCTGCACGTCACTGAGAGGCAGAAAGGCCAAGGATAGGTGGGGGAGGGAACATATCCACTTACTGTCCCAGGGACAATGAGCCATAGGCTGATCCTCATGGGAAGAGCACAGTATCCTTGAACCTGTGGGGCCCACAGAACTGATCAGGAAGGAGCTGAGATTGCCTGGAAGAAGGATGGCTTGGGGACAGATGAGGCCCTGGCAGAAGAAGACACTGAAGCGGCCTGCTGGCACAGGACACCTTAGCCAGCAAGAACCAGGGAGGGCAGTATGCATGGGGCAGCCCAAACTGGCAGGAGAATGCTTGTGGTGAGGATGGAAGGTCATCACCCCAACAAAATCCATGCTGCCACCTGGTTCTATCCTGGTATGGAATTATTTTAGCCACCTACAGTAACAATATTCCTTGGGGGTCACTATGACACTGTAAGACGTTTTGTTCCTAGCAAATGGTATGAACTTAGTAAACATTTGGTGAATTCATTAATTTATTTCTTTCAAAAATATTTATGAAATTCCTATTACAGGCCCAACTGTTTCAGTTGTAAGGATATAGTAATAACACTCATAGCATTTATTCTCTGCAGTCACAGCATTTATATTCCAGGAGGGAAAGCCAGACAATAAACAGGTAAAGAAACAAGCAGGATAATACATGTTGATAAGTGCTATGAATATCTGGAAAAGTGGTCAGGGGAGTGATCTTGGAGGCCCGACTCAAGAATATTAGCCATCTGCTCTGAAGTCCATGCAAAGGGAACCTCCACTGGATTTGGTAACATACAGCGTTCAATGATTTGTTCTGTCTCTTAAGTAAACCTTGTTCTAATACACTATAACCAGAAAGCTTCACTCAGAATAGTTATAGTTATTGTACATGCTCTGAATTTCAAGAAACGTATTAGGTGCTATAGGGATGTAAAAGTAAATCCGCAGCCTGCGCCTTCAAAGAACTGACATTCTAGGGTGGAGAGCCAGATATATAAACAATCACAATGAAAAGTGAGACCTGCCACAGCGAGGCGTGGAGAGCATACCATGGGAGGCGTGCTGAAGAAGAGCCTTTATTGTAACAGAAATAGCAAGGCTGTGTGTTGGGAGACACACATCTCCATGGGTCTCTCACATTTCTACCTGTCTGTCCACAGAGAAAGTGGCCACCTTTTCTTACCTTGAACTACCTTTCAAGGATGTTTGCGTAGCTAACGAACACCTTGGAAGTGATAGTTTCTCCCTCTAGGGTACAGATTTCTTTCTTTACTAGGATGATAAAGAAAATGTTTCTTTGCCTCCAAAGCAAAGGTTGAATGGGTTTCCTTGTAGCCTTTTTTAAAAGATTGGAGTTTCCTAAGCTAGCTTCCTCAATTGTGGTGCAAACCCGCTGTGTCAGCAGCATCGACCTGAACCACCCTATATCGCCCCATGGGGTTTGGAGGGCAAGAGGAACCAAGGGAACCTGAAGTTTCTGCTCCCTGTTGGGTCACTAGCAGTATGTCTTGTGTCTCTGGCTCAAGAGTCTTCTTCAGGAACCCAGGCAACTGTGGCAGGCTACCTTGTTAGTTTGGGAATAGGTAAAATTGAAGTTCTTCATGTGGTGGCAAAAGGCAAAGTATTCATGCTTTCTAGCCTTCTATCTTTTCATAAAACACTATATATGCTTTCAGAACCTTGATTTTCTCATTTGTAACCTTGGGATAAAAATCCTCACCTCAAAAAATTATGGTAGGGATCACATGGGATGTCATATGAGCGGCAGAGACCATTAGGTGTTTTACAATATCACCTAATATTCTTCCTTTCTCCTGTACCATAGAAACTGTAGTGTAGCAATGACCATATTCTACTACATATTCCAGCTTCCCTTATAGGTAGAGGAGACTGAGCAATAAAGTTCTGGTCAATGGGATGTGAGCCAAAACTGTAAGTGCAACTTTCCGATGATATTTTTGAAAGAAGAAAATTCCCTCCTCTGCTCTTTCCCTCTTTTCCATTGCCTGGAATATAGACCTAGAGGTGAGACATTTCGGACCATGTGAATGAGAGGACACCCTACATGTGATAGAAGAATAAGAGAAAAGGAGACTGAGTCTCTTTTTGGAGAAACTATGCAAATTCTGGACTGTTAAGATACAGACTGTTATGTGAGAGAAAAATTAATTTCTGTTTTGTTTGTGCCACTGATATCTGGTATCTCTACTGAAACAACGAGATCAATGGAGGAGTGAGAAGATCTGAGTGATGCATTAGGAAGATTCTGCTGGTGATGGCAGAGAGGAGAGACAGAGATAGGTAAAGGAGAAGGGGGGGACCACCTCACTACCCAGTTATGCGCTTCTTTTTCAAAGATTTTGACTGTTGGCAGGTCTTGCCTGGCCTATGAATTTTCACAAGAATTTTGGATTCCATAGTCAAACAAATGGGAGACACGCTGAGTTAAAGTGAAACACTACTCTTTAGGATAGATATGACAGGTGTCTTCAGCACGAAAGAGTTCTATGCATCTTAAAAAGTGAGGGCTGAAAATAAAGTGCTTCTCAAATTCATCTGAAAGTGGGCCCTTTTATCATAAACTTCCAGTATAGATGGCTAGTAATGTTCCAGGGAACACAGTTCAGGAGACATGATCTAGTGTGTGTTAGATTTAAAGGAGTCTATCTTGCTCTGTAGAGAATTTTAATCTGAGAAAACATCCAAATATAAATAGTGCACAAAGCATTTCACAAAGAAGTCTGTTTGTTGGAGACAAGGACTTAATGAACATGTGCGTGCACACATCCCTTTTCACAAACTAGAACTGAAAGTTGCAGGTACACCAAATACTATTTAGTATCAATTTTCTTCTAAGAGTTAAGCTTTCAGTTTTGTTTTGAGGTGTGAATGAATAGGCCAAGGACAGAAAAAGGTACAAGGTGTTATCTCAGTTCCACTTGGAAAGTTCTTCATGAGGAAAGTCCCTGCAGGAACCTAGATGGCATGAACACTAATTCTCAAGCAAGAGATCAGATTGCAGGATGGACAGCAGCCTTGCTCCATGAGTTCAAGACACTCTAAGAGGCCAAGTGAGTGGAGGCAGAACAGAGCATATAGAGTCAGAATCCCTGACTTTGGCCTTGACAGTGTTTGATCTGGCAGGAGCTATTTTCCATGAGTAAACTGAGTCCTGTACAGCACTTATGGAATCAAACATTAGTATAAATTGGATAGGCAGTTAACATCCTAATTCTCTTCCCTGGGCTATGTGAGGAAAAGTAACTCTATGTAAATTCTTCATAGAAAAATGCTTTCTGTAGAATCCTTAGGGAAAAAAATTTTAGACTGCAATCCCATGCCAAATATCCCTACGGTTCTCTCAGCAGTACAGCTAATCCTCTCTGCTGGCAAAAGCCAGTTTTCTTTCATTATTTCCGTCCATATTGGCAGAGAAGTTCTTAGCTGCAAAGGAAATACACACAGAGGTGTCACACCACACTTGACATGGTAACTGTGGTGACAAGGTTGTCTCCAGCTGTCAGTTCCAGAAGCATCTCATTTCATTTGATGCTGCATAGCTGTGTGGTGAGATGAGGCAGCCAAGTCCTGTCACCCTTTGTAACGTCTTCATTAGTAACAGCAGTAATAAATTATCTGGGAGAAAAGAGGTGCAGAATAAATGGTAAACATGACAAGCTGGGTCTTTATGTGAATACTTTATGTTATTTTCTCCAATTGGACTTGAATTCTCATGCAGTAGGAGTTCTGATGCTGGGAAGGCAGGGAGAATCTTCTGTTTCTTCTCTGCATGGTGGACACATAGACATCCCGGTCGTCCTGCACAGTTTCCTCACTTTCTCATACAGGCTGGGTCATTACCTGCCTAACAACCCAAAAGACAGATACAAATTGCATCTCCAGATCTTTGCAAAGAGAAGGTGACTTTCACGGAGAAATCCTCAAGATCAAGGAAAGTCCACCCTTTCAGAAGTTAATAGTGAGACCTCCCAACACGCAGCAGGACTAGGTCTGTGCTACATATGCACAGTGAAAACTGAAAGGTTTCTCCATCAATCTTAGTTGGGAGCATACCCGCTCATGTAAAATTAATCAGGTTTCTTTTTTTTTTGCTGAGTTTCTGGAGCCCTCAAAAAGTTATGCATATTATGAAACCTCAAGGGAAAAAGAAAATACAGAGTTTCCTGAGTTTATTTCATTCCAGAAACCTTTGTTATGGACCTAGATAGTTCCATGAAACATTGATTTTCAGAAAAGGCCAAAGAAATCAGTTAGTCATTAGCTTTTATGTATAAGGTGCAAATATCTATCAAGAACTAAAAGTTTTCAGGAAATGCCCAATAACCTGGCAGTCTGACCGAAGTCTACATTCTTACTGAAGAGGTTCGGCCTAACAGTGTTAGCAGAGACATTGTTTAATCCTTGGGATTACTAGGAATACGGCAGTAAAGGTTGTTCACACTGAACTGAGGCAGAAAGACGCTGTAGCATTTGTTCAAATCCCATGTCCCTGGGTGGGCTTCTCCCTTCTCTCCTAGGTAAGAGTGAAATGCAGGTGACCAAGAGTGATGCTGTTGCAGGGAGAGAGCTCACAGTCACCTCTAAAATGTGAAACAGCGATTCAAAAGGTATTCTGTACTGCTTGAATGACATCTTACAATAAGCGTCAGAGCCCATGGCCCTGTCAGAGGTGACTGTTGGCCCGGAGGATAGTGGAATGGATCTGCGGGACTCGGCTGGGCTTTCATTGCCAGTCAGTGTGTGTGTGCGGGAGTGCACGCTCAAGTTCACACACATGTGAAAAAGCACTGGATTGGAGGGCTGGGAGGAGAACCCAGAGCAAGGGAAATCAGCTAACTTTCCAAAGTCTTCAATGCTAGTGAGAATCCTGAGACACCAATTCTTCTAGGCTCCCTGCACCACATTGTACGGATTTGGGGTCTTCAAATTATCATAGATCGTGGACACTAGGATTTGGTCTCGTGGATTTTTGTCCTACACTGTGGAGGTCTTCACCTGACATCTTGGATTTACTGCATCTGGGAAAATGGGAAAAACACTTACAAATCCTTTTAGTTATTAGGTCAACTAGGAGTAATATTTTGAAAATATAAAATGAATGTGATAGTTTAGTGCAGTTGATTAAGAATATGGATTCTAGAGCCATCCTATCTGAGTATGAACCTAGGCTCTGTGCCCTTGGGCCTAGCTGGTTATCTGCTCCAAGGGGCAACTTCCTCAGCAGTGAAACAGGAATGATAATAGTACCCACCTCAGGGTGCTCAGGTAGTCCAAGGATGAAATGGGTTCATACTTCTTGGAAAGCTCTTAGAATAGGAGTATGATACTTAATAAATGCTAATTACACTTTTAATAGTTTTAAACAAGCCCATTAAGTTTATTCATTTATTTATTTTAACCATTTAAAAAATTTTTGCTATCATTAATGTACAATTACATGAATAACATTATAGTTACTAGACTCCCCCCATTATCAAGTCCCCACCACATACCCCATTGCAGTCACTGTCCATCAGCATAACAAGATGCTATAGAATCATTACTTGTCTTCTCTGTGTTATACTGCCTTCCTTGTGCTCCCCCCTCCATTATACATGCTAATTGTAATGCCCCTTCTTCCCCCTTATCCCTCCCTTCCCACCCATCCTCCCCAGTCCCTTTCCCTTTGGTAACTGTTAGTCCACTCTTGGGTTCTGTGAGTCTGCTGCTATTTTGTCCCTTCAGTTTTTTCTTTGTTCTTATACTCCACAGATGAGTGAAATCACTTGATACTTGTCTTTTTCTGCTTGGCTTATTTCACTGGGCATAATACCCTCCAGCTCCATCCACGTTGTTGCAAATGGTAGGATTTGTTTTCTTCTTATGGCTGAATAATATTCCATTGTGTATATGTACCACTTCTTCTTTATCCATTCATCTACTGATGGACACTTAGGTTGCTTCCATTTCTTGGCTATTGTAAATAGTGCTATGATAAACATAGGGGTGCATATGTCTTTTTCAAACTGGGCTCCTGCAATCTTAGGGTAAATTCCTAGGAGTGGGATTCCTGGGTCAAATGGTATTTCTATTTTGAGTTTTTTGAGGAACCTCCATACTGCTTTCCACAATGGTTGAACTAATTTACATTTCCACCAGCAGTGTAGGAGGGTTCCCTTTTCTCCACATCCTCGCCAACATTTGTTGTTGTTTGTGTTTTGGATGTTGGCCATCCTTACTGGTGTGAGGTGATATCTCATTGTGGTTTTAATTTGCATTTCTCTGATGATTAGCGATGTGGAGCATCTTTTCATGTGCCTGTTGGCCATCTGAATTTCTTCTTTGGAGAAGTATCTGTTCAGCTCCTCTACCCATTTTTTAATTGGCTTATTTGCTTTTTGTTTGTTGAGGTGCATAAGCTCTTTATATAATTTGGATGTCAACCCCTTATCAGATATGTTATTTATGAATATATTCTCCCTACTGTGGGATGTCTTTTTGTTCTACTTATGGTGTCCTTTGCTGTACAGAAGACTTAGTTTGATATAGTCCCACTTGTTCATTTTTGCTTTTGTTTCCCTTGCCTGGGGGGATATGTTCATGAAGAAGTTGCTCATGTTTATGTCCAAGAGATTTTTGCCTATGTTTTTTTCTAAGAGTTTTATGGTTTCATGACTTACATTCAGGTCTTTGATCCACCTTGAGTTTACTTTTGTGTATGGGGTTAGATTAGTAGTCCAGTTTCATTCTCTTACATGTAGCTGTCCAGTTTTGCCAACACCAGCTGCTGAAGAGGCTGTCATCTCCCCATTGCATATCCGTAGCTCCTTTATTGTATATTAATTGACCATATATGCTTGGGTTTATATCTGGGCTTTCTAGTCTGTTCAATGCTAATTACTTTTTTAAATACTTTTAAACTTTGCTTTTCACTTTCTCTCTTGCACATCATGATACTCAGCAGTCATTCCACCGCACATCCCACGCCGACACTGGTAAGCCAATGGCACCCGGGAAGCAGCCCAGCGCAGGGGACGGGTTAGCCCCACGGAGAGAAGCAGCGGCCCCTAGTGGACTGGTGCAGGAACGAGGTAGAGCAGGCACAAACCGCAGGTCACAGGCTGCCGCTCCTCTGATGGAAGATTTCTCAGGAGGGGGTAAGGTGGCAGGTTACAGGCAAAGTAAAGAGATGTGTGGATTTTTCCTCCATTTCCAGGTTGGCATTGTGGGAGATGCCGCTCTTCCCCACACACGGACACTGATGGACCCCATCAGGGTAAACTTGGGAGCTGAGGCACGGTTGGGCCCAGGGAGGCTGTGCGGAAGTTAGCTAGCAGCACTAGGGGTAAGTTTACTAGGGAGGTTGCTGTGGTGGGAATGAACCAAGGGCTGTAGGCTGGTCCGTGGGAACCTGGACTCACAGTCACTGACAGGGGAGCATCTGAAGACTGAATGTCCTCTAAAAGATGCTAGTCTAGGTTACCTAAAGAGACTTTCAATTATTTAATGCAGCTGAGTTTACAACCAGATTGGATTTTAGGGGTAGATATTTGTGAGGAAGATCAAATGAGGTATAGCAAAATAGAGAAAGTACATTTTTTTTGCATATCTTAGCACAGCATGGTTTAATGCATATTTCTACAATAGAAAAATTCATTCAAATAAAGATGTTTATTGATAGCCAACAGCTCACAAGGGGTTGTGCTAAATACTTAAAGGGTTAGAAAGTCAGACAAGGGTCCCGTCTTAGCTCTGAGCAAAGAAAAGGAGAACACAGGACAGAAGAAATAGCTGAATTCAGGTATGGTGTGTTGAATTGAAAGGGTGGTTGACCCTCATGTGAAGGTGTCCAATAAAGAGTTGGAAATGTAAGGCTGTAGCTCAGGAGAGAGAAGAGAGATAAGAGGTGAAGATATTTGGAAGCCCACCCATTTGGGGGTGATGACTAAAGTCACTGGGGTGCCAAAGAATTAGGGAGAGAACAGGGCCAAATTAGTATATTTAAGCATTTATTCAATGAATGGGCACCAGGGCCTTCTTGGTGCAGGTGTAGGAATCAGGCAAAGAAGGATGAATCTGGCAGTGGTCGTGGTATTGCCCGAGGAAGGGTCTAGAGCACCCCTCAGTCGTGCATCTGTGTGGTGGTCGTGGTATTGCCCAAGGGAGGGTCTAGAGCATCCCTCAGTCGTGCATCTGTGTAGCAGACTACTTGGGCCAACCATTGCCAAGTTTTCTTCATAAACATCTGCTGGTCCACAGGTTCCCATCCCTCTTGCACTGGATTATCCGACTACGTGATCAAATTCTGGCTGGTGGCATGACAGTGTTTGCTATGGGGCCATTTCCAGTCTAGGCCCATGTACCCTCTCAGCCACCTTTTATCTTGAGCTTAAAAACAAAACTGCCCTCTTCCCACAACTATCAGTTTAATAAAGGCACTGAAGACCTAGGACTGAATTACGGTGCCAGGCAGAGCCCTCACCCGCTCCAACCTGCAAGGACAGGCAGCACAGTGAGAAGTATACTTCATAGTCACACCACTAATATTTACAGTGTTTCTGTTACTGTTTACCTAACAAATACCAACAATAAATAGTGTGGTTGGACTCCCTAGCTCACACCAACCAAAGCCCGCGGGAGACTGGAGTGGCTACCAGAATGCCAGTTTATTCATTCAAAGTGACAAGTGTATCCAGCATACACACCGGGCCTTCTCTCTCGGCCAGGCTGCGTGAGAGCCAGACACACTCCAGAGCCCCCCCAGCCCCGCTGCTCAGGGACTGGGAACACAGGGGGTCAGATCAGACATATGCGGTGTGTACGGAGATTCAGAAAGGAGCGAGAACACGGTGTGATACGCATGGAAGCAGAACAAGAGCAACTGATGAAACAAGGTTTAATGGCAAAGAGCTAAGAGATTCTGAAGCACCCGTCTCTCGAGATCACTTTCCCAGCATGACTGAAAAGATGTCAAACCTGCTAAGATTCCCTGCGAGACAATTCTGGATAGTTCCTACCATTCCTATTTTCTGCTTTTATAGATGTTTCTTTTGTACCTCCATCCTAATTGAAAGGACACCTTTTCTCACTGGCTGTGCCCGTACACTGTCTCCTCTCAGGATGTGTTCATTTTATAGCACCCAGATCGTGGCTGGGGAGGGACACCTGGAGAAACCTTTCTAAGGCTTCCAAGGAGGACCAGCACCTGGCATCCTCGTCGTGCTGGGATACAAGAGGGACAGGGTGGGCACTTGCCGTCCAGAGGCTGTCAGACTAGGAGGGACACAGACAGGCAAGCACATGAACACGGGGTATGCAGTGTGGTTGGGACAAGTACGATCGAGAGCAGGTACAAGGCCCAGTCATCACACGGAAGAAAGCATAATTAATTCTTGGTCAATGGGCACAAGATAAAATGAGGGAAGGCTTCCTGAAGAAGGTGATAATTGATCTGGAATAATGAAGGAAGTGTCCCAGGAAAGGGGATTATCACAGAGAGGGAATGAAGCATGAAATGGCCTAAAGTGCTCAGAAAGCTGTAACAAGTTAGTTATTTGGTGGGGTGAGGGTATGGGGTGCATGTGAGGCGAAGGCGCAGGTCTTTGCCATGAGGGGTCCTCCTGATGAAGAACACCTGTGTATTGTCCACTAGGGCCGCCATAATGAACTGTGCGGCTTAAACATCAGAACTGTATCTTCTCGCAGCTCGGGAGGCTAGGCGTCTACGATCAAGCTGTGGGCAGGGCTGGTTTCTGCCAAGACTGCGAGGGAGGATCTGCCGCATGCCTCTCTCCTCGCCTCTGCTGGCCGCCGCCGGGCCTCGGCGTTCCTTGGCTTACAGAATCTCTGGCTTCACGTTCCCATCACGTTCTTCCTGCGGCATCTGTGTCCAAGTTCTTCTTTTTGTGAAGATGGGAAGCTCAGTCATATTGGATTGGGATCTATATTATGACCTCATTTTAACTTGTCTCTTTCAAGATTGTCGCCAAATAAGGTCACCTTCTGAGGTACTGGAGGTTAGGAATTCATCCTATGAATTCTGGAGGGGGACACAGACACAGTTCAACCCATAACCACCTGCATTTAAAGGACAAGCTAGAGGAAAAGGACACAAGGAGGCGTAACCAGGGAAACAGGAAGAGCATGCAGTGCCAGAGAGGAGCAGGAGGATGGCGCCAGCACAGCTGGGCGCCCCCTCCTGCAGGTGAGCGGAGGCACCGGGTCCCAGCCCTGCCGTTTGCACTTTATCTATCTGTGCTTCATTTTCCTCCCTGCGAGGCAGGGGTGCTGCTTCCCCCTCGGATTGCCGTGAGGATTAAATGTGGTCATACATACTTGTGTGTATATTTCTATGTCCATAAACTCTTAGCACATAGTAGACATTCAATCACTCAATAAAAGTGTAAAATCTGCATTTAGTCACAAATAGTGACATCTTTAATATGCACATGCCAGGTAACACCAAAGGGGTTCCAGACTGTCACTGATTTAGCCCCTAAATACACAACATCATGTAAAAGCTGATGCCTCGGGCAGCTGCTCCCGCCTCCCACCACGTGCAGAGCTCTTTAAATTCCGTACTTGCTTCATGTGACCAAAAACCTATGGGTTTGTACAAGGACAAAGGGTGTGAATTATGGCTGTGAAATAGCATTTAAAAATATTTCCCCTCTTGTACATTTTGTGGAAACTAAACATCTAATTTGACACCTCATGAATCGTTCTCTCCGGATTGTTTGGTTTGGATTTAACCTGGTGACTGGTCTGCCCAGGGGAGCAGAACAAAGCCGGTCTTGCTCCGCACGGCTAGCTGACTGGGTGTCTGAGAAGTGAGCTCCGCCTCCTTCACTCATTCCTTCCACTGGGAGATACCAGGATCCTGCATTTGGCATAGTGTCTGCTCTTTTCTTAGATATGGGTGAGAACTAGTTTAGATGGCACAAAAGCTCTCTTGGAAATGCGTTTTCTGATATTCACAGCACATGCAAACCATGCTTACAGGGAGCACCTACATCATAGCTTGTGGTGTTAAACCGATTTAATTCTCCTCTAGGTCTGGATCTTTTAAACTCTCCTGGCCTCCAGGCCCTACACTGTCGGTATTTTGCTGGTGTGGCTAAGAGGCCCATGAAAATAAGCCTTATTCCCTGTGGTGAAATTCATTTAAGCAATGCTTCTGAAAGACAATTATTCTGAAACATTCCATTGTCTAAACATTTGTAGATATGGCACCCATATAATTTTTTTCTTTTGAAACAACTTTACTATATTTTCTGTCAGTCCTCATCCTTTTTGATGTGAGAGTAGAACCACCTTTTCCTTTACTCACCCTCACCCATTACAAGCATATTTATAGGCAGCTTGTTTGGAGCAAAAGAAAAATCCCCAGGGGCTGCCAATCATCCCTAGCTCCCCACATCACTGCTGCTGGTTTTAAGGAGCCAGAGAGGAACAAGATGCACGAAAGCCCTGCTGGCTGGCTTCTGCAGTGCTGGGCATCAACCACCTTTTTTATCTCCTATCTCTTGCTTGCTTCCTCTAGCCTCACCCCTCCTGGAGTCGGCCCTCACCCCTCTTTCCTAGATTCCTGCAATAGCCGCAGAATGGTCTCTCTTTCTCCATGTCAGCATCTTTGTTAACTTGAACTCTGAAGGCCTGGCCTTTACCTTGGGCTTCCGGATCCTCGTTGGTCTCCACTGCCCTTAGAATAAAGTGCAAACATTCTCACATATCTTTCAAAGTTCTTAACATTGGTCCCCAAACAACATTCCCCACGCTCCTGTTCCTTGAGAGCCTTCCATACACCTTCTGCTCTAGCCAAGGGAACTGCTCTTCCGTGGGCACATGCACCATGGTGTGCGCGGGGCTCATTCTCCCCGCTCTGGCGGAGTGCAGGGACGCCTCTCCCCGGAGCTCCACCGGCTCCTTCATGAAGCCCTTCCTGACAGCTCCCCCTGGCGGTGGTCCCTCTGTGAATTCCCGCAGCCCCATCTCTCTGCCTCTCCTACAGCTCATGTCTCTTTCTACTTGCTATCATATTTATTTGTGTATCTTCTCAGCCCCCTTCGGGATTGTGTATTTTCTGAGTAGAGAGACGCATCTGATTCACGCCCCCAGAGTATCTCGCAGAGCTTCTTATGTGACACACACAGCAAGTGCCACGTCAACATCTGAGAGTGACTGAACACCAGGCGGGACAGACTTGGGGGCAAGCAAGGCTTATTAGAGATCGTTCTGGCATCTCAGCAAGTTCTCACATATTGTGTCTGCTGAGTTTCCTCAGCTGAAATAAATCTGGAAAAAGGAGTTTACAGAGCAAATGACTTTCACATGAATTTGGACTTGCAGCTGATGGATGAAGGGAAAACCTCAAAAATCTTCATTGTGCCTTGTCAACTTCCAACCACACTTTTATAAGCCACGCTTGCCTTCAGACCTGCCAGATCATCTGCTCCCCTGTGACAGCCCTCTTTTGATTCCTCTCATATATTCTTAGCACAGTCCCCATGGTAATAGAGCCCTACTCTGGAAGCAAGGCGAGTGTGAGGGGGAGGAAAGGAGGTGAGCAGTGTTTTTCCATCTGACTTGTCCTGCTGTTGCTTCAAGTTCATTACTTGCATTTTATCTTGACTTTGACAAACAAATTTCTTATCAACTGTCTTGTTTTCTGGAACTTCTGCTGACATGCATTTTAGGCTAGCTCAGAGATACTGGTGTTCTAGGCCTCAGAAGTCTACCCTTATTTGGGACCCCATGATTTTCCCCATGGAAAGCAGAAGGGCCCCGCTGGGCTTGTATCCCTGATGTGAATGGCTGTGTTTCCAGGGGTAGAGTGAGCTAAAAGCAACAAACTGAACCAGGAGCCCTGGGTCCCACGTTAGGCATCTGTGTTCTGTGTGCACGCACATGTGTGTGCGTGAGTGTGCGCACATGGGTGGATAGAGGGAATATCAGGCAAGGCTGAGATACTGGGTGGTGACCTAACAGCTATGAGCAGAGAAAAGAAGAAGTATTGCCAACTGATAGATCTGGGGTCCGGATAGCTCCAATGGAACCACCAACATTACATATGAAGTCAGAGTGAGTGAAGCATGACCCTCAGTCACAACATCCCCAGACTGCATGTTCTCTTTATCTTTCAGCCTTTCACATCACTTATTTCCTTCTATCACTTCAGTTAATGGGCCTGGAGAAAAAAGGCCGACAGACAATACCCCTTGGCAGCCTTCCTTCTCCTCTCCTCATGCTCTCTACCCATTTCCAGTGTGCAGCACTGTTCTGGAAAAAATCACAAAAATTTTTCTTTGATTCAGGTTGTGTCTCCCCTTTGCCTCTCAGCTTTTAAAGTACTGAATTCATGAGTCATTGACCATTTACTCGTAATCTTAATACAGTGTTCAAAAGTTCCTTTCACAGAGAAAATGCGCAGCAAGCGAAATCTAGGTTACCTGGAGTCCTCTGTCACTTCTGACCTCCCTTCACGATGAGGCTGCTTACGCTCCTGGTTTGTTGGTTGGTGGTTGTTAGCTTGGATTTGAACAGTCCTTCTCTGACCCTCTTCCACCTCAAGATACCCACTGTCCTAAGACTGCCTGAGGCCCAAGGCATGCCAGGGCCATGTATGTACATATCCTCCAAGACTATCCTGAGGAATGCTCCATACTTCATACCTATTTTCTCCCAATCTCAGTGTTCTAGAATGTAGTTCCATCTCCTTCAAGCTAACTGGATAGGTAGTCTGCTCAACTCATTCAAAATTGGTTCTGATGACTAATAATGGTTTAAAGACTACCCTTTCACCTTAAATATGTATATAAACTAGGGATCTCAGTTAACTCCAAGTGATATATTCTATTTGAACAAACCGTGTGTGTGTAAGAGAGAGAGAGAGAGAGAGAGAGAGAAAAACAGAGGTGGGTGGGGGGACAGGGGACTTTCGGGATCCTCTAAGTTGACCATATCCACATCATGCCACCTAACTTGAGAATCTGCCATGGGAAGCACTAGGTGGATGTTATTTTAACCTGACAGGTACACAGTCCTGAATAGTGAACACAGTGGGGTTACAGTAAGAAAACGGCCAGAGATGGCTGCGATGAGCTGACAGTCAGAGGTGCCGGCACCCGGCCCACACCATGGGCCTCCAGCCTCCCACCTGCTGGTGAGACAGCAGCAGGAAGGGTACTTGTGAATCTGCTGAACACTTACTCCTTTGCTAGCTGGCAGCATGCTTGTCCTGTACATCATATGGAAGAACTAACTTGTTCTCCAAAATTTAGTAGAGTTGGAAAGGATTTTGCTATGTATGCTTATTCAAATTTTGAATATACCACTGCTTTATATTAAGGAAGCAATCGGCTCTTTAGTCAAGTTCCCTGAAAGGCTTATAAAGCACTAGATCTTTTTAATTTCAAATGGTATGAAGCAATTTTTTTGTTTGCCAGTCTTGCATGAAGTTTTGTAATCGGAGTCTTGAGAAACACTGGATTAATCAGTGGCAGTGATGCAGGTGTGAGTGTGGCATTCTGTCAAAGTTATTTACAAAAACAGAGATTTGTACATTTTAAGAACTTGATGGCTAAAACTAAGCTACTGGTGTTAGCTTACAATTAGAAGGCTGGAATTAAAGAAGCCTACGAGAAACACAGAGCTTATCACATGCATGTCTTCAATCTCAAGCACCTAGACCCCGGTGTTTTTTAATATAAGGCCAGAACAATGCAAAGTGATTCTTGCCTCTAGGTGTCATTTATTTTACAAAAAGATTTATAATGACAGTAATAACCTTGCCTTAAAAAAAAACCTTGAAAGATTATTTTTTTCTAAAGATAACAATACCATGTTTCTTACAATTGATTCAGCATTTCAGAGTTACCGCACATCAGTATCTCATTTTGTAGTCACAAATTGTCTAAGACAGATTTTTTGCATCTACATTTCACATTAAGGAAACAGATACCAGGTAGTAAGAAAGACAGGGCTAGAATCTAGATTTTTGTGATTCCCCATTCCATATTACTTTTTCTTTTCCCTATTGTTTTTTTTTTGAGCTAGCAAAAAGTAAGTGTGGATATGCTACTGGTACTAATGTATAAGAGGGGTTCAAGTTCAAAGTCTTTCTCAACTTTTAAATAATTTTCTGGTGATAATTTTGGTATTCTAACATAGTGGTAAATAACTGCTTTTATTTAAAATTCCTTTAATAAAGCAGGAAAATAAATTATTTTAATGAACTTTTGCCTAAATAAATGCCTACCTACCTTTTGGGACTTACTGGATAGTAATAATTTATTATCAACAAAGCTTAATTTAGCCCTCAACTTTCTTCCAGATTTGTACTGAATCCCCCCTCCTAGTCTATGTTTAATTCTAAATGAGGGGCACATTCCCTTCTAGATTAACCCTGGATTCTAATCCTTGAGGTCACCTTAGCTGGAAGATTCTTCTGAAGATATGCTACTGTGTTAGACTGGCAAGGTGGTTAGCTCTGAAGTGCTATGTTTATGAGCCTTTTTGTTTTCTTCCTTGTTGTGCATTTGGATTTTCTCATTTTTTACAATGGGAACACACTATACATTTATAACAAGGAAATAGTTTTGATGCCATTTGAGATAAGCAAAATCATAAAAAGGAAAAAGGAAAGAAGGAAGGTAAAAAGAAAGGGGGAAAAGGGAAGAATAAGAAAGGAGGAAAGAAGGAAAAATAGGAAGGAAGGAAAGAAGAAATAGAAGGGGAGAAAAGAAGACAGTAGTCCAGGCATCAAGAAGCACATTGCTCCCTGGCTGGAATTATCTAGGTAAGGCCACAGAGCTGGGCCACACACACCCTTGTGTGAAAAGCATGTGTCCATAAAGGAGCACGTGCTTCTGCTGTCAGCCATGCTGGGAAGAAGTTATTCTGGGTCTGAAAATGAGGCAGCCTCTATTTGGGTCTTTGCTCTAAGGTGTGGAAATGCCTAGAGAGTTCTGATGGGTGGGAGATGACTTAGCCCCAACCACAGGGAGGAAGGAGGTGGCCATGAATTGGTCTCTATAGAGTCACCACATCTAGTAGCAACTGAAGGGTGGAACTTGCAGAAGCGCTTCAGCTGGGCTAGAGTCAGGATATATTTGCTGCAGACTATTGTCCCCAAAGAGAGGTGATGTCATGAGGATGGTGTCAGGGTGAGAAGCTGGCATGCAGAAACTGAAGGGGATGGGGAGTGGGGGGCAGCATATTCCTGATACAGCAGGAGACTTGCCAGGGAAACCTTCCAGGAGACCTCCTCGCAGAAGCTAGTACTTGGTAATTAAGCTGGCGGGGATAAGGGTGGGGGCTCACATCATCACAAGTTAGATATAAAAAGCACGTGTAACATGTTCTCATGCCTCAGACTTGAAGATCTGGGACATTAAATGGCAGAGCAGGCATGAGAAAAAGACTAGATGAAAAGAAATGAATCCAAATGTGAGATGGATATACATAAAAGTTGTGGAATTATGGGCAATTTCTTTCGTGTTTTTTTTTCTGTAACTTCCAAATCATAATTTGGAATACATAATTACTTCTGTAATTTCCAAACTTGTAAATTACAATTTCTACCACAATTAAAAATAGCAGCATGTTATAAAAGTTACTTGTGTTTGGACTCAGCCCCCAGGCACTGCTCAATCAAGGTGTCCTTGCAACCTTTCCTGGTGCTGCAATAATGGCATTATTCCTATTATTTCAGTATATGGAATCATTCTTTTACTGGCTCTCAGGTGCCTGCTTTTAACTGACACCCTGTGGGGTTCAGCAGCTTCAGAGCCCTCCTTTCCATCTACACAGAAGACAAAGGAAACTAATTGTATAGTATCTATATACTCAAAAGAGCCCAAGCTGATTGTTATTTTGTAAAACAATCAGGAAGCAACTGTTGGCTATACCCTGCAAAGGATTTAGAAACATCTTAACTTGCACAGAATATTGTAAGGATTCAATAAATATTTCTTGAATGAACAGTATAATCAATCAATACATGAATTAATTCTCCAAGTAACTGCATGCTACATATGACTTAGAATTTAAACAATGACTCTTTAGTAATAGCTCCTTATTCATCGTATTTTCAGTACTGTAGACTGAAGTTTACCAAAAACGCTTCCTGAGAGTTCTGTCATTCATTATAGAATCGTGCTGTTCAATATGATAGCCACTAGTCTCATTAAAATGTGGTTAGAAGGTATTAATATGTGTTGTAAATGTAAATTAACACACTGGATTCTGAATTACCTTCTTAATAATGTTTTTGTTTACATATTGAAATGAGAGTACTTTAGATGTATTGGGTTAAGCTGAATATATTATTAAAATTAATTTCACTGACTTTATTGTGTAAAACATGGCCACTAGAAAATTTTAAATTGCATTTATGGCTTACAATATTTTTATTGGATAATGCTACTATACCACAAATATTTTAAAGGGAGGGGAATTTTCCACATAGTTTTAATGTGATTTAGGTAGTACTGAAAATCTCCTTTCTCATCCTTCTACTGGAGGTTCCATTGTAAATCCTCATTTCTACTCTTGATAATGCAATGACTAAATGACAGGAAGAGGATAATAAGGTCAGGCAGCAGTATGAAAGCAGTGCCATATATATTGACTTCAGAACATGGGTCCGATTAGAAGTTTAGGGACTAACAGTAAAAGAGTTTTATTTGGACAAACTGATTGAGGGATAGTGAGCCCATGGAAGCACAGAACACTGAATACCTGGAGTGTCATGAACCTCTGAATATATTTTCTGTATTTTCAGGTGTAACTTCACTTGGTATCTAAAAATCCCACAGATCTCTTTTCAGACAAGATGGACCACGTGCACTCAAAATCCCAATTTTAACCTACTGTCCAAATCTTCATAAAAACAAGTGCTATTTGCAAAAACGCTACTTGCAAATGATATTTGCAGTTCTATACTAATTATTCATCTGCTAACATTCTGGTCAACAACTGTAATGCATCTGAATTGTATAAGCCCAGTGCCTCATCCAAATGTGCTTAACTTAACCACAGTTATATACCATGGTCTCAATTACTTTTAATCAAGAGTTGATATAAAAAATAGTATTAAAATGATACAAAACATGCGAAATGTTTTGCAAAACAGATATTGTTCATTGGATCCTCAAGATCTCTGTGATTCGGGTCCATATGAGTAATTTGTCCTTGATTTTAAGACCTGTAAAAAAAGTCGTTCTCTCCTTAAAAACTCACCTTTCCTTCTACTAGACAAAGAGGTCCCATGACACTGCTTTTCTGCCTTGGGTAATCATAATATCGGAATTAATTTAGTTCTTAATTGTGGTAATAGTTTAGTTTCTGGTTCCTGATAAAATTAACTTTCTCTAGCTCCATCTCACTCTTTGTTATTTTTTATTTGAAATACCCTGGGTACGTAGTTATAGTGGCCTGGGCTGGGCTCGGGCTCAGCTGCCCCGGCAGGAGAAGTGGCCACCACCCATGCTCAACCCTCAGTCTAACCACACATGATCCCGGGGGAAGCTCTCACTCTGTCCTCTACTGGGGTTCAGTCATGGACTGGTTTTTCTGATGGTATACTGGTTTTTCAGACGCCAGACTGAGTAGAGATATAACATGTTAAGAGATGCCTGAATATATTCTAGCCTTAACTGAAGGGAAGCAAAAAACAGACTTTCTTTTTCTTCTATAATGACTGAAAGCCCTAAAAGAAATAAAAATTTCTCTCTGTACTCGTGTCTTGACAATGGGTTTCAGCCCCAGGCAAGTTCAGATTCCGTGTGACCAAAGAAATGATAGTAGAACGTTGTTGGGGCAAAAGGGTTTATTACCCGGCTTGTTCTCCCGGCAGTAGGTCGAGCACTAGAGTTACGTCTGCATCCAACAGTCTGCAGGTCTGTAATCCCCCGTCATCTCTGCCTCTGCCCAGAGCACGGGGCCAAGCTCTTTGTCTAATGACTCAGTCAGTCATAGCTTATTGCCTGTGGGTGTGGAAGCAGTACAGCAACAGGCCAGTTACATCATCAAGCAGTTCAGGTTCAGTGAGGATCCTGGCCTAGGAACCCCAACTTCCCCACAACTCATGAGAGAAACAAGGAAGAATTACAAACAGAGCAAAGTGATAATTATGAAACCTTGACTTGAAGGTCCACTTGTGTGATGAAGTGTCCTAAAAAAATCCTTCCTTGCCTACAAGGCCCTAGGGGATCAGTTCCCACCCTGCCTCCCCAGCATTATCTCGCCTCTCTGCTTATTCCCAGCTACAGGCACACTGACCTTTATAACCCTCGGCTGTGTCAGCCTCATTCCCACTTCAGGCCTTTGCACTAACTGGACCTTCTCCCTGAATATTTTCACCAGATCTTTGTGTGTCTGGCTCTCTATTATAATTCAAGTTTAAGCTCAAATAACACCTAATCAGAGAGACCTTTTCAGAGAAACCCATTTGAAGAAGGCTTGTACCTTCAGCCCCTCTCTATCACATCAGCTTGTTTTAGTCCTGGCCCTCACCACTATCTGAAACTACATTTTTTCATGTCCCCTCTTCAAAACGAAAGCTACTTGAGATAAGAGATGTTTGCTCCCTATCCTTGGCACCTAGGAGTGCCAGGCACATGGAAGGTTCTCAATGAATAGATGTTAATTCACTCATTACTCATTCCTTAGTGTCTTAGGTGATGTTCCCCATGAAACAGACTCTCGGACACTTTATTGGCTGGAGTCTCTGTGGTTAAGGAAGGATGTAAGACTGGACACAGGGAGGAACTGAACTGTGTTGCAGTCACAACAAAGCTTCGGTCAATCCCGGAGGTTTGACCCGGAAACCCTGGAGCTGGGATGGCCCTCAGAGTTGTCCCACCTTAAGGCAGAAGGGTCAGGTCTTTATACCTCTGGAAAGGGGACAAAAACCTTAAGACACTCAGCCCTCTTCAGTCAGGGGAACTTTGGGAGTGAGACTCAGCTGTGATCAGTTAGCCGCCAACACCATCAGAGGCCTGAGGGGCAGGGGGATTCTGGGCTGCACATCCCGTCACCTACTACAGCTCAGTGCCTACTATGAGCCAAGGACAGATCCAGATGCTGATGATTCGGTGAACTAAAGGAACAAAACAAAATCCTTGGTCTCATGGAGCTTACATGCTCGCAGATGAATGAAACAGTCAGTCTGTCAATCTGCATGTATATTGTACTACAACACTCTCCTTACTTTAACAGCACATCTTTGAATTTTAAACAGCTGATGGACCTTGATCCTTAGGGGACCTAATAAAGGGAAAACCGCTGAGTCTCTTGATGGCAGCCAGCATCGGGCCAATCTTATTGTAGGGGGAGGTGCTAGGGCCCCACTGCATCCCACTGTCATATGGAGGTGACTTGTCACAGGGGCCGCAGGAGAGGACTAATTAATCACTTAACAGTTATCAGGTGCCTCCTATTTGCAGGGCCCTGCTGCGAGGGGCGGAGGAGGGTGTCGGGACATCAGCCCCAGCCCTGAGCACTCGGCCCCATGAATGTGCCCTCGGGTGGAGGGGCAGAGCAGCAGCTGCCATCAGTGCCCTGGGGGTTCGAGGCCAGGGCAGGCGCCTGGGAGAGTCTGAAAGGACTTCGCAGTGTGCTGACGGACAGAAGCTTCCTGGAGAAACATCTAAGGGGAACCTGAATGATGACTAGGAGGTATCCAGGGAAAGGGGGTGGGAGGTTCTAGACAGGGGGGGCGCTGAAAGGGCAGAGAGGTATTCCAAACCTGAAGGCAGTCAGGGGTGACAAAATATAGTAAGGAGGAGAAGGCAGCCTCAGGTGGGGCTGAAAATCCGAAAGGGGTCAGATCAAGGGTCCCATGAATCTGCCTGGGGTGTATGATGTTCACTAACGTGTTTTCGGAGGGATGAGTGAGACCTCGGGCTGGGTATCCTACCGCTCCGAAAAGCCCAGAGACTAACAGCAATGTCATTTTCTTTAGTTCAGAATGGAGACACTCCTCATACATAACCTACCTTTTTATATCCATATTCTATACTACATTTCACTTGTCTTTCACTCAACTTTTGATTTAATTATCTGTTTGTCTACTTAGATAGAATATACATACTTTCAGTCATCCTGGGCTTTGGAGTTCTTCTCTTTCATATCTATAACATGCTTAAGTTCTCCATTTTTTCTGAGAAACACAGTTAACACTTGTATGTTACAGAACTCTGGTTCTAAGAGAAGTTTTGGGAAAAAAGAGAAGAGGACTCTTAGGTCAAATGTGTCTGTTTCTTGGAGAATCATAACCTGCATCAGACTCTGGGAAGCCCTACAGAAAAGAAATGGATTTTAATTGTTCGGGCTGTTGATTCTGAAACTTATTTTACCACAGAATTTACCTCCATAACTTTCTGTTGTTTTTGTGGGTGGTGGTGGTCATTTGGTAGAACATCTGTTATTGTCCCTGGAGCAGTGACAATGTCATTGGGAGATGCCTCCCTGGGGTGTGTCCCTTCGGTTTCTCTTCCACTGTCTTCTTTTGGTCTGTTATGTCCTACATGGTTCCTGCAATCTCCCCTTCCCTCCTAGGTCTCTGCCATTGCAGCTGATACTTCATCATGCTACAGGGCTACTGTATTCTCAAGATATATTACATTCCTGACTCATAGAAATAGAGAGTAGAATGGTGGTCACCAGGGGCTGGGGGCTAAGGGAATGGGGGAGATGCTGGTCAAAGGGTTCCAACTTCCAGCTGTCAGGAATGAGTTCTGGGGATCTAATGTACAGCATGGTGATTACAGTTGACAGCACTGTATATATATACTTGGAAGTTGTTAAGAAAGTAGATCTTACGTGTTATTACTACCAAAAAATGGTAATTAATGTGAGGAGATGGAGGTGTTAACTAACCTAATATGGTAATCATTTAAAAGCATATATGTGTATCAAATAATCACATTGTGTACCTTAAACTTAACATGTCTTATGTCAATAATATCTCAAAATCTGGGAAAAAAGATATAAGTTATTCAATTACTTTCCTTATTCAAGAGACTCTGTGTTGCCTGGTCCGTCACCTCTAAATACTGTAGCCTGACAACCCAAACTTTTGGTCAAGGTCCCCAGCCTTCACTGTTATTATTCAAGTCTGTCTATTCAATCTGTATGTTCTTTCCCCTGCACACGATTGGCTCATTTCTTGCTTTGAATATATTTTATCTCCCACTCCTTTCTGACAAATGATGTCCTACTTCCCTTAAGATTTATTTCAAAGCTCATGTCCTGCAGAATCTTTTTCTATATTAGCACAACTCTATTTTATCTCTCTAATGCATCAACACTTACATAATACTGGGGAAGAAGGTTTGGAAATATTGGAAGATATAACTGAGTGGCAATAGTGTATGGCACAGAGTAGGTGCTATTTTTAAAGAATATGTAAATTACTAATAAGTATCATGCATTGTAGCAACCACAATAAAAAGATAAAAGCATTCTTTGCCATTAATAAACCTAATTCATGGTGTACTAAAGTTAGAAGAGAAAGGAGAGATATCTGGTCCCACTATGAGCTAAGTGAATTGTCTAAGGTCATACGTGTGGCCCAACTGGAACAGAAGCTCCGGCAACTTGATGCCTAACCCAGTGCTTTTCACTTCCCCAGGCTGGCTCTCAATAACTAGTTGTACAAGTGAACAAATGGTGACCCATGTCATTACATGGAAGGGGACAGATGGTAAGAACTTGAGGTATTCATAAAAAGGAAGGGAACACTTTGGTTGTGGAATTCAGAGGGAGCTAGATATGATGGAGACTGAAACCACAGGACTGATATTCAGAAGTGGAAGTTGTGGGGTGGGGCATGGCAGGCACTTAATTTGGCAAAACCAAAGAAAGCGAATGTTTGGAAATGAAAGAGTATAAGGTATGTTCATAGATACTCTAGCTGGAGATAGGAAATAAGGCTAAAGGGCAGCCTGTCCTGTCTGTGTGCCTCAGGGACTTCCTAATGTGTCAGGAAATGATGCTTTCATTTCTTGCACCAGAGCTTAAACTTGAAGTCTGAAAATAGTTCTATAATTATGGCACCAAACACTTTCTAAAGGGAGAGAAGGAATCGTCCGCTTAGTGCCACACTGATATCACAAAAAGCCTGCTGCATTTATTTTATTTGCTAAGAACTGGAGGCTGGCTTCACCATCTCCTTCTACCGTGGCCACTGCGCACTCTTTTCTCTTACTGTGAATACTCATGTGAAAGCCTTGCAGCTACTTTAGGTACTTTGGGTAAAATGGCCTTCTTGGATAATTCTGGAGCTTCCATCGTCTTAAAATTAACTGATGGTGGGAACTTTCAGGATGAAGTGCCTACTAGTAATTAAACCTTGATGAATAGTTAAGAATGGAAGTATTCCAGGAGGGCAGAGCTCTGCAGAGGTTAGCTGTGCCCTGGCACTACAAGTGTGACTTGTCATATATTCATTTGGTGGGCACTTCCAGTTTCCACGATGGCCCCAGACCACAAATGCATGGGCCCTGAGATATGCTATCAATGATATTGAATGTTTTTAAGAATCAATGGTCTCCCATCAGTGGGGAAATCCTGAGGCAATCCAAAATCATTTACCAACACACACATTAAAGCCAATGCCAAGAAATTCATTTCCAAAGTGGAAAATGTCTCTTCAGTGTCGTCGTTCAAAGCCCTGTCTTGTATAACACCAGATGCCAAGTGGTGCAGCTGCTCCTCTTCTACTGGCTGCATGTGCAAAACACGCAAAGAGGAGCAGTTGCTACTTATTTCATACGTAATCCCTATCCAATTGGCTCGAAGAACTGCTTTTTTTATGTGTCATAAATCAGATGGCATAGGAAAGTCATTTTAAAAATAGTCCCTTCATGATAATGAAGTCCATTTGTCTCAGGGGGCCAAGTGTTGGTTTCAGTTAAAAAAACAACAACAAACTATTACCACCACCTTATATTCAGTGTTAAGAAAAGGTATGGCATTTGAATATGATTGCTGAGAGATTTGGAATTCCAGAAAAATCAGACATTTTGATTAACACATGAGTGACACATAAAGAACCTACCAGTTCTTTACTTAATATTTTTAAATAATACAACACTATTGGGAGATTCATAGGATCTATTCCCCATTTCCTGGACGACTCTGGTCATTCAGATAAGAGCTACAGATGGAAAAACCAAGGACCTTCCTACCCCAGGGTTCCAGCCAACATTCTCATTGCTTTCTTGTTGTGAATGAACACTTCTTAGCTGCCATAATTTCCCGCTCTTCTAGGTCAGGGACACATTCATAATGAAACTCCACCCTGTAATTCATGTAATGGATTTATGTTAAATAAGCCTTGTTATGCAATAATTTCAACAACTGGTTTCCTATCTTGTGCCTCTGTGCTTGGGTGGCTGCCCTGGTTTGCTGACTGTTAGTGGGCTCTTTGGGGGATTGGGATTCTTTTTTCCCCTCCTGCTCATTTTAGAGATAGGGCACGTCCCCCAAACTCAGATTGCCTGACTAAAACCCCACAACTTCCTGCTGGATCTCTTCAGGACACCCATCTGTGTTGGTCTCATCTAACTCTCTTCCAACCCTGTAGGGCCTCCTGGCCTCTAGGGCTCTATTTGACCCATTCCCTCCAACCACCAAGTCCGTTTCAGTGGTCAGGACTGCAGGACACAATACTTTCTTTGTTTTAGTTGTCACTGTTAAATGCTCTTTTAGCTTTAGGTGGCACCTTGCTACTTCCAATGTTTATTCGTACATTCAAAAACTTGTGATTTCTATTTCGTGCCAGGAACTAAAGCTAGTACAAAAAAAATAGTAAGACATGGCTCTTTCCTTGAACAAGCTCACAGTCTAAAGTAACATTTTGTATAATAATGTCTAATATTTATATAACACTTTAATGTTCACAAAGAACTTTCACATATTTCTTGACCATGATGCTTTAAGGTCTACATCAGTTGACTTGTCATATTCAAGACCACAGCTATTCCAAAGGAGTCATGAAAGTAGCTTTCTCATGATGTAACTCAAATTCATACTAGTGGGAAACCTTATAAAAGTAATGAATGGGGGAAAGCCTTCAGCCAGAATCATCAGCTTTTTTAACATGAAAGAATTTGTACAGGGGAGATTTGTTATAAATGTTTCATCACCTGTGCAAACTGGTTTCTTGACTTATAGAAGCTGGTGACTTTCCTATTTAAAGAAGACTCCATTCGGGACCATTTGGGCTTTTAATACCAGACTCATCTCTTTTAAATTGAGAGAATGTGCAATTTATACTTTTGGAATATGATTTATTAATAAGTAGCTTAGCATAATTGAAGTTATTCAGCTTGCAGAAAATCTAAGGGGATCACATAACATTACGGGTTTTTTGCAGATTTTGGTGACAGATGGTGAATAATCACAAAGATCAGATAAGGCATAGCTATGACCCTGGAAAGCATGAAAACACCTAAAAACGTTCTGTTGTCTATTTGGTCAACTGCAAAACACTTTTTTGAGAATTTCAAGAAAAACATGTCAGTGACAGCCAGTGCCCAAACCAAAAAGGTGTGAGGCAATGTCACTTTATAGAGCTACATTTTTTTAACTCAAATACTCTTGGCTCTTATTTACTTAGGTAATATATGTATATCCTCAAGCTCAGCAGATGGATGGGGAGAGGAGGACTGAAGACAAACCAAGGTCAAAGCAACTCCTGCATCTTGGAAACCTGGGGATGCTCAGACCCCTTAAGACAACTTTGAAGCTGATTCTTCAGGAGCTAGGAAGATCTAATTGGCTTCTGAATAGATATGTATTTATAAGAGCAACTTGGGTTATCAGTTATAATCATAAACCATCCTGTTGTTCTCATATGGATGCTAAAGTTCAAAATTTTGAGATCATCCAATAAGTTATTTCAGAATTTCTTCTACTCCTTTACATTCAGGCATTAAAGGGAGAATTAGAAAATGCTCATGAAAACTTTTATCTTAACAATACCTTAGAGGAAGGGGCATCTGCAAAAGCATAAACTTTGGTTAAAGAGTCAAGAGTTCAGATATTGAATGCTGCTGCTATACTACTGGAGTCAAGGAAAAACTGCTCACCCTTCCCCTCCCCATCAAAAAATGTAAAGCTCTTTCAAACAAATGTCTGGAGATGTGACAACAGCACCAGAATGCTGTGCCTTATCACATATGGCAATTCTGTGCCAGAATATGTGCTTAATTGCACATAGCATTTTCCTAGGCACTACTTCTCTGTTCCCTTCTGTCTTGTTATCACCCTCTTAAGGAAAAAACAGTGAGTTAAGGAAACTAACCCTTAATGATTATCTGTTCTCTCCCAGTCATTGAAATTCATATTAAAATATATTGTCTTTTTTAATCCTTCAAGAGATTATGTTGTGTAGATATGATGCATCTCTTTTACATATTGGCTACTGTGAATAGTGCTGCAGTGAACACAGGAGTGCCAGCCTTTCTATTCACCAGCAACAACCATTAGAAAATGTAAGTTTTAGAAAAGAAATCCAAGCCACAATAGCCACAGCAACTAAAAAGTACTCAAGAATAAACCTCATAAGTATATAGGAACTTTATAAAGAAAACTATACAGGTATACTAATGGAAATAAAAGAAGGCTTGTATAAATGGAGAAAGAATTATGAATGTAAGAACTCAATATTATAAAGTTAAAAGTTCTCAAACTTACCTGTGAATACAATGCATTCTCCATCAAAATTCCCATAGGATTTCTTATAGAAGAGTGTATGTACAAAAATTGCCAAGATGATTTTCAAAATATGTATTATATAGTGTTACAATGAAAACAATGTGATTTTGGCATAAAATTACATAAATAGAACCATGGAACAGACTAGAGAGTCCAGATGGATGCACATATGTATAGCTACATATATGATTTTAGTATAAGAAGGATACAGTCTCAACTCATAGGGAAGGGATGAACAGCTCAATAGTGGTGTTAGGATAACTGATTACCCATTCACAAAAACAAATTCTTGATGGATTAAAAAAACATGGTGTGTATATGCATATGGGTCTGTGCACCTGTGAGCTATGCACACTCTGAGAAGTATTTATACATGTGCACAGGGAGGCTTGTATAAGGAGATTCATTACATGAGCACTTTAATAATGAAATATCAGAACAATGTACATTATTGATAGAATCATGAAACAAATTATGACATATCCAAATATAGAATGCCATGCAATATATTAAAAAATGAAGTACATTCATATGTAATCAACACTAAAAGGATCTGAGAGTTATGTTTTCGGTAGTAAAACACAAATTATAGATGTCCAATGTTATACCATTTATAAAAATTAATTTAAAGAAATAATTCCACACAAAACTCTACTGATTAATTATGGGTATGTATGTGTATGTGTGTATATATATGTTTACATCTTCACATCTCTCAGTCTTTCTATATATATATTGACACACACACACATATATATCCATATACATATAAAGGGCAAATTCACTAATTTTCCATTACTTTCTGGTTAAATATTTTGTATATGTAAATATGCAGGGTAAGAAGGAAAGAAGAAAGACTAATTACTTAATCATATTCCTCTAAGAACCGTAGATTGCTTTGGCAGAATTATTCACAATCTACTTTCCTACTGTATTAGACAAATATATTCTAATGTTTAGGTAGAACACCAATTTCTATCTAAAGATGGAATCATACAAGCATACAGAAGTATACTGTTTAGGTGGATTACGAGAGTATACAGAATGGTTATATAAATTCTCTTCCGTTCTCAAAAGAAGTGTCAACTAGTGCTTCACCCAATACATGTGGTCAGAACATATTATTGATTGATTGGGAGAGTATGTTTAGGTTACCTTATAGAGTTGAGATTCAAAGATTACTTTCCCAGCTACATGACTACTAAAGGGAAGAAGTTTGAATCCATCTACCCCTCCAGGAGATGCAACAAAGAAATTCTACGACCTATAGAGTTCTCATGCTTGTACAATGTATACTGCCTCGTATGGTGGTAAACATAGTTAACACTTCTATTGCCTACTGCATACTGCCTACTCCTATTGCATACTCATATATTGTATAACTCTCACTGTTAAACTCATCCACTCATTGGAGGCATTTGTCAGATTTTCTGGTTAAGGTTTGTGGAAGTTGCTCTCTGAAAGGACAAGTAGTAAGAAAATTTGTACCTCTGACATTACAGATAAATAAGCTCTTAGTAGTTGAAGACCACTGAAATTATACTCTGACATACAGAACTGTCTTGAGGATTTAACTACTGAATTTAGAAATGAACAGATACTGAAAAACACTTAATTCTTCTAAAAAGACACCCCATTTCACCAACCATCTTTGGATCTTGTAGCAAGAAGGCTTTAAAAATTTCAGGAAATGCTTCTTGATGTTAAATGAAAAATAATCCTGCAGCCTGCACGCTGTGAATCTTCTAGTTTGTTTTCTTGCAATAAAACAGCGAGGGGTTATTTTTTTTTCACACAGATCTCTCTCAGTTCTTGCTTTTAAAATATTTGACGCTCGGTTTATTTTCTCATCAATTTATCGGGTCTTCAGAACCATTTCTAACACAGCTCTCCCAAATTCTTACATTAAAGAGATAGGACAAGCTAATTTTACCACGTGTATTTTTTCCACCTTACTCATTGTCTAGATTGTTTTTCAGCAAACAGGCTTGGAGGTTTGCAGCTCTTTTGTTATACAGAATCCTATGGAATACACTTGAGGTACAGCTCTTAGTTCTGCTAATCCAGGCATCTAGAATTTTTTTTGCTCTCTTTTAAATCCTCCACTAGAAAGCCTTTATTTTCCAACACAGTACATACAATGGAACTACTCTTATAATTTCCACTTGAACATTTAATAAGCATCTAAAATAAAAATGTCAAAAACAGAGCTCTGTTTCATGCCCTGCCCACCCCCACCAAGCCTGCTCCTCCACTGTCTTCAGTCTTAGCACTTTCCCCTCCAGCAGGTCAAGGGTTACTCTGGCCAATCTTCTCGGAGTTACCCTTGATCCTTCTGTTTCACACCCCACTTCCAGTTATTAGGAAGTCTTGTCATCAAAATATACTGTAATCTCATCCTTTCTCGCCAACCCCACTGCTGGTCTGAGCCTCTACTCTCACCTGGGTCCTGCAATGACCTCCTCACGGGTTTCCCTGTTCCTTTAGCTCTTGGAGTCTGTTCTCTGAACAACTGCCTGAGAGCCTCTTTTAAAATATAATCTGATTGTGTCATTTTCCTGCTCAAATCCCTCCAGTGCTCCTTATCACACCTAGAACAAAATTCATAAGCATCATTTTGGAAACCACTGCTTTGTATGACCCGACTTCTGGCTCTTCTACATCTTGATTTGCTTGTCTCGTTTTCCCTGCTCACTCACTCTGCTTCAGCGACGTTGCCCTCCTAGATTTTCTTCAAACAGAGGGAGCATAAGTATTCTTCCACCCCAAGGCCTTGACGCTCGCTATTCTCTACCTGGGGTACTCTTCCCCTAGCTGTTCATATGGCCCCCTCCTCACTTCATTCAAGAACTACGTCCTCAGAGAGAATGTTCCTGGACACCTTAACTTAAGATGGGTCATCCTGGCCAACAGAAACATGAAAGGATGCTCCACATCACTGATTACCAGGGAAATGCAAATCAAACCACAGTGAGATATCACCTCACACCAGTCAGAAAGGCTAATATCAAGTGTTGGCAAGGATGTGGAGAAAAAGGGACCCTTGTGCCCTGTTGGTGGGAATGTAAATTGTTTCAGTTGCTATGGAAAACAGTGTGGAGGTTCTTCAAAAAATTCAAAACAGAAATACCATACAACCCACTATGTATTCCACTTCTGGATATTTACCCAAAGAAAAGAAAATCACTAATTCAAAAAGATATATGCACCCTTATGTTTATTGTAGTATTATTTACAATGGCCAAAATATGGAAGCAACCTAAGAGTTCATCAACAGATGAGTGGATAAAGCTGTGGTACATATATACACTGGAATATTATTCAGCCATAAAAAAGAATGAACTCTTGTCATTTTCAAAAACATAGATGAACCTAAATGGTATTATGCTAAGTGAAATAAGTCAGAGAAAGACAAATACCATATGATTGCACTTATATGTAGACTATAAAAGAAAAAAATGAACAAAACAGAAATAGAATCTTAAATACATAGAGCAAATGGCTGGTTGTGATAGGGTAAGGGAGTGGGGGTAGTGGGAGAAACAGGTAAGGAGATAAAGAGGTACAAACTTCCAATTATAAAATAAGTAAGTCATGGGAATGAGAAGTACAGGATAGAGAATATAGTCAATAATAACTGAATGGTGACAAATGGTAACTACACTTATTGTGGCAAGAATTTTGTAATGTATAGAATTGTTGAATCACTGCTGTATACCTGAAACCAATATAATATTGTATATCAGCGATACATCAATAAAAAATAAATAAAATTATTTTTTTAAAGAATTAGAAAAAAGAAAGAAAATAGGACAGCCTGTCAATATTATCTTACTCTACTCTATTTTTCCTCCTTAGCCCTTAGTTTATATACTTTGTCCACTTACCTCTCTTTCCTACTAGATGGGAAGTTCTTTGAAAGCAGAGACCTCATTTTCCTTATTCACCCACAGTGCCTAGGCCGGGGCTTGGGTTTGACAGCACTCAGAAATACTAGTTAAAATGAATTAATCATACACCAAAAAGGGATAAATTTTAGGACATAAAATTATACCTCAATAAAACTGTGTAAAAAGAAGCAGACCCCTCATTAAAAATTTTAGGAAAAAATGAATTGAATGAGTGATTTAAAGCATACTTAATTAACTTTGCTTGCCCAAATAAAATTTTAAATATTGATGTATAGAAAGCATTATAGTTGTAATGTCTGATTTTATCCAGTGAAAGGTTATTTCTTTTTCAATGATATGTTTGGAACTTTGAGACATTGTAATATAATATTTAACAAAAATTACTCACAGATTTGATTGTTTTCTGAGTGCTCAGAGACGCTGCTAGTTTGTACATAAATTATCTCACGCCTTCCTTTGAGGCAGGTGCTCTTACTCTCTCATGATGAGGAGGGGGTGGCTTAGAGAGCTCGCTCCCAGCCCAAGGTCACAGCTATTACATGATAGTGCTTGGATGTGGACAGGTATTCTCCAGAACTAATCTTACTAGGAACTGAGACAAAAGGACAGAGAAAGACACTGAGATGGAATGCAAACTGCCATTTTTTCTAAGTACGAGGGGATCCCAGGATGTTGAGCTCCTACCGCCTCCCTTACCTCCTCGCTCTCTACCCAGAGGGCCGGGCCATCACGCCCAGCCGCGCCCAGCCGCGCCCTTTTCCAACCCAACCGCCTTCACGATGATGTGCCAACGGGACTGCAGCGCTTGTATATTAATCACTGTTTCTTGGTCTCTGATAGAGTATATGCTTTCATTCCAGCTTCGCTATAAAAATAAAGAGGCTTATGAATTCATCCTAAGTAATCCAGTGATGTCAACTCCTTTCTACACCGAATCATCTACCTTACTGGTGAACATATTCTATGACAGAAACTCTCTTGGTCTATCTAGCTGCTGCTCAATACCTCCAGATACCTTTCTTTAAGGCAGTCATGTACGTGGAAAAAAAGTAAGTGTCCTAATTCAATTTTCCTATTTACTGCTGTTCAGAATTAACATGTCTGTGCTCCTGTCATCATGAGTAGTTGTCAACACCGAGGTGTCCTCACAGAAGACAGCCCCACCTCTCCGCCCCCACCTCTGACCTTACACCTCACGCCTTGACTTTCCTGTCCTCTCCATCCCCACCCTCTCCCTTCTACTCTTCTTTGGCATTTCCTTTTTATTTTTCCCTCTTTATTTTCAACCTCTCATATCTGATATTACCACCTTTCCTCACATTTAGTTATATGTTCTCAGACATCATTGTTTTTGTTTTTAAACAAGGTCACCTTTCAACCATAAATTACCCCTGATAGTACCTTGCAGTTATATAGCATGTTATGGTTCTCAAAGGTATTTCACTAATGTAACTAAATCTTCCAAGCAATGCTGTGAAGTAGATATTACCATCTCAGTATGAGAGAAAAAGAAACTGAGTCACAGAGCTTTGTCCCCTACCCCATATTTCCCAGAAATGTAGAAATGGGAATAGAACAAAGGCCCATTTTTTTCTTCATTTCACCACAGCACACCACCTGTTAGCTTATGCAGTAGATTATGGTAGGAATTGTGCAGTCCATTCTGGTAGCTGCTAGGCACATGTGGCTATTTAAATTTAAATTGATTAAAATGACACAAAATTAAAAATTCAGTTCCTTAGTTAAATTAGTTGCAATTTAAATGTCAATAAACACATGGAAAGTGGCCACTGTATTGGACAGTGCGGGTATTGAACAGTCCCATCACAGCTGAATGTTCTATTGGAGAGTGCTAGCTAGGTCCCTGTTACATCACTGATGCTGAGAGAAGAGAATGTCCACTATATTGGTTTTCTATCTGCAGTCACATCAGGAAGGATGCACATTCCAGAAGGTATGGAAGCATTTCATCTCAGGGGACATTTAGTTCATGGTTCCCCAATCTGGACAGACCATCAGAATCACAAATTCCTGACCTAGTAATTCTTGAATGAATCTGTAGTGCTTGGAGATGGATTATTAACTCCTAATGTGCTAGTTGGGAACCCTTTTTATTGCTAAATCAAAGAATCAGAAAAAGCAAAATGATCCCATGGCACAGTAGACATTCTGTTACAATTCTCTTATTTTATCATTGCACAAATTTAAATCCAAAGAGGTAAAGTACTCTTTCAAAGTCATCCAGTTGGTGACAAAGCCAAGAATAAAATGGGAATTCCCATATTCCCTATCCAGTGTACTCTCCTCTAAACCATGCTATTTGAGTATTTGTAACCTACCAAAGCCTATTCTAGATGATAACTGGGGGCGTTAGAGGGCTGCTTCTTCCTTCCTCTGCTCATTCTTTTCCTTCTACAATCATTAAAAATGTAGGCGCTGCTTTTCTCAGGCTGTGCCGAAAAGGAGCAGCCACATGAGGCTCCCAAGACAGCTGGCCGACAGGCTTCTACAGCCTCGCCTTGGATGATGAGACTGTGTCTCATACCATACCTCACACAACTTGTTCCAGAATAAGTGTCTGCTCAGAACACCTGCCACACCGCCCTTCCTCCTTCAGCCACTGCACACAGCCCTCATCTCCTTCCCATGGAGTTCTAAATAAGTCAGTGCTGGGAGCTGGAGAAACTGCCACACGTCTTGCCTACTAAGTCATAAAGCAACAGCTGGGTGTGAAAATATAACCCCTGTCACTTTTCCAAACAGCATGAGACCTGGACTGATGGGGCCCGGGGAAGTTACTGAGCATGCTGTAACTCCCAGCTGCTGCCTGGGGTAACATTTCTCCTTCCTGAGGTTCTGGTGGGCAGAGGGCTGTGATCATTTTCAAGCACTGATTTTCTTCCTCATGCCCGACTACTGTCTATGCTCCACTGGCATTTGCTCCCTCTCATCTTAAATGTTTATGTGTGGCTGGGTGTGAAGTTCAGTGACTTTGGGGCATAACATTCTGAAGCTACTTTTTCATTACTCCTAGAAGGAAAGCTGAGATTTCTCAAGCAGAAGGCAAAGCAAGAAGTGAGATCCTGCCTTGACATTCTTTTGTGCTTGAACACACCAGCTGGCTAAATTTGGTTGCTGTTTCTTTTTTTAGCAGTCTAATACAGAAGTCTGAATTTCCCATGCAGAGAAATAGCATTAACCAAAGGTGGTACCTATTTGAACTTTTTCCCCTAGCATCCATTCTGTGTTGCCTTTTCTGATTAGATTCCTCACTTATAAAAGATAATTAAGGGGTAAAGTGGATTATGAGTTTCCTCAACACAAAGCAGAACTGAATAGTTAGTAGCAAAAATCCAGCAGCTGCCCATGTTCATTTTTATCCTAGGAATCTGATGAACAGAAGCAGGAATGAGTAGGTTTTAAGCAAACAGCCCATGTTCAGAAGGGACCTTGGTGCCGGGAATGAAATAGAGCCTTGGTCCAACTGAGCTTGATAATCAGCAAAGCCGCCGCCATCTGTCAGGCCTGGTCTCCTCTCCCTCGGGCTCTGGCTCCTGGGGCCCAGCTGACAGACGGCCATCATTAGCTGGCTTGTGCACTAGGTCACCCCACTGAGACAGGTCACCTTGTGTCTTTGGGGTGTTTTATTCCCCCTTGTTCCCAATTCTGATACCGAGAAAGGAAAATTTAATTTTTATCTTAAGATTAAATGCTGACAGTATGCAATCTGTCAGCTCCTTGCTGGCAGCCAAGCAGGTTTGCTAAATTAGAAAAGAAGGGGAAAATAGGATCCAACCTCCCCTTCCTTCAGTCCTCTGGGATGGGAAGCAGGGGAACCCTGGCTGTGTACAGCCCATTTAAATGCAAACTCCTCAAAGATGCTTCCAGCCTTTAGAGTACTCTGTGGCTTAATAGGCAGGCATGGAGATAGCGTCTATTCTGGCTAAAATGCACTGGCAATGAGAGAAGCTGGCATGAATGGAGAATTAAAGAAAGAGACTCAACATGCTGGTGAGTCATGGCAGGATCCATGCAGGGGACCACTTAGAGGCACAGAGAACAAATCGAAGCTACAAGCACACACTCTGACCCCCAAACCCCGAACTTTTTAAGTAAGTTATCTGTTTAACACCTTATTCAGTGCACAAAATACGTTTCACAGTTTTTGTACAGATTTTTTTCCCTTTACCTACCCAGTATTGTGAGGCCCACATATTTTCTACTTTCTCTAGAGGCAGCTGTCAGTCATTTATCTCCTCCCCTGAAGGATGCCCACAACCCTCGTTTCTTGACCCTCATGCTGAACTCATTTTTTTCTCCTCCTCATCTTGATTTCTGAGGACTTTCTCATGAGTGATAGTGACCTAGTTCTGGACCTCACTTTAGGCAAGTGCTGGCAAGAATTTTCTATTAGTCAAATCTCATTGTAATCAATATTCTCTCTCTTAATAAAGGAATACACATTTTGGACAAGGATAAAATTATGAATTCAGCTGAATTTTAATTTGGTAGGAGGATTATTAAAGCCCAAAAATACATGATGGGAAATCTCCTAGATTGCATTTATGTAAAGAATCCATGCAAATGTTGTCCTTTCATCAGGGAACTGCTCCCAACTTTCTAGATGGTAAATCGTCCCACAGAATGGGTAGATTTTAGTTTGAGGATCTTAGAGCTTTTTAAAATCATGGATACATTTTAGAAACATCACAAAATACAGTGAGGACTTGGTCCTCTCTGTTGATTTCCCAAATAGGTGCCCAGCAACGCCAGAGGAAATCATGTGACAGTGCAGAGTGAGGCCTCTACAAACTTGGTCTTTGAAACTCAGCTTTTACATCCTTGTGCAACAGGTCACCTTCCTGTTTATTGCTTCCCAGTGGTTATTTCAGACCTTTAGCCATGCACTCAAGTTTTCCACCCTGCCCCTTCTCTTCTCCATTGTACCAGTGACACTTTGCTGAGAAATTAGAGGCTTTTAGATATTATCCCCTTCAAAGTCCTGCTCTGACACACAAGTGTCTGCGCCCTTGTCCTCTCCTCCTTCCCAGCCCTCGTGGAAGAGGCGGCCCTTCTCTACTCTTGGCACATCCCTCCTGCTTCCTCAGGACTGGGGCTTTCATGTGTTACCCTCTCTTTCTTCAGTCATACGTTCTGCTGGCTCCTTCCTCTCAGGCTCCTCTTGCCTGTCTGAAACGTCCACCCTCTACCTACGTCCACTCTAGTGACTTCTTCCTTTCACTGAAAAAAATGAAGGCTTACATATGCTGTTTAAACTTCCTCAACTCCCACACACTCTTCAAACACTCCACTGTGGTTTTGACCTTCCTGAGACCCTCTGGCAAAGGTTGCCCTTGCCCTTGACCGTGGAATTTCCAAATGGCGAGGATTGGGGTTGTGGGGGGTGGAAAGCTGACACTCTCCTCGACCTTGTGCAGGTTCTGAAACTGCAGTCCACTGAGATGAGCGTGGATACAGTTCACTGCCCGGCTCTGGGCGCTGGGTGCCAAGAGGCGGTTCTGGGCTCACATGCCATCTCAGGCTCCTCTGGCTACATTCCTTAGGACAGTCACTTATTGTTATTATTTTAGCTACAAATTAATACAGCTCTATGTTATTTGGGTTACTAATGGCTAACAGGGATTGAGGATTTACAGTGAGTTGGACAGGGAGCAGGGCTAGTTCTTGGCACGTGTTATCTCTTTAATTCTTACAGTAACTCTGTGAGCCAGCCATGATGATAAGAGGTTATAAATGAAGAAATGGAAGCACAGAGAGGTATCAAGCATTTACCGCTTCAGTCACACAGCTAGTGGATGGCAGAAATAGCATTCTTAGGCACTATCCTGTACTTTTTCTTATTTCCATTTGCTCACAGAGTTGTGTATGAGGTAAAATACAAGCTCCTATACCAGATAGGCATTTCTTAATGCATGTCCCAAAATGCAAGCCTGCAGCATATCCCAAACCATAAACATGACTTTTCCCCACTCTTCCATGATTCCCTATATCGTTTGTGGACCAAATCCCCCTTTCCAGAAACCTGAGAGTCCATCTAGAGATTTTCTCTCCCTTACCCCCCCATCCTCCCGATCTCCACCTCCTCGACAGCCTCCCTCCCTCACATTTCCCAGGTCAGACACTCCATCGCAACTCTCACAGCCTTTGGTACAGCTCAGCCCACCACCTTTCCCTGCTATTGTACGGTTCCTGCTGCCACTCTTGCTCGGGTCTGGCTTTGCTCTGACTCATCTTTCAGGCTGCTTCCAGAGGAGCTTTTAAATATATAGAGGATCAGTCCTTATTAATTCTCTCTAAACAAGACAGGGAGGTTAGCATACCTGCCCAAACTCTAAGACTTTAAGTCCAGGGGCTGTGGATCAAAATCCGGTACTCTAAGCCACAAGCCTGCCCTGCCTTCCTGAGAATGCAGGGGTCACACCACCGGAGCCCGCCCGGGGCCTGCTCTCTCTGCCCGTGGCTTCTGTGAGGCTTCCACGGCTGTGCTTTCTCCTGTACCTGGTTTTGACTCACTGTCAGTTAGAGTACAATGACTACAAAATAAGACACCAAATCCACCAATTTATACTGAGTTCTTTCTTGTCCAAGTCTCTATACATGCTCCAGGATACTCACAGCAGAATCGTGCCACAGATTTCCCACAAAACACTGGTTTGTCAAATCCATCAGACTCAGTGCTGTTTTTAAGGGGCAAAAAAATGGTGACAATGTAAGTTCTCTGAGATCAATATCTGACTCTTAATTTTTCTCTGTTGAAGGCATCACAGTTCATTTATTGATCGTTTTTTAAAAGTAAAATAAGAAAATGTACATGTCAACTCACAAAATAGCTTTAAAGTTGGACTGAAGCTGCAATAGAAGAGGCTTTGTGCAGTGTTTGTGCTTGTAGCCACCTTTCACATGGGCTTGAGGATTTTCATTTGCTCTTTTCAATAATCCCATGTAAGGCAGGACTTTCTATCCCTCTTTGGTGAATGTGCACGCTGAAGCTCAAGATATCCAACCAACTTGCGTCAGGTCACTCTGGGATGGTGGTAGAAGCGAGATTCAAATTCTACCTGCTGATATTAAGACCCAAGCGGCTCCCAATGCCCAGTGTCTCAAGAGATCTGAAAATACTTTTTAAGTAAACTTTTATTTTGGGTAATTTTTGATTGGCAGAAAAGTTGCAAAAGGTAGTATGCTCTTCACCCACTTTTCTCCACGCTAACATCTTACGTTATGACAATACAGTTATCAAAACTAAGAAGTTAACATTTGTACATTACTACTAAGGATACGCCAGTCCTCATTCCAATCGCACTGGCTCCTTATGAATGACCTTCACCTGTTCCCGAGTCCAGTCCAGGACACCACATGACATTCAGTCATCATGCTTCCTCTGTTCCTTCCAACCTCGGCCCTTCCTCAGTATTCCCTTGGTTCGCATTACCTTGACAGTTATAAGGAGGATAGGTCAGGCATTTTGTGGATGTTGAAAATAATTTTTTGATATTTTGATATCAAAAATGTCACTTTTCTGCTTACAGCACTTTATACCTATTTGATTTTTTGTAGATCTGTTTCAAATGACAGACTCTCTGCACTTTTGCCTGGAAATGCCTGCACATTTTTTCTTTACCCTATTAGAACTTTCTCAACCCTCTTTGTACCTCACAAACAGTTGTAGTGCATATGATGGACATAATGGCTTTCCTCCCAGTCTCAGATAATGGGTTCCTTGAGTTCTAAAGCAGTAACTGAGCTGAAATGATGGCAGAAAAGATGATGAACATATATGCAAAATGAAGATGAGGCCATTCCAGAGAGAGAAAATAGTAGCTATATGAAATGGATGTATATTTTTAAGAAACAGAAGTTTGTTACTATAGCAGAAACCAGTTTAAGTGAACACTGGATATAACAGTCCACACAGACTTGTCCCAGAGATGATAATTCTTTATTGCCAATTACTTTAGACTTGAGGAATATTTAAGGCTTGATTCTGATGTTTTACTTCATGGAGTAACAACTTACAAAATAAAATGATAAAGATGACAGCCCCCACCCGGAACCTGGCATATAGAAGTTACTTGACAAATGTGAATTTATTTCCAGAGAATGCTTACCTAACACACAGTATATGCCAGGTTCTCTTCTAATGCTTTACACACATTAGCTCATTAAAAGCTTACTGCACCCATTTTACAGTGGAGGAACTGAGATTCAGAGGCGCTAAATGAGTTGCTCAATGTTACACAGATAGTAGGTGGTGTGGCTGGATTTGAACCTAGACAGTCTGGCAACTGTATCCACTCCTTTAACTGTGGTACTCCACTGCTTCTTTGTTATCTACCCAGAACAATCATAATTTAGTGTTACACATAAGTAAATGTTTAGGATGACTGGATTTAAAATTATTTATCCTTTACTGTTGGAACAATTTCTAAAATACATACTTGCCTTCCTCACATAGGTATCATATTTCCTGGTAGCAGAGGATTATTAATGTGAACAACAAATCTCCTGTTTTGCTTAACTATTTTTATTTCACCCTACACAGAGTGACCCCATACTGATGAAGTATTGATGAGTCACTTTCCTGCCATTTTGATTTATCAGCTACCTTTATCCTTCACTGCTGCCTTCAGTCGCACAACTCTGACAACATCCCTTTTCTGTCTTTGCAATCACCTGCTGCCCATGTGTGACTAGAACTGCATCTAAAATAAAGGTAAATACTGAGGGCTGTCCTAAGGCCCTCTCCCAGGCGCTCGGAGCGAGGGGGAGTATGCAGTTTGTGACTGTTTTCCATTGCTCACACTCACTTAGATGGCTGCTTTGCTTTTTCCTTGGTGCTATTCCACACCATTAAGGTCACTTCTGGATAAGTGAACTTAATCTATGACACATCTTGAACATAATGTCTTAGGAAAAGGGGTAATAGATTACCACCAGTGACTATATATCATCAACCAAATTAAATGCCATGCCATATGTGGGAAAACATAAATTATTGGTTCATCTTCTAAATAATGATGCAAATGTGATCAATTTTATCAATAAAGCCCACTGCTATCATCATCAGAATTGGGCACAGTGGTTTTTCTTTACCTTAATTGAGAAATTCTCTCCTGGGGCAAATATGCTAACATTTGTGGCATTTGAGTGCTCAGGGTGGGGTGTGCACTGCTTTTTAGCAAGTATTTGGCATCTCAAGGGACACATAAAGGTGGTGATTTCTAAAGGATGCCATTTCCTATCCCTCCTCCTAAATTCTTACCAGGGAGACCATGAGACTTTTTCTTTTTTGTATCTTCCCCAACACTGAAATTATTCCAAGCATTTCCATTTGGATGGAGTTTTTGTTCCTAGCTTGTTGTAGTGGAAACAGACGAGTCCTCCATCTCAGCAGGGTTGAGGAGGAAGCTCTTTCAGCTGCTATTTCAGACCCAGTCCTGTTTGGGAGATGGTGGCTGGACTCGAACCAAGGTGTTTGCTTTTAATTCTCATATCTCCCATGGTCTTTGCTATGGGTTGCCGGTGTGACATCCCAAAGCATCTACATAGGGGAGGAAGCCCAGTCAGGTGCCTCGAGGGAAATTCTACAGGGACAAAGGGTTTCCATAGCTTATCATTTTTTCCATTCGGGCACTCAGCAAACCAGAGCAGGTTGCTCCTAGGTCGGAGTGGGAGACTATTCAGGGATGGAGAGTTTCTTGGTTCTAAGGTTGTAAATATAACACTTACAACTTGTCATTTATCCAATCTCATGCCTGGTGACTATTCTATTCTTCCATAAATGGAACTGAATATCTCCTAAGTACTCTTTGTTCATCAATAATAAATACTGCTATTAATTATGTGGCTAGTGAATATGCATGTGTGAGATTTCATCAGAGTTTATCAATTAACAAATATTATATAGAATTAAGAAAGGAATGCCCATTTCAATTTTGTAAATTATATACTTGCTACACTTGAACAGTACCTAAAGTCCTCCTAAATCTGATAAAAACACGATCGGATTCATTTTCTAACCAAATTAAACTAATTTATTTCCTACTCCACCGCCATTATTTTGTGGACCACAAGACTGAAGAGGTGCTCAATTTTGACACTAAATTATAGTCAAGACAGTTTCCTGTTGGATGAATTAATAATATTAAAAATGAACTGGGTTATTAGCAAACTTAACAGCATGACTTTTTAAAGCAATAACAGATGTAACGGGAGATTAAAGATAGTGGCGCGAGAGGTGAGACACAGGCTTCCTCCTAAAACTGCACATAATAGAAAAATATAATTAATACAACTAATTTTCAAAGAGCAACAGGAAAGAGGACTGCGCCAGACTGCATACACCTGGAGAAAAGAGCAGACCTCAAGGAAAAGGGTAACATACCAAGGCTGTGGCCCGGTGGGACCCGAGCCCTTCCCCAACACCAGCTCACTGGCCAGAGGAAGAGAAACAGAGCAGGGAGGGAGTAGAGGCCTGGGACTGTTGAATACCTAACTCCAGAGATCTGCTCTGGGAGCACAAACCTACATTTCATGGTGCTTGCATGATACTCTCATGATTATGGGGTTGGAAAGCTAAGATAGGCAGAATTCCTGGAGAGACTGGGATTCCAGCCGCTTGTGGAAAGCAGGGATCCATATCCGGCTGCCCTGGGACAAAAGAAAGGTGGGCAGTCTGAGAGACTTCCTAACAAGGAAGCCTTAGCAAGAGGGCTGCCAAAGGGGCAAGGATTGCACAGAGCTTATTGCTCAGGAGAAAGGACAGGTAGACAAAATTGTCCGGCTGCACTCTACCCAGCAGGTTGGGAGCTTTGCCATATAGACTCTCATATTTAAGGAGGAAAAAGAAATCTTCCTCCTTAGATGATCTTCGGGGCTCCAGCTTCCTGGCTGGCTACACAGCTCCAAGGAACCACTCTGTGATACGCAGCATACTGCACCTTTCTGCCAGCCAGCCCCACCTGGCTCGCAAACCGGCAAACCCTACCCTGGCATTAGCCCAGCCAGAGGGAAGATAAGTTTACAGCAACTAAAAACGCAAAGCATAGAGGCTTATACCTATGTGCTTGGACCACTGGCTCAGGCAGTGGAGACAGGCATAGCAGCCGGGAAGCAGGAAACAGCTCTTTCCTCCCCCCATGCACCAATACCACTCCCCTGTGACCCCCAACATTGCTTCAGGGGCTGAGCAGCTCAAGGGAGTAGAGCTTCTGGACACTAGAGGGCGCCATATACAACTATGAAATGCTAAAGGAACCTGGTTCAGGGTAAAATTATTAATACAACTTCTGAGAAAGATTTAAATAACATCGACTTCATGACTCTTCCTGGAAGGGAGTTCAAAATAAAAATCATTAACACACTCATGGAGGTATTGAAAGATATTCAAGAACTCAGGAATGAATTCCGGTAGGAGGTCCAATTGTTGAAGAGCACAATGGACGGTATTAAAAGCATATTGGATACAGTGGAGGAGATGATAAATGAAACAGAAACTAGAGAAGAGGAATACAAAGAAGCTGAGGCACAAAGAGAAAAAAGAATATTGAGAGAACTGTGTGACCAATCCAAACGGAACAATATTTGCATTATAGGGATACCAGAAGAAGAAAAGAGAGAAAAAGGGATAGAAAGTGTCTTTGAGGAGGTGATTGCTGAAAACTTCCCCAATCTGGGGAAGGAGATAGTCTCTCAGGCCATGGAGGTGCACAGATCTCCTAACACAAGGGACCCAAGGAAGACAACACCAAGACATATAGTAATTAAAATGGCAAAGATCAAGGAAAAGGACAGACTATTAAAAGCAGCCAGAGAGAGAAATAAGATCACATACAAAGGAAAGCCCATCAGGCTATCATCAGACTTCTCAACAGAAACCTTACAGGCCAGAAGGGAGTGGCATGATGTATTTAATGCAGTGAAGCAGAAGGGCCTTGAACCAAGAATACTTTATCCGGCAAGGTTATCATTTAAATTTGAAGGAGAGACTAAACAATTTCCAGATAAGCAAAACCTGAGAGAATTTACCTCTCACAAACCGTCTCTACTGTGTATTTTGGATGGACTGCTATAGATGGAAGTGTTCCTACAGTTTAATAGCTGTCACCAGAGGTAATAAAACCACGTAATGAAAGTAGAACAGCTAATTACTAAGCAAATGCAAAATTAAATTAACTATCCCCAAAGTCAATCAAGGGATAGACAAAGAGTACAGAATATGATACCTAATATATAAAGAATGGAGGAGAAAGAAAAAGGAGGAAAAAAATAAAAGAACCTTTAGATTGTACTGGTAATAGCATACTAAGTGAGTTAAGTTAGACTCTTTGATATTAAGGAAGTTAACCTTGAACCTTTGGTAACCACAAATCTAAAGCCTGCAAAGCCAATAAGTACATACCTATCGATAATCACCCAAATGTAAATGGACTGAATGCACCAATCAAAAGACATAGAGTCACTGAATGGATAAAAAACCAAGACCCATCTGTATGATGCCTACAAGAGACTCACTTTAAACCCAAACACATACACAGACTAAAAGTGAAGGGATGGGAAAAGATGTTTCATGCAACTAATAGGGAGAAAAACACAGGAGTTGCAGTACTTATATCAGACAAAATAGACTTCAAAACAAAGAAAGTCACAAGAGACAAAGAAGGACATTACATAATGATAAAAGGGTCAATCCAAAAAGAAGATATAACCATTATAAATATCTATGCACCCAACACAGGAGCGCCTACATATGTGAAACAAATACTAACAGAATTAAAAGGAGAAATAGAATGCAATGCATTTATTCTAGGAGACTTCAACACTCCACTCACTCTGAAGGACAGATCAACCAGATAGAAAATAAGAAAGGTGACAGAGGTACTGAACAACACAATAGAACAGATGGACCTAACAGACATCTACAGAACTCTACACCCAAAAGCAGCAGAATACACATTCTTCTCAAGTAAACATGGAACATTTTCAAGAATAGATCATATACTAGGCCACAAAAAGAGCCTCAGTAAATTCAAAAAGATTGTAATTGTACCAACCAGTTTCTCAGACCACAAAGGTATGAAACTAGAAAAAATTATGCAAAGAAAATGAAAAATCCCACAAACACATGGAGGCTTCACAACATGCTCCTAAATAACCAATGGATCAATGACCAAATAAAAACAGAGATCAAGCAATATATGCAGACAAATGACAACAATAATTCAACACTGCAAAATCTGTGGGATGTAGCGAAGGCTGTGCTAAGAGGAAAGTGAATAACACTATAGGCCTACCTCTGAAAGAAGAACAATCCCATATGAGCAGTCTAAACTCACAATTAATGAAACTAGAAAAGGAAGAACAAATGAGGCCCAAAGTCAGTTGAAGGAGGGACATAATAAAGATTAGAGCAAAAATAAATAAAATTAATAAGAATAAAACAATAAAAAGTATCAATGAAAGCAAGAGCTGGTTCTTTGAGAAAATAAACAAAGTAGATAAACCCCTAGCCAGAAAAAAGAGAGTCTACTCACATAAAAAGAATCAGAAATGAGAAAGGAAAAATCACTACAGAAACCACAGAAATACAAAGAATTATTAGAGAATACTATGAAAAATTATATGCTAACACACTGGATAACCTAGAAGAAATGGACAACTTTCTAGAAAAATACAACCTTCCAAGGCTGACCCAGAAAGAAACAGAAAATCTCAACAGACCAATTACCAGCAACAAAAGTGAACTGGTAAACAAAAACCTACCTAAGAACCAAAACCCTGGACCAGAAGGCTTCACTGCTGAATTTTATCAAACATTTAGACCTAATACCCATACTCCTTACAGTTTTCCAAGGAGTAGAAGAGGGAATAATTCCAAACTCATTCTATGAAGCCAGCATCACTCTAATACCAAAACCAGGCAAAGACACCACAAAAAAAGAAAATTACAGACTAATATCCCTGATGAACATAGATGCAAAAGTACTCAACAAAATATTAGCAAACCAAATTCAAAAATACATAAAAAATATCATCCACCATGATCAAGTAGGATTTATTCCAGGGATGCAAGGATGGTACAACATTCGAAAATCCATCAACATCATCCACCACATCAACAAAAACAAGGAGAAAAACCACATGATCATCTCCATAGATGCTGAAAAAGCATTTGATGAAATTCAACATCCATTCATGATTAAAACACTCAACAAAATGGGTATAGAGGGCAAGTACCTTAACATAATAAAGACCATATATGACAACCCCACAGCCAACACTATACTTAACAGTGAGAAGCTGAAAGCTTTTCCTTTAAGATTGGGAACAGGACAAGGATGCCGACTCTCCCCACTTCTATTCAACATAGCACTGGAGGTCCTAGCCATGGCATTCAGACAAAATAAAGAAATACAAGGCATCCAGATTGGCAAGGAAGAAGTTAAACTGTCCCTGTTTGCAGATGACACGATATTGCACATAAAAAACCCTAAAGAATCCATTCCAAAACTACTAGATCTAATATCTGAATTCAGCAAAGTTGCGGGATACAAAATTAATACACAAACTCTGTGGCATTCCTATACACTAACAATGAACTAGCAGAGAGAGAAATCAGGAAAATAATTCCATTCACAGTTGCATCAAAAAGAATAAAATACCTAGGAATAAACCTAACCAAGGAAGTGAAAGACCTATACTCTGAAAACTACAAGACACTCATGAGAGAAATTAAAGAAGATACCAATAAATGGAAACACATCCCAGGCTCATGGAAAGAAAGAATTAATATTGTCAAAACTGCCATCCTGCCTAAAGCAATCTACAGATACAATGCAATTCCTGTAAAAATACCAACAGCATTCTTCAATGAACTAGAGAAAATCGTTCTAAAATTTATATGAAACCACAAAAGACCCCAAATAGCCAAAGCAATCGTAAGAAGGAAGAATAAAGCTGGGGGGATTATGCTCCCAAAATTCAAGCTCTACTACAAAGCCACAGTAATCGAGACAATTTGGTACTGGCACAAGAACAGACCAATAGACCAATGGAACAGACTAGAGAGCCCTGATATAAACCCAACCATATATGAGTAATTAATATATGATAAAGGAGCCAAGGACATATAATGGGGAAATGACAGCCTCTTCAACAGCAGGTGTTGGCAAAACTGGACAGCTACATGCAAGGGAATGAAACTGGATTATTGTTTAACCCCATATAGAAAAGTAAGGACCTGAATGTAAGTCATGAAACCATAAAACTCTTAGAAGACAATATAGGCAAAAATCTCCTGAATATAAGCATGAGCAACTTCTTCCTGAGTGCATCTTCTTAAGCAAGGGAAACAAAAGCACAAACGAACTCATGGGACTACATCAAACTAAAAAGTTTCTGTATGGCAAAGGACACTATCAACAGAACAAAAAGGTATCCTACAGTATGGGAGAATATATTTGTAAATAACATATCCGACAAGGGGTTAACATCCAAAATATATAAGGAACTTACACGCCTCAATACTCAAAAAGCAAATAACCTGATTAAAAAATGGGCAGAGGATATGAAGAGAGAGTTCTCCAAAGAAGAAACTCAGATGGCCAACAGACACATGAAAAGATGCTCCACATCACTAATCATCAGGGAAATGCAAATTAAAACCACAATGAGATATCACCTCACACCAGTAAGGATGACCAGCATCCAAAAGACTAAGAACAACAAATGCTGGTGAGGATGCGGAGAAAGGGGAACCCTCCTACACTGCTGGTGGGAATGTAAGCTAGTTCAACCATTGTGGAAAGCAATATGGAGGTTCCTCAAAAAACTAAAAATACAAATACCATTTGACCTGGGAATCCCACTCCTTGGAATTTACCCAAAGAATACAACTTCCCAGATTCAAAAAGACGTATGCACCCCTATGTTTATTGCAGTACTATTTACAATAGCCAAGATATGGAAGCAACCTAAGTGTCCACCAGTAGATGAATGGATAAAGAAGAGGTGGTATGTATACACAATGGAATACTATTCAGCTATAAGAAGGAAACAAATCCTGCCATTTGCAACAACATGGATGGAGCTGGGGGATATTATGCTCAGTGAAACAAGCTAGGTGGAGAAAGACAAATGCCAAATGATTTCCCTCATTTGTGGAGTATAACAACGTAGCAAAATTGAAGGAATAAAATAGCAGCAGACTCAAGAGACTCCAAGAAGGAACTAGTGGTTACCAAAGGAGAGGTGTGGGAGGGTGGGTGGGGAGGGAGGGAGAAGGGGATTGTGGGGTATTATGCTTAGTACACGTGGTGTGGGGGATCACGGGGAAAACAGGGTAGCACAGAGAATGCAAATAGTAAATCTGTGGCATCTAACTACACTGAAGGACAGTGACTGCATTGGGGTATGGGTGGGGACTTGATAATATGGTAAATATAGTAGTAACCGCATTTCTTTTTCATGTTAAACTTTCATAAGCATGTATATCAATAATACCTTAATAAGAAAAATGTAAAATAAAAAATGTAACTGGGGTTTTCCAGAAATGGCATCGCAGTCCAACTTATTCCCCATCAACTGTCTCTGGTTTTATGTGTGACAGAACACAGCCATGAAACCCGGATTCTATTTTTGAGGTAGTTATCCAAACACCAGTAACCTCTAAGAATAGCAGCAACCATATATTAGTAACCAATTAAGGCATTCGTCTGTGCTCACTGCCTGCTTGTAACTTCATCCTGGGTTCAAAAAAGTGGGATGTATTTGAATAACAACAAGAGGGAAAGGTCCCGCTTTTTTTTTTTCAGCAGTTGACTCTGGGTAACAACATGGGTTTTTCTCACAAGGCTCCAGAATAGATAGCTGTGAAGTTTCTCCTTTCATGGTGCTATCTGAATAAGGAATATGTCTGGTCTTTAACTCATAAGGTGGTAACTTTATAAAAGTGATTGGCTTAAGAAAAAAAATCCCATTCTCTAGGTAATAAATGAACACTTGTTGAAAACACTGCCCCACCATTTGTTTTCTTTTACTTTCTCCTCTCACTTCTGAGACTTTCTCTTCTCTTATCCTCTAACTCCCACTCACTTCTCCTTACCTTTCCCCAGGTTCGGAAGGAGACTCACCTCACTGTCAGGCATCACTCCGCTTAGTTCTGTATCACCCGGGTTCTCACCCGAAGGTTTCATCCAGGGTGATTAGCACAGTGCCTGGTTTGACTATCCCCCTTTTGATAGAAGATGATAAACTGTTTTATTATTTATTGAAAGATAGTTGATAGACAATGTTATCAACATAATGTTTGGCTTCAGGTACAAAACACAGGGATTCAACAGTTATTACATGCTCACCCAACTAGTATAGTTACTGTCAACATAGAAGGATGTTACAGAATTACTGACTATATTCTCTATGCTGTACTTTCATGCCTGTGCCCAACTTACATTATGATTGTGATCTGTGCCTCTTTATAGAACGGGAGAAACTGTTTCAGTCAGCAGAATACAACAAAGGCCACCAGGGGGGTAAGAACGGAGCAAGACTTTCTCCCTTCATCACGAGCTCTCATGGCCTTCCCTGAAAGAAAGATTTAGGAGGTAAACAAAGGATGAAAGGAAGAAAGAAGTAGGAAAAAGAGGAGATTAATGATTGCTCCCATGTATGGAGGGCTTACTTGAAATCAAGGTCTTCATACACATGACTTCATTTAACTCCATAACAACCCTGCAAAGGATGATTATCCTTATTTTAAAGATGGAACCCATGAGGCTCAGAGAATCTTAGCACACTGTACCCAAACACCCGGCTCATAAGCTGCAGTCAGAATTTGAGACCAGGTCTGTAGGACGCATCCCTCAGCTGCCTCCCACCATGCCATGCTGCCTCCACAGAGGTGAGGACGAGGACGAGGTCCGCTCTGGGAGTGCCCTCACCCCCTGCTGTCCTCCCCAGGGAGTCCCAGTGACTGCGACAGAGCAGCCCACTAGCGCCAGTATACCAGTGAAATCCTTAGGTTCCCAGCTGCTACTTTCCCCTGGGGAGGCGTAACACTTCCAAACAGGGCTCAGCTCTCCACTTTGAAGGTGCTCACATTCAGACACAAAGATGACTTTGTTGTTCATTACCAACCAGACATTTTTAATGGGCATTTGGGGGCAAAAAACATGGTTAGTAAATCAGGACTGATCCAGACACACTTTTTAAGTTTGTATACGAGATGCCTGATGATGGTAATAATTACAATAAAAATAAAAACAGCTACTATTCACTGAGCTACCATCCAGAAACTCTGACAGCATTTCTACTTACCGCTAAATAACCCTGTGAGGTAGATATTGCATCTCCATTTTACAGATGAGAAAACAGAGGCTCAGAGATGTTAAGGAAATGCCCAAAGTCAAACGGCCAAAAAGTGCTGAGAAGTACCCAGAAGGCAGGTCTGTGTGCGCCCGAACCCAGACTGTGTGCTTCATCACAGCTGTTCCTTCCCTGGGCCTGCCGGGCTGGAAGGGAGCCTGGAAAATCTGCTGCAAGCGTCATGCCTGGGAACAATCAAATTCCCATCCCTTATTAACTGAATAACTGAAAATCTTCTGTTTCTTTCTTACAGTAGATTTGATTGCAAACTATCTTGCCCTCATTGTTGAGTGTTAGTAAGTTTTCAATGGCTCCCCGTTACCCAGAAATTAGGCATCCAAATGCTTTTGTTGGAAATGTAAAATCCTTCATGATCTGACCTCAGCCCCCTTTCCTGTCTTATTCTCAACCATGTTTTTATTAAATCTCTGCTCCGATGGAACAATTTCACTTTCTTTACAGAACACCAAGTGCTTGCCCACTGCCTGACTGTTGTCCAGTTCTGCCTGTCCTAAAAGCTGCCACTTACCTCCGCATTGAACCCAGCTCAAATGTCACTTCTTAAATCATCTGGAAAATTCAGACTTTCACCTACTTTAATTGCAATTATTGTCAGTCTAGTTCATTTGTCAATGCATGTGTATGACTTAAAGGCATGTCTACTTCAAGGCCTCGATGCATTATTTAAAACATAGAATGCTATTTAAATTTTTTATTTGATCCCAATTTCAGAGAAATCTCCTCCTATAAACCTCAATATGATCTGTGCAGCTCAAAATGTACTGCCTGGCAGCTAGAAGGCACAGAAGATAATGGGCATGGGCTCTTTAACAGTATGGCATCGTAGCCCAAGCCCGTAACACGTGGATCTATAATAATGTTAATGCTATTAGCAGAGATAACCCCCTGCTCACCATTTGAACTGGGTGAAAGTCACAGTCATGTCATTGACTTGGTGCTTTCATTTAACCTAAAAGGATGAGAATGGAAAGACAGGTGACGAGACAGGATAGATATAAACCTGAAGAATGAAAATGAAATTTGACTTGGAAATGAGTAATCCTTTTGCACATTTTATTTATTTACATCCCATTTCCACATCAGTCTCTCTGTCTTTGTTATGTGCAACTAAAAGGATGAGGGTGAGGAGATAAATCAAACTTGGGATTGAAAGAATTCCTTTAAATTTTGGTAAATCTGATGAACTGCTTCCCTGAAAAAATATGTTACCTTCAGGAGTACCAGGGCACCCCAGGGATACTGTAACTATAAACAAACTGCCTCGCTGCTTCCTTGAAGATTCGTTTGTTTGTTCACCTGCTTATGAGTCAGTGGTGGAAAAAGTGGCTCCGGTGCTGGAGGGCGGTCACCTTATTAGCTTGTGACTCTATGACCCCAAAGTTCCTTTCATCTAGGATAAATAATTCAGGCAAAAAGAACAGCAAACCCACCCAGAAAAAGGGGGAAAAATAGGTCCTTCCCAAAGGCTATTTGTACACACCACATTCCTTTCTCTCCTCTAGAAAAGGAGAGAGTAAGAGCTCACACAGACGGGAACGCAAACTGTATCATTACCCAAAGTAACGAATCTGCCACAACGACGGCCAATGCTGTCAGATGTGAAGACGAAAGCTCTGGGTTTCATTTTAGTACAAACTGCTTTCCTCTTCCCTTTGACAAATGCCTCAATTTTCATCTCAAGGTTGCTCTTAGAATGAACACATAATTATCTGGTCTTGTTTACAGCAACAAAGGTCAGGTTCTCTAGCAGGTATTAATAACCACTCTAACAGCATTCTTCCAGCTCCCCCCTCGTGCTGAGCTTTGCCCTGATTTCAACCTTGTGAGATTTCATGGTGCCCATTCTGCACCCTACCAGCTTTTTATGCCTATTTATCCATGTGATCATCGCTCTCAGCCACATCCCTCTTATTAAACCTAATCATTGTGCATTAAAAAGACATCACCTTGTTCTATTAGGGTTAACAGAGTCTGTCGGTGTAATAGAGAAAAATGTGTCGGATTTATTTGGACCTCCTCAGAGCTGAAAGCCCGAAAGGGCATGACAAAGAAGTTAAAGTGATTCAAGGAAAAGGTCACTGGGGCAGTATCATTTCTGAGTCCAGGTTCAAGCTAGCGAAGTGGAAACTGTCATAATTCCTCCCAAAAGCGCAGTAGAAGACCAAAATAATTTTGCCTCAACTATTAATCTAAACTATGCAGGTTTCTTAACTGCTTTGGATCTAAAGTGGGGCCAGCTATTCAATTTTATATCTATCTCTATGTTTATAAAGCTGTAATAACAACTAACATCATGTCATATGCTAGGCAGTGTTTAAGGTATTATTTAATATTCACAACAATCCTGGGATGTAGTTACCCCTACTGTCCCCACTCCACAATGGAGAAGCTAGGGCATAGAGAATTAACCACCCGACCATGCAGCTACTAACCGGCGGAAATGGACTCGGAACCCAGGCAGTGTGGATAGAGATGCTAAGGGCTAAATTACCACAAGCGTCTGTCTTTCTGACCTAGTCCGTGACTGCCAGGGTCCCAGCCAGAGGGCTGTAGCAAGGAGAAAATGGTCACCACGTTTTACTTCTAGTTTACTTTTACACCTAGAATCCCTCTGTAGGAACACAGTTTATGATTGGTCCAATAGCAGGGACAAAAACATGCACTGCAGAAAGCCTGAGAGGTTTGTTCCCATCCTACCTGGGCAGGAAAAAGTTCTCCAACGAAAGGGAAACAAAAGCCGTTATTTATCTATCACCTGACAACAATTCTATAAGGTAGAATTTATTATAGGTATTCCTCTTTTACAGATGAACAACTCAGAAAAGCTAGCTAAGTCACCAAAGACCATATAGTTAAGAAAAATCAAAAGAGGAGATAAAACTCAATCCACTTTATTACTCGCTGTTCCTAAGGCATCACCAGGGCCTATAATGTCTTAAGTATTGCATGAAGCAATGATCCAAGGAAAAAAAAGGGAGAGGAAGAGAGGACTAAAGAAGGGGGAAGAAGGGAGGAGAGTTCCTATGTTAAAAGTGTGGGAAACTCTTGATTCATCTAAACTATGTAGGTTTCTTAACTGTAGGACTTCTCAGAATCTTTAATATATCAATGTGCATTGAAGGATACAGTATGAAGAATTTATTTCACTCAAAAATTCTATTTTTTTTTCCTGCAAGACATCTTATAGGAATAATGTTCTATAAAGTACATTTTGAGAAATGCTACTCTAGAGATGTGAAGACTTTCTAGGAAAAATATGTGGTCCAGGAAATGTTTCTGTTTCATTATCATCTTTAGGGCAAAGGCTAGGGCAGACAGAATAGGAGACCTAACCTCTTTGATCTTGGGTTTTCATTATCAGGTGTGGGGCAGAATCATAAAAAGCATTTAGGGCAATGGTAGTAGCCTGAAGCAAAAGAGTACTTTCAGACAGACAAATGTGTTAAACTCTTTGACTTTGTACCCAACAATGTGCACTTAACATTTTTTCCCTATTGTTGTGAACTATTTATGTGTATGTGTGTGTATGATTCTGTCATGAAAGCCCAATGAGGTTTTAAACTACTTCATGGTATGAATTATGTTTTATGTTTTTTCTCTGCCATTATGTTTATATTTCTTCTCTGCCCAGAGTAAGCATGCATATGTTTAACTGATTAACTTGAGCCAGACATTTCTTAATTTTTTCAAGAAAATTATCTAGTAGAATTGGGAAGGTGGACCAACTGACAATCTATTGGGGTTTTATGATGATCAAATAGGATAATGCATGAAAATGCTTATTATTGTTTTTTCATAGAAATGCTAATGTAATTTCAAATTACTTAAAACTTACAGGAATTTTTACAACCACCTGTAAACCAGAAGCAGGATTTACAAGTTGCCCCATTCCTTGACAATCTTTGGTCTTCAAGTCCTGTTGGGACTTTCAGCAACATGCAACAGGTCTGATATTTGAAAGTGGCTTCTCCATACCAGTTTGAAAACCTGAGTCAATCTATTCCCATGTTTAGGTCATTGCTAGCCCTTTTGATCTGTCTCTTTCCTTCATCCACACTTTTGTTCTCCTTATATGCATATTTGGTCTTCCCATCAGTATTCCAAGCTCCTTTTAGCCGAAAGACCATATACTACCACCTTTGTACCCCTCTGTTACAGTATCTATTGCCGTGTTGCAATTTTATTCCCATACTTAGTGGCTTAAGACAATAGTCATTTCATTACATTTCATAGTCTGTGTGAGTCAAGAATTTGGGGAGGGCTTGGGGCAGCTCTGGCTTAGAGTCCAGCATGGAGCTGCAGTGGGATGTGGGCTGGAGCTGGGATGCTGGGAGTGAGGACTGAGCAGTTGGGCACTGGCTGGGCATCTGTCAAACTCCATGTAGTCTTGGGGTTTCTCTTTGGGGTCTTTCCAGGAGTCAGTCCACACTTCCTCCCCACATGGCAGCCTCAGGACAGTAAAAAACTTAAGTGGCAGCTGAAAGTTTCAAGAGAGAGGATTCCAGCGAGCAAGGTGGAATCTGCCTGTGTCACTTCCACCATTCTCTGCTGGTCGCAAGAGTCACAAAGCCCACCCATTTTCATGGAGGAGGGAATATAGACCACACTTCCCGACAGAACAGTTAAAGTTGTATTTTAAGAAAGGCATGAGAGATAGTTTATTTTGTGGCTGAGCTGGAAAACACAATCTCCCACACCATCAGAATTTTTGACATGGTGCTTTGCAAAGGTGAGTGCTCAATCAATGTCTGTCAAATTAAAAAATAAAAGCAATCTGCCCAAAAATATGAGTTAAGTGAAAGACCAACCCTAATTTAGTTAAAAAAGCTCCACTACATACTCTGCCTCCTCTGTGGTACTTAGGCATTCTGAAAAGCTTCAAGAAAAAGAGGTCACTGACTGATCTGCCATGTTAACAACTGTCTCCGTAGGCTGTTGAGAGTAAGCTGATTTCTTTCCTTCAGCTTGGAGGTCCATGGCCCCAAACATTTTCCAAAGTCCTATAGACCAGGCTAATAAAAAGCTCACGTGCATTAACTATAGCCTTCATCAGCTCTGGAAATGAGAGGCAAATACATCTGCAGAGATGGAGAGGTGATTCACTGCCTCCGGGCGTTCCTTTTGGGACGGAGACAGAGCACAGTAGTGTCGGGCCCGCTAGCTGGAAGATGGCACTCAAAGAGATATCACTAAGCGGAAAAAAAAGAAAACCCTCCATTCAGAACAGAGCCACAGAATCTTCTGCCATGCCACGAGTCTTAGTGATCACCTGTGAACGATCTCAATTAAGGAAGAGGAATTTATTTGGTGTGACTCAATTTGCAAGGGAGTTTAGTGCTGCTTTAATGTTGTCTGTAAGTTTTCCTAATAGTGAGCAGAACAACTTAAGGGTAAAAGATCTAAAAAAAAAAAAAGGAAAATTTGAATTCTGAAAACTGTGTCATTCTAGATTTTTATGTTTTCTAAGCTAGAACTCCAAGAGGGTACATGGAAGAAAGCATTATACAAGGAAAGGGCTCTATGACTTATGCTGGGCATTAACACATGATTTTACTATGAGACATCTCAGTGCCTTTAATAAGGTAACATTTAACATGAATACTTAAAGAATAGTCAAGGAGGAATTTCCTAACCTCAGCCTTTTAGTCAAAAGAATTTCTCAAGTAAATTACAGAAAAAGCTTTGAGAAACACTGAAATATCTTCAGGCTATAATATATCAAGATTTCAGTTTCTAGGGGTGCCACAGCCAAAACACAGGCCAGGAGCTGTGTGATAGACTCCCATAGTTCAAAAGGATGTTTAAGCAGCCCTTGGTCAACATCTCTTTCAGTGACACTTTGCCCATTTTTTCCCATATAGTGAATGGGATAGTCAACTAATCCTGTAAAAAGACACCATATATCCTGAATTGAATGAGTTAGTTGGGGAAATACATGTATTTTAAAGCTAGTATTTTAGCCACTGGAAAATTATTTATAAACCATTTACAGAAATTCTGATCATGGGATTAAATTCCTCCTTTTTATTCTGAGTTTCTGTGTTTTCATGGATTAGTTAAGTAAAATGATTATTTTTGTTTAGATAACAGGTCTGGAGGTAGCAGCCCAGTGGCAGGGTAGTGGCATAAGGATTCCCTCAGAGAATCTGGTTTCTTTTCTTGTCCATTTCCACTACCTGGCAAGTAGATTTTCCAATGGTCACAAGATGGCTGCTGCACTTCAGCCATTGTAACTGCATTCCAGTCAAGCAAAAGAAAGAGTAAAGGCATATGCCGGTTAAGTTTATTCCTTTTTTTAAATCAGGAAGTCCATATTTTCTTTAAAGCCCTACCATTGACTTCTTTCACTTCACTGGTCAGTACTTTGTCATACAGCCTCTGCCGTGTGGAAGGTAACCCAAAAAATAAATAAATAAAATCAAGGCTTTGTTTTTGTTTTTGTTTAAGTTTACGTTGCTGTCACTAAAAAATATTGGTACATGGAAGAAAGACCATTCTGGTCTGACAGAAGGTTGTGATAGTTCAGATCTTTTGCCATTCATCACAGTAACTCTAAGGTGTTCATCATACCCGTGAAACAACTGAGAGTTTGCTGAATGCCTCTGCCAGCATCTTTTCTCTTTGTCCTAATGAGATATTCTCTCTCATTTGTACATTTTTCATTGTATCACTGTTGAGGCCCCTTCTAACAATACATGTTTTCATAAAGTTGAGAGCTAGAACTTACAGAGATACAATTCTCATTTTGTTTCCCTGGTGATTGTAAAAGTAGATCTGAGCGAGTCCTTCTGTGACTCCAAATAATTAGCTCATAATTTATAAGGTGCCTAGCTAGTTGGCAGTGTGGTAAGAACTTATGTTGTGCTAAGAGCTTTATGGAGGCAGAAAAAGAAATAAGAGCACTTCTGCCCCACCATCCTTTTGTTCTCACTTCACTACTCCTAGGTGCCTCCTGTGCCCTCCATTTCTGCTTCTGCAGCTGTTTCTGCAAGGATGACAACCTTAGGGAAAATGCCAGAGGTGTAAGATGGAGAAGGATAGGGGTAGTAGTGGGGAAAAAACGTCTGCTTCCTTCCTGAGTCATTGCTGCAAAAATCTAAAATTATTGCAGATTTTTCTCTATCTTGAGGTTGTGGCATCTTCGGTGGGACCGACGCCTTCTCTTTGATATGCTCAAAAAAGGGGAAGAGGTAAGAAAGCATCTGTTCCTAAGTGTCTTTCCTACTTTCACCACTTTGCTTCTTTTTCCGTTCCCTTCACAGGGAGACAACTGATGGGGAAGCACGGCATAAGTCATGTGAATTCCAAATGCAGATCACCACTACCTTACTGTGGGGATGAATTTGGGCAATTATGCCTAAACTCGCTAGGTCTCTGTATTGGTCAGCTATTCCTGATTAACAAAATTAACCCCAAACTTAATGGCTTGAAACAACAAACACAGTTTCAGTGGCTCAAGCATCAGGGTGAGGCCCAGCTGGGTGCCTCTAGCTCAACATCTTCAGGAGGGTTACAGTTGGGTCACTGGCCAGCACGTGGACTCACCGAAGGCTTGACTTCAGGATGATCTGCTTCCAAGCTGGTGGGCGGCAATGATTCAGCTCCTTGTGGCATTTGGGGCTGCAGGTTTCAGTTCTTCCCTAGCTTTGATCCCTCGGGCACTTGCCTGGTGGCCTTCTCCATAGGGCAGCTCACAGCATGGCAGCTTGCTTGCCCCCAGAGCAGAGGCTCTGAGAAAGAAAAGAGAGAGAGAGAGTGAACAAGCTAGAAGTCACGCTCTCAGTAACAGTCTTGGAAGTGGCATATCCCATCATTTTTGTTCAGTCCCACGGTTAGAAGCCAGTCACTGGGTCTAGCTTATACTCAAGGTCAGGGAATTTCACAATAGCCTGAATAGCAGGGGGCAGAATCATGGGGCACCACTGAAGTTGCTTCCCTCTGTCTTCATCCCTTTCAGGGATCCCACCAGTTCTGGCAGCCTGTAAAGTCATGGTTCTAAGAATATGCTTAGAGTCAGCCCTAAGACTGCACCACGAAGTCAGTGACTTACATCCTCAGCACCACAACAGGACCTGGTCTGTAGTGGGGATTCATGTAGTTCATGCATTTAATAAGTATTTATTGATCACCTACTAGGTGCTGTGCCTTGTGGCAGGTGCTAGGGATGTAACAAGATAAATGAAGGTTTTCAATACAGTGGAACTTACATTCTGGTGGAGGACGGCAGACAATAAACAAGCAAAACAAATCCAAACTTGATGAGCAAGATGCCACCCCACAGACAGGGATTAATAATATGACGAACTAGTAGGAAGCATTCAAGGTCCGTATGATAAACACTATAAAGACCCTACTCTATGAGAAGCTTTATACAAATCTGTGAGAAAAAGCTGACTATTCCAGAAAAACAGTTCTCAAAATAATCTGAGAGAAAAAAATAGGTTCAATATCACTAGTTATCTAAGATCTAGAGATTAAAACGCAATTAAAACAAAACTTATTAATTACTCTCTTGCTAAGTTTAATTATTGTTTTTAATAATAATAGTGTTGTTAATGGTGTGGGAAATCGGGCCTTCTTATAGACACTTGGAAGAAGTGAATGTTCGTTTTACTTTTCCCAAGCACCTTATGGTAAAATGTATCCAAATCCTAAAATGAATGTGCAGTTTTTTTGAGTCAGTAAACTGAAAACTAGAGGCTGAGGGTGGGCTGTGGAATCAGCCAGCCCGGGGTGGTGGAGGTGCAGGCTATTACGGACAGCTTCCTAGTGGGAATGACTTCTTAAGTGAGTAGGAGCTAGTCGGCCATATGAGGTCTGGGATGGGAAGTGCTACAGGCAAAGATGTAAAAGGCAAGAGGTCAACTTTTCCAGAACAGAAAAGCAGCGTGCACACTAGGGAGTATGAGGAAGACCAGGAATTGGGGAGAGAGAGAGAGAGGTGTCCGGATAATTCCCGGACTTCTTTCTCGGCAGCTAGCAGACCACAAAGTCATCACCAAGGTAGGGAAACAAGACAAGTTCTCACCGTGTAGGATAATAGGGGGTCCCAAGACCCTTTGATCACGACTCAAATACCTGGAGGTCCATCTCCCCCACCTATTAGACACTGATTTCTTCCTTTTTTTTTTAAAGTATAGTTGACTCTGGAACAATGCAGAGTTAGGGACACTGACCCTCCCACACCTAGTAAAAAATCTGTGTATAACTTCCCAACATTTAACTACTAAAGCTTACTGTTGACCAGAAGCCCTATCAATAACATAAAGAATTGATTAACACATATTTTGTGTATGTACTACATACTGATTTCTTAAAATAAAGTGAGTTAGAGAAAAGAACATGTTTTTTCAAATTATCCTAAATTTCCCAAAAAGTTTTCAGTATATTTATTGAAAAAAATCTGCATGTAAGTGGACCCAGGCAGTTCAAACCTATGTTGTTGAAGGGTCAACTGTATATTAAAAAATGAATTTATGACAAACTAGGGTCTTGAAAATGTTTGTCTGAAAATGTCTTTACTTCACCTTTTTTCTGTAGGATATTTTCAAGAAAAAGAAGTTCTAGGTAGATAATTATTTTCCTTCAGCAGTTATTTTACATTCTTCCAGTTTCCGTGTTTGCTGTTGAAATGCCAACGTTAGTCTAGTGTTGCTCCTCTGAAGGGAATCTGTCTGTCTTTCTCTAGCTACTTTTTAGCTTTGGTTTTCTGCAGTTTCACTATCTAGATTTGAGTTTCTTTTTATTTATTCTGCTTGGGCTTCATTAAACTGTTTATTGTAAATTAATGTCTTTCATCAGTTCAGGACAAACCTAAGTTGCCTCTAAATTACCTCCGCTGTGTTTGTATCGTCTCTCTTCCAGTTAAAAATACGTCACATCTTCTCATGTGTCTTTTATCTCTCACTTTCTGTTCTACATTTTCCATTTTTTTGGTCGCTCCATGCTTCTTTCTGGATAGTTTCTTCTAACATATTTTCTTTTCCACTGTTTTAATTGCTTCTAAACCTGTCCACTAAGTTTTAACTTTTCATTATTTTATTTTTTAATTCTAGAACTTTAATTTGTGTTTTATTGAAATTTATAGTTTCTGTTTCCCCTGATTTTATGCTCATCCTTTTTCTCCTTGAATATACCAAAGAAATAATTTTATAATCTGTGCCTGGTAATTCAAATATCTGGAGTCCCTGAGAGTCCGTTCCTGTTTCTTATTATTTTTGACTGGCTCTTGCTCAAGATAATTTTTCTACCAACATTCCTTTCCATGTATTTGGAAAATTATTTGTAGAAACAATTTGAGGCATAAAGTGAACTAATAGGATACTGTATTCAATTATACTTTAGTAAAAATAAAATAAAAACCATTAAGATCCAGGAAGTCTCCTTCCAAACAATTCATCAACATAATCCACTAATATGCTGCTGGTTGATTACGGAAGAGCCATCACTGTATTACTGGCCACATAAATGCTGTATATATTACTCATGGACAATCTTTTAAGATGCTATCCTCTTGGCTTACTTAATGCCAGCCAGAAAAGAATTTCTAGAGCTGACATTTTAATCCAGGGTATCATTCCTTCACCCTCAAACAAGAGGATAAGGAAAAGAAAGTGTAGCCTAGGATAAAATACATGTATTACAAAGGCACAGATGTGCTACATTAAGGTGTATCCCAGTTCTTTCTCCAGCTAATCCTTTTTCAAGACAGCCATTCAAACACTGGATGAGCATAAAAATCAATAAAGGACTGTCTGCCATTTAGGTCGCAATTATGAATAAACCACACCAAATCCTGTGGATTCTAAAAGTGAAGTTATCTTTGTCAGGCTGGAAACTTTTGCAACCAAAATGGAAAGATAAATGCAGTTTTGGAAGTCATGGGTATCAAAAAAGTAGGTTGGTGCAGAAACAAAGGTAGCAGGGAGAAGAGAGATCTCTGCGGGGACAAGACGTGCTGTCAGCAAGAGCTGGAGACACAACTCGGGTGCCCCAACACGGAAAGCATTTACAGAAGCTTGTCAGTTATGTGTCTCCGTGAGACAAAGAACCACATGTCAGGTAACTCAGATGGACCAGGAAAAATATGAAGAGGAAAATGAAGTGAAGAATGTGAAATGGTAAAGGATCCTGACAGATTTGTGAAAAGAGACACAAGCCAAATAAGGTTCTCATCCCTATATCCATATATTAAAGTGTTTAGAGCACCAATCGTACGTCACATGGTTTTACTGCTATTTCAATACACTTTACTATATAATTTTTAATATGATAGTACAAATAGAAGTAAGCTTACATGGCCACGGAACTTTGGTTTAGATACTTCTCACTTTCAAGAGTGTAATTTCTACCTGACACCCTAAAGATATTTGTACACATCACTCCCTAAGAAAGTGATTCGACTTCTTTGTCTGGGCGTTTGCATTGCTTCGGGTTTTGTTCCAGTACCTGCCAAGTGGAGTCACTGCCACATAACCTTTGAAGAAAAGGATGTCTCTGAGAACAGAATTCACCATGTAACTACTTTCGCAAAGAAACCCCCTTAAATGTACATTGTGCAAGAACTTTTCTGGGCTCTGTTTCAAACTAAACTGGCCTAAAATTTCATGGGGTGTACTGACAAATGTTTAAGGCTACACAGTAAATCAGAACCTCGTATCACTAGAGAAGCTCTGGAGCACAGGAAAGACAGTCCCTCCCACGCCCCCCCAGAGCGAGCATTTTTCCAAACATATGGTGCTCACTGTTGAAAGAGATGACCTATTGATACCAGAAGTCAGTACATGAACACTGCCCCGTTCCCTTTGGTATTTACTTTTCCACATCCCAACCTATATAATGTTATAAAACATAGCTGTACTATAACCAGATGAATGTTTCTTTCTGCCTGAGTTAATCTACCTTTGTTCTTTGCTTCTATAGCACAGAAAACCTTTGGATTTATTCTTATGTTGTATCTTATATAACCCAAACGTCTGCAGGTTCCACCAAAAGGTGGATGCAAATGAAGTCAGTTTAATATTCATGAAACAAATTTCCTGCTCCTGCCCACAGCTGCTGGTACATGCAAATCAACTCCCCCTCCACTATTCTCCTTCGCACCCATCTCCACAGATTCCCTGAGATCCTGCATATCTCATAAGTGCTGTGAACAAGTTGGCACCTCTGGTCCCTGTGTGACATGGCTCTTCTTCAATGTTTTTTGGCTTTTCACATCCCTCTTGTCCTCTTCCCATAAAGCCATTTAAAAACTTCTTTTTTTGCTGATGTTAATGGTGCCTGCCATGACCAGCAACATCCATGCCAACAGCATGAGTTCCTGCAGCTCCCAAAGCCAATAATCCAAATGTTCTGGGGCTTTGTTTGTTCATCAGCTATTGACTGAGCGCCCACTGCTTGCCAGACACTGTGTGGACACTACGGCTCCCACCCCTTCCCTGTGCCATACACTGCTGCTTGCTTGGACTCCTAAATGGCACTAGCCGGGCCAAGTATTCCGGAAAGGTCTTTATGAAACCAGTTTCTTTTATTTTAACTTATAATCACTGAGCAGACATACAAAACCAGTTCGGTACCCAAGGCAGAGGAGAAAATCATTCTACCGCCTCTACTGGCCTTACATCCCTTTCTTTTCTATTGGGAGCTCTTTCAAAGCAGACTAACAGGAAAAACATTTTCTTTACTCTTTTCCTAGAAAGTGCAAAACAATGCACATTCATTCAGGCAAACTAATTGTCAGAGAGCTTGTAAACCCACCAGTTTCATGAATTGCTGAGCTCTCTTAGTCTTGATTTAGCTGTGACATTCTATGATACTCTGATAACATAAATATATTTCTTAGTTTTCCCACTAGATTGCTAATAATTTAAGAACTGTCAGCTTTATGTTCTCTCTTTCCCCATAGACTACCTAAAATAGTATCTTACCTATTGTTACTCAATTGAATTGATAATGACATTTCGTGTGTTACCCTATTCAATCCCAAGGGATATGGCAATCTCTTCACAGAGTCACATTCAAAGGGAACACAAGCTCTCCTGCATGACTTCAGAAAAAAATTGTATCTTCATTTTTGGTAAAGTACTGGAGTTGTGTATCATGCATTTCTGTACAGAAATTTCCCAGATGTCCTGCACTGGTTATCATTCTTTCTCATCAAAGTTCTATATCCAGAGCAATTACAAAAACCAAGAAAGCAAACAAAAAAACCCCAAATTTCTACATTCTTTACTTACTTATTCTCGCATCTAGCCTTTAGGTACCACACTCTTAACGGGTGGCACCTCACTCTCTGCTCCCATTCCTCTACTCTCTCACTGTGGAAAGCACTGTGGTGTACAGTTAAAGTCCAAAATTTCTCATTTTGGTGACTTTATAAATTAGAATTATCAACTGTGGATAAAAGGGATAGTTTAGGAGTTGACTTGGAAATAAGTCTACAATAATGACACAGTAATAATTATCCTTGTTAAACATACAGCTTCTTTGTATTTACCTGTTTATTATTTTTCAAACTTAAAAGCAAAGCTGAAACTGAAAAATCTATTTTTAGATGTTGTTAGCAATTTCCTCTAAAGAAGAAAAATTCTGACACAAAATACAAGAGGCTACAGGAGATGTTTTCCTGCAGTTTTGGCAAACTATTTTTATGACATTTTTGCCCCTTTAAGCTCTTGTGAATTCAATCATCATAGAATTGTCAGAGGGAACTAGAGAACAAATTTCAAACACTACACTCAAGTAGTGTTTAGAGAAACAAATATTACGAAGAACTTTCTATGTGGCTACTTCTCTGCAGATTCCTCTACACCCTCCCTCCACTTGTTTCGATCATCTATTACTGTGTAAAAAAAATCAGTGCAAAACTTGTTGACTTAAAATAGCAACCATTTTATTATCCTTCATGATTCCAAGGGTTGACTGGACTCAGCTGGCAGCTCTTCATGTCATCTGGGCCTGGTCTACAGTCATCTGGGGCTCAACTGGTCGGCGATGTCCAGTTTGCTCACTTGCACACCTGGTGCCCTGACAGGCATGGTTTGAAGGCTGATGCTCTCCAGCTATCTTTTTTTTTTAACCCATGCCAAGTATTTTTTATTTTTATTTATTTATTTATTTGTTTATTAATATTTTTTGTACCTGCATGGTATTTTTTTTTTGGTATTATTAATGTACAATTACATGAGCAACATTATGGTTACTAGACTCCCTTTATTATCAAGTCCCCACCACACACTCCATTGCACTCACTGTCTATGAGCGTAGTAAGATGTTATAGAATAATTACTTGTCTTCTCTGTGTTATACTGCCTTCCCTCTATTCCACCCCCCCACTACATTATGTGTTCTTATCGTAATGCCTCTTTTTCCCCCGTATCCCTCCCTTCCCACCCATCTTCCCAAATCCCTTTCCCTTTGGTAACTGTTAGTCCATTCTTGGGTTCTGTGAGTCTGCTGCTGTTTTGTTCCTTCAGTTTTTCCTTTGTTCTTATACTCCACAGATGAGGGAAATCATTTGATATTTGTCTTTCTCCACCTGGCTTATTTCACTAAGCATAATACCTCTAGCTCCATCCATATTGTTGCAAATGGTAGGATTTACTTTCTTCTTATGGCTGAATAACATTCCATTGTATATGTACCACATCTTCTATATCCATTCATCTACTGATGGACACTTAGGTTGCTTCCATTTCTTGGCTATTGTAAATAGCACTGCAATAAACATAGGGGTGCATGACTTTTTCAAACTGGGCTGCTGCATTCTTAGGGTAAATTCCTAGGAGTGGAATTCCTGGGTCAAATGGTATTTCTATTTTGAGTTTTTTGAGGGACCTCCATACTGCTTTCCACAATGGCTGAACTAGCTTACATTCCCACCAGCAGTGTAGGAGGGTTCCCTTTTCTCCACATCCTCGCCAACATTTGTTGTTGTTTGTGTTTTGGATGTTGGCCATCCTCACTGGTGTGAGGTGATATCTCATTGTGGTTTTAATTTTCATTTCTCTGATGATTAGTGATGTGGAGCATCTTTTCATGTGCCTGTTGGTCATCTGAATTTCTTCTTTGGAGTAGTGCCTGTTCAGCTCCACTGCCCATTTTTTAATTGGCTTATTTGTTTTTTTTTTATTGAGGTGCATGAGCTCTTAATTTGGATGTCAACCCCTTATCGGATACATCATTTATGAATATATTCTCCCATACTGTAGGATGTCTTTTTGTTCTAGTCATGGTGTCCTTTGCTGTACAGAAGCTTTTTAGTTTGATATAGTCCCACTTGTTCATTTTTGCTTTTGTTTCCCTTGCCCGGGGATATATGTTCATGAAGAAGTTGCTCATGTTTATGTCCAAGAGATTTTTTTTTTATTTTTTATTAAGGCATTATTGATATACACTCTTATGAAGGTTTCACATGAAAACACCATGTAGTTATTACATTTCACTATATTATCAAGTCCCCACCCATACCCCAATGCAGTCACTGTCCATCAGTGTAGTAAGATGCCACAGATTCACTATTTGCCTTCTCTGTGCTACACTGTTTTCCCCATGATTCCCCACACCATGTGTACTAAACATAATATCCCTCAATCTCCTTCTTCCACCCTCCCCACCCACACTCCCACACCCCTCCCCTTTGGTAACCACTAGTTCCTTCTTGGAGTCTCTGAGTCTGCTGCTATTTTGTTCCTTCAGTTTTGCTTTGTTGTTATACTCCACAAATGAAGGAAATCATTTGGCACTTGTCTTTCTCCACTTGGCTTATGTCACTGAGCATAATATCCTCTAGCTCCATCCATGTTGTTACAAATGGTAGGATTTGTCCCTTTATTATGGCTGAATAGTATTCCATTGTGTATATGTACTACATCTTCTTTATCCATTCATCTACTGATGGACACTTAGGTTGCTTCCATATCTTGGCTATTGTAAATAGTGCTGTGATAAACATAGGGGTGCATATGTCTTTTTGAATCTGACATGTTGTATTCTTTGGGTAAATTCCAAGCAGTAGGATTCCTGGGTCAAATGGTATTTGTATTTTTAGTTTTTTGAGGGACCTCTATATTGCTTTCCACAATGGTTGAACTAGCTTACATTCCCACCAGCAGTGTAGGAGGGTTCCCCTTTCTCTGCATCCTCGCCAGCATTTGTTGTTCTTAGTCTTTTCAATGCTGGCCATTCTTACATGTGTGTCCAGCTATCTTTTATCTATCTGAGTCAGGATGCCCAGATAGCCGGGCCTCTTTCTCTCTCTTCTTCTACCTACTTACTCTCAGGTTCTCTCTCACTCTCCATGTGGCTTATAGAGACTCAGGGCTCAGAAGAGCATAAAAGCAGAAGCTGCTAGGACTTCCTCAGACTAGGTGCAAAACTTACACATTAAAGCAACAGACTGGGCCAGTCCAGACTTAATATGAAAGGGAATGAATACCAGAAAATGTGGTTCATTGAGACCACCTTTGGAGACCAGTTACCTCTATCAAACATAACAATTTACCAGAACAATTCAGTGTCCCTCTTAATAGAAAGCATTTTCTTTTATCTATATCTGACTTATTTTTCAGTTGAAATTTCCCCCAAAACATCTAGCTGTATTCCTTTGGAGCTACTACATACTTTTTTTCCCCGAAATAATGAAAACTTGTGTACTTTCCTATACAAACATTAATATCCACTGTTTTAGATGATTTAGACAATTAGAGTGTGGAAATTAAAGCTTAACTAACAAACACTAAGACTGACAAACCTGATAAAATAAGATTATACCCCCTTTTTTTAAGTCAACTGGGTGTTTTCTTTTACCAGTTTTATTGAGAAATAATTGACATATATCACTATACAAATTTAAGTTGTACAGGATGATTTAATTTATATATATAGTAACTGATAATCTCAAAAGGGTCAACTAACATCCATCTTTTTATACAGATAAAATCAAAGGAAAAGAAGGAAGACAAGAATAAAGGGAAAAAATTTTCTCCTTGTGATGAGAACTCATAGGATTTACTCCTTCCCTTAGCAACTTTCCTATATATCACCAGCAGTGTTAGCTAACGTTATCATGTTGTACAGCCCTTCCCTCGTACTTACTTATTTTACAGCTGGAAGTTGGTAGCTTTTGATCACTCTACTCCAATTCCCCTTCCCTTAACCCCCAGAACTATATGCTCTAAAACCTAAAGACATAAAGCAGTTTCCCAAAGAACGTTCCATAACATTTTATAGGTTAGAAATGCTATTTTGTGGCAAGGAATTTAGAGGAAGCATTTAGGTTAAACAAAGTTAAGGATTTTTTTTTTTAAACTAAATTTGTTAGGCCTTTAATACACAAAGTGGAACTGAATATGTTTTGTTTCCTTAACTTATCTGAATATGAAACTCTTTGTCTGAAAACATCCCCAGGGACTAAAGTTCTACCAAACACTCTATGGGAAAATGATTCTCTGAAGAATCATTTGCTGTGAAGATGACATTATTACCCAGTGCCTTTGTGCTCCATGTTTTTGAAAAATATTTACCAGTATAAAATACATCTCAAAGCATAGGAGTTACAGTAAGTATGATAAATAGCTGATAACATTTATTGAGCATTTACTATGTGCCACATAATGGGCTGAGTACTTTATATCCATTTTATAGTGTGCTGAGTACCCTGCACATATTATCTCATTTATTCCTCCTAATAACTGTACAAAAGAGATATTATTTTATGATCTTCATTTTACAGATAAGGAACTGAATCATAGGAAGACACACAAAGAGGTAGAATTATGACTTGAACCTGTTTCTATGACGTCACAGTCTGTGAGTTTAACTATAGTTCTGTACCGCCTTCTCTTCTGCATATCAAATCAGTCAGTTTCTAACATTAACGTTTCAGTTTGGTTTGAGATTCCACAACTACAGAGTAAACTAACACTTATCAAGCACCTAAAACATGCCAATCCTTGTGCTTTTATATATATATTTATTAGCTGATATAATCCTTATATTAGCCATAAGAGAAAACTTTGATGATCTTGTGAGAAAAAGAATAAACTCTTTTGCTTTGATACTGAATGCTTGGGCAACACAGGATAAGCACCTCACAAGCCACTTCAGATGATTTCTCAGTAACTCATTCAATTATGACGTACAAACTATCATCCTTCATCTTCCCCTAAAGTATTACTTCACTGAAATACCCAGAACATTCAAACTGATTTTAGCTTAAATAAACCCTTTCTCCAACCCCTTAAATATTTAGTTGGTGTCCTAGTGAAAATCGTTCAGAATAATGGGTTTGGAATCCACACTTGTTAAATTCTCCATTCAAGCGATAATGTATATCTTTCTTAATTGTATATAAGGTATGTGTATATATAAATGAATATAGTAGAATTTGAACCTATACATTTTTGCACAATGCCATTTCAATACAGAAAAATGGCAGAAATACCCACAGAAACATATTTAGTTTTGAAGTCATTTTAAGATAGCAGTCTGAGCAGAAGTCTACAGCCCAGGCCTCTGAAGGTCCCCTGAAATAGTACTACAGAAGCGCAGAAGAGAATAAACAGTAGCATCAAAGTGCTTTAGATAGGGGAGTGAAGAGCAGTGGTCATTAGTGAATGAGAAATTTAAACAAATTTCTGGGTGACAGGAAGCACATGGAAACCTCTAAGCAGGTAAAACAGCACGGAATTGCCTACAAGAGGGCCTGCAGTGATGTGGGGCAGGAGCTATTCCACCAGCACTAAAGTTGGAACAACCCCAAGCTCAGAGTTTGTAGGAATGAGGGCAACGTGGACTGACAACGTTCTTTAAACTTGTATGTGGAAACTTGTCTATTTAGACGAAAAACTGTTTTAAATACCACCCAGTCCTCACCTCTATTTACAGAGGGCAATCAGTGCAGAAATACAGCCTGGAGATTAAAGGAATGACTGTGGAGCAATGTTACCTTGGTTCAAAGCCTGCTTCTGCCACTTACTAGCTGTGTGACTTTGGGCAGGTTATTTAACTTCTCTCTGCCTCCATTTTCTTGTGTATGAAAAGGGAATATAAAGTATCTAACTTAAAGAACTGTTATAAGTAGTAAATGAATTTATATATGTGATGTTCTTAAGACAGTGCTGGCAGATGATCAATAACCACATCGATACTAGCTATCATCTTTACCATCATCATTACCTCCAGAGCAAATCTCTTGAATAAGCCACAGGAAAACATCTATGGTTTATGGTATGTGAATTGCAGTCTCACAGTAATGCCCTCCTTAATCTGGAATCTGGGGGTCTAGTATCTAGCTGCTAGCTCCTTGTCTGCTTATCCTAAAATAATCCTGTCAATGAACTCCCCCTTCCCAACTACACAGGGCTTCTGGCCAGACTTCCCAGTAAAAGGGAGGGAAAATATATCATGAAATAGACCTACTAATATAAGAATAAAGTAAAACCACCCCAACTACCAAGGATTAGTACACAGAATTTACCAACATCTTTATTTTTAAATTTATTTCAGTAGCCAAAATTTTTAATTTTAATTTCTTTCCTAGCTTTATTGAGATACAATTGACATACTGTGTAAGTTTAAGGTGTACAATGTGATGATTTGGTATATATATATATATATATTATGAAATAATTATCACAATAAGGTTAGTTAATACATTCATCACTTCACACAGTTACAAATAGCAAAAAGTGATCCCAGAGGAATTGGGAGATAATCCAGAGAGCAGAAGAGAAGTTAAAGAAACAACAAACTCCAATTACAATTCTCAGAGAGGGTTGAGATGATTTTGCCTCTTTCAAAAAAATATATATAATGGCATATATAAATATGCTCTTTGATATTAAAAACATGATTTCTGACGATTAAAATAAATTCAAAAGAAAGCTGGAAGTTAAAATCAAGATTTCCCAGGATATAAAGCGTGAAAACAAAATGGAAAACTGAGAGAGAAACAAACAAAACCCTTAGAGAGCTTATCAGTCAGGATTCTACATAAAACTTAACAGGTTCTAGAAAAAAAGAACTGCAAATGAACAGTACATGTGTTACCGAGGATTAGATTGGAAGACAAGTCCCAGGGCAGAGGAAGGATTTAATGATTCAGATCAAAATGGTCTGTGAATGCCAGAGAGGAGGCATGAAGTCCACACCGCTCACATCATTAGGGAATTTCAGAATACCAAGGCTTAAAGAAGATCCTAAAATAAAACCCTGTGAGAATAATTATGCTAACATCAAAGTAATGAGAACCCGACTGGAACCAGCCACACTGGATGCTAGAAGACAATACAAGGATGCCTTCTTTGTAAGGCGGGGGTGCTGACTGCCTGGCCTTTGTCCCTAAGCCACAACAGCCCAGACACAGAGATAAGATCGTAATGGCAATGACAAAATCATGATTTGTCTTCTGGTTTGGCCCTTTTCAGCAAGGACTCCAGCTGGCCTTCAAATCTCTCCCAAATATTTTAGGATTTCTTCCATGTGACCTGCACATCAGTCATGTTTGGCTGCAAGAGGTAGCCGTGCCCTGCACCTGTCCTGCACATGCGCCCACCTTTGGTGACATCTCTGGTTACTGCCAACACCAGTGTCTGCCAAAGGGTCTGCCACCGACAACTGTCCAAGAGAGGCAGGGCGTCATGGCACTTTACTGCATTAGGCCATATCTACAGTCGGCCTGGACGTGACTCCCCACCATCGCAAAGTAGAAGTGTAACCTTGACCTCCTTAGGCTTCAAATTTAACATCTGTAAAATGGGGAAAATAGTATTTATCTCCTAGTGCTTGTGATGATGGAATGAGATAATCCCATTTTAAAACAGCACAGTGCCTAGCACAGATTTAGCACTAAATTTTCAGGTATTAGCAACAACAAAACAAAATCTCACATGTCCTGTCAGTGGTACCCACCAGTGTGCACACCTGAGCTGCTGCTGCTTGAGCACAGCGCCGTCTCCTATCAGCGCGGAAGCGGCTATTGCCTTGGGTAATATTTCACTCAGGTGAGCAGTCAATACAATTGTCTTGATTTATGATTCCACTCACATTGTACTTTAAGCACCCATTCTGAGTGCTGATAGAAATTCAGTGAATTTAGAGCTCCACTCTCACTCCTCAGGTGGCATGTACATTTCCAAGGGATGACATATCACCTCTGTGTTGTCTTGGGGTTGGAGGGGACAGCATCTAGTCCTTGATTCCCCGCTGTGATGTACTTTGGCTCCTCCAGGGTCACATCATCAATGAAGTGAACCACTTCATCCTCCCTGACTCCCAGCCTAAAGACTTTAGACCGAGCTACGTGCCTGTGACTTGCACACCATCCAGAGCCTCAGAGGATCTCCTGGGGCAGGCTCTGGCCCTCCACCATCACTGGCCCCATAGGGAGTGCAGGGGAAATTGTTCTACCCAGGCAAGTCTCTCAACTCTTCCTGGTTTCTCAAGCTCTGAGAATGGGAGCAGCCGCCCTCTACTTGGCTCCAAATTCCTGGAACTTACCTGGATCGTTCTGTCGACTTTCTTCTCTTTTGAGGACTCTGAAGGTTAAGAGGAAGAGAAAGATGCAGTCCCCTTGAGGTGCTGGCCGGCATCTGCCTCCATTGCTTCCTCCCTATTCCTTGTGTTATCTGGGGAACAGGAAGAGGAGGCAAGAGCCCGGATCGGAACAGTCTGTGCTCCCTTCGCCCGGAGGCCCTCAAGGACCTCCTGCTTTCAGATCTTCATCTCTGACATTCCTGAGGTGAGGGAAGCGCAGTGACAGTGCAGAGAAGGACAAGGAAATGCCAAGGTACGATGATACTTAGGAAAGTCAAATTATTATCTGCCACAGTCTTGAGAACTCATGGAATAGCCGCAGATAACATTTACTGAGAACTTGCTAGATTCCAGGCACTCCTTAAGCACTTTGTGTGTATTAATTCATTCGTTAGTCATTAATTGAATGAATTAACATTCGATGTTAATTCATAACAAACTAAGAGGCAGGTAGGGTTTTATTCCCACTTTCCAGATGAAAAAATGGAGGCCTGGACAAGCTAATCCCAGGTCAGTGAGGATGCCCACAGGAAAGGTGGAATTCCAGCCTGGGCACCGTGGATCAAGGGCCAGTACCTCCACCCACCCCCACCTACTTCTTCCCGATTGGGCACCAAAGAGTCCCTGTGTTTTCCCCTCAGTCTCTGATTGCTGCACATGGCATGGACTTACAGATCTGGGTCAGAAGTCAGTCGGAGCAGTAAGTGGGCCAGAATCACCCACCACCATGCGCTCACTGTCCTTGAAGCCAGTGTACCTCCTGTACCTCCCTCTTGCTTTGGGTGGAGTTAACTACAAAAATCCTTGTTACATGGCAAGTAACAATTTCCCAGTGGGAACACCCAAGCCCTCTAGACTTCATCAGGGTATGTTGTGATCCTTATTTAGAAAACAGTCTGATTGCCTTAAAGATGGTGGTATGAGAGGTGAGACAGAAACTTCCTCCCAAAACCACATATAATATGAAAATATGGCAAATACAACCAATCCTGAAAAAGCAACAGGAAAGAAAGTTGCAACACACAGCCTACATCTAGAGAAAAGAACAGAATTCATGGACAAGGGTAAAGAACTAAAGCTGTGATCCAGCAGGACCCAAGCCCTCCCCTGAGCCCAGCTCACCCACAGGAGGAAGAAAAATGGAGCAGGGAAGGGGTAAAGGCCTAGGACTGCTGAACACCCAGCCCTGAAGATCTGCTCTTGGAGCACAAACCTACATTACATGCTGCTCTGGAGATTAGTGGTGTTGGAAAGCTAAGACAGGCCGAGTACTCAGACAGACTGAGACTCCAGGTGCTTGTGGAGAACAGGTACCCCAAACTGGCCACTCTGGGACAAAAGAAAGGTGGGCAGTCTGAGAGACTTCCCCAAAGCGAGAGGGCTGCTAAAGGGGCAAGAAAGCACAGAGCTTGCTGCTTAGGAGAAAGGACAGGTGGACAAAATTGTCCCAGTGCACTCAGCCCAGCAGGTGGCAAACTTTCAGGAGCTTCAGATGCTCCATCCCCCTGGCTGGCAATGCAGCTCAAAGGTCCCACCACTGCGAGGCAAGCCTGCTGCTCCTTCCTCCATGCCGGCAATGGCTTGCAAACCTGCTGCCCCCACCATTGCACCATGCCAGTCAGAGGGCAGGCCTGCCTACGGCAGCTACAAGGGCATAGCATAGAGACTCCACCTTGAATGCGCAGCCCACTGGCCCTGGGAGTGGAGGCAGGCACTGCAGCCAGAGACCAGGAGAGAGCTCTTTACTCGCAGCAGGCACCAGTGACACCTGCCTGTGACTCCTGCCATTGCTACAGAGGCTGAGCAGCTCCAGACAGCAGAGCTTCTAGGCACTAGAGGATGCCACCTCACCATGTTATTTTTACAAATATGAAACATCAAATGAACCCAGTACAAACGAAAACCCACAAACACCAGAAAGAGGGCAAAGTGAAACTTCCTGATAAAGACTTCAAAATAAAAATCATAAACACACTCACGGACCTAGAGAAAAATTTTCAAGACCTCAGGGAGGAATTCAAGAAAGAGACAGAAACTTTGAAAAACACAGTACCTGAATGAAACATACATTGGAGGGATTTAAAAGCAGATTAGATGAAATAGAGGAGAGGGCAAACGAAACAGAAATTAGAGAACAGGAATACAAAGAAGCTGAGGCACAGAGAGAAAAAAGGATCTCTAAGAATGAAATAATATTGAGAGTACTGTGTGACCAATACAAACAGAAAAATATTTGCATTATAGGCATTGCAGAAGAAGAAGAGAGAGAAAAAGGGATAGAAAGTTTCTTTGAGGAGGTAATTGCTGAAAACTAACTGAATCTTGGGAAGGAGATTGTCTCCCAGGCCATGGAGGTCCACAAATCTCCCAATACAAGGGACCCAAAGAAGACAACACCAAGACATATAATAATTAAAATGGCAAAGATCAAGGATAAGGACAGAGTATTAAAAGCAGCCAGAGAGAGAAAAAAGATCACACACAAAGGAAAATCCATCAGGCTATCATCAGACTTCTCAACAGAAACCTTACAGGCCAGAAGGGAGTGGCATGATGTATTTAATGCAATGGAGCAGAAGGGCCTTGAACCAAGAATACTCTACTCAGCAAGATTATCATTTAAATTTGAAGGAAGGATTAAACAATTTACAGATAAGCAAAAGTTGAGAGAATTTATCTCCCACAAACCACCTCTATAATGTATTTTGGAGGGACTACTATAGATGGAAGTGTTCCTAGGGCTAAATACCTGTCACCAGAGAAAATAAAACCACAGTAAAGAAAGTAGACCAATTCATTATTAAGCAAATGCAAAATTAAATCAACTACTCCCAAAGTCAGTCAAGAGATACACAAAGAGTACAGAATATGATACCCAATATATAAGAATGGAGGAGGAAGAACAGGGAGGAGGAAAAAAATGAACCTTTAGATTGTGTTTGTAATAGTATACTAAGTGAGTAAAGTTAGACTGTTAGATAGTAAAGAAGCTACCCTTGAATCTTTGGTAACCATGAATCTAAAGCCTGCACAGGCAATAAGTACATATCCATCAATAATCACCCTAAATATAAATGGTCTGAATGTACCAATCAAAAGACATAGAGTTGCAGAATGGATTAAAAAAACAAGACCCATCTATATGCTGCCTACAAGAGACGCACTTCAAACCCAAAGACATACACAGACTAAAAGTGAAGGGATGGAAAAAGATATTTCATGCAATTAATAGGGAGAAAAACACAGGAGTTGCAGTACTTGTATCAGACAAAATAGACTTAAAACAAAGAAAGTAACAAGAGACAAAGAAGGACATTACATAATGATAAAGAGAATATTACCATAATAAATATCTATGCACCCAACACAGGAGCACCTATATATGTGAAATAAATACTAACAGAATTAAAGGGGGAAATAGAATGCAAAGCATTCATTTTAGGAGACTTCAACACACCACTCACTCCAAAGGACAGACCAACCAGACAGAAAAAATATGTAAGAACACAGAGGCACTGAACAATGCATTGGAACAGATGGCCTTAACAGACATCTTCAGAACCCTTTGCCCAAAAGCAGCAGGATACATATTTTTCTCAAGTGCACACGAAATATTTTCAAGAATAGATCATATACTAGGCCACAAAAAGAGCCTCAGTAAATTCAGAAGGATTGAAATTGTATCAACCAGCTTCTCAAACCACAAACGTTTGAAATGAGAAATAAATTATGCAAGGAAAACAAAACCCCCACAAACACATGGGGGGTTAACAACATGCTCCTAAATAATCAATGCATCGATGACCAAATAAAAACAGAGATCAAGCAATATATGGAGACAAATGAAAACAATAACTCAACATAGCAAAATCTGTGGGATGCAGCAAAGGGCATGATAAGAGGGAAGTATACTGCAACACAGGCTTACCTCAGTAAAGAAGAACAATCATATATGAAGAGTCTACACTCAAATTAATGAAAGTAGAAAAAGAACACAAATGAGGCACAAAGTCAGTTGAAGGAGGGACATAATAAAGATTAGAAAATAAATAAATAAAATCGAGAAGAATAAAACAATAGAAAGAATCACTGAAAATTAACAAAATAGATAAATCCCTCGCCAGATTTATCAAGAGAAAAAGAGTCTACACATATACACAGAATCAGAAATGAGAAAGGAAAAATCACTATGGACACTACAGAAATACAAAGAATTATTAGAGAATACTATGAAAAATTATATGCTAACAAATTGGATAACCTAGAAGAAATGGACAACCTTCTAGAAAAATACAACCTTCCAAGGCTGACCCAAAAAGAAACAGAAAATCTGAACACACCAATTACCCACAATGAAATTGAATTGGTAATCAAAAAACTACCTAAGAACAAAACTCCTGTTCCAGATGACTTCACCACTTAATTTTACCAAACATTTAATGAAGACCTAAATACCCATCCTCCTTAAGTTTTCCAAAAAATAGAAGAGGAGGGAATACTTCCAAACTCATTCTATGAAGCCAGCATCACTCTAATACCAAAACGAGGCAAAGACACCACAAAAAAAGAAAACTACAGACCAATATCCCTGATGAACAAAGATGCAAAAATACCCAACAAAATATTAGCAAACCGAGTTCAAAAATACATCAAGAGGATCATACATCATGATCAAGTGGGATTCATTCCAGGGATGCAAGGATGGTACAATATTAAAAAATTCATCAACATCATATACCACATCAACAAAAAGGACAAAAATCACATGATCATCTCCATAGATGAGGAAAAGCATTTGACAAAATTCAACATCCATTTATGACAAAAACTCTCAACAAAATCGGTATAGACAGCAAGTACCTCAACATAATAAAGGCCATATATGACAAACCCACAATCAATATCATACTCAACAGTGAAAAGCTGAAAGCTTTTCCTCTAAGACCGGGAACAAGACAAGGATGCCCTCTCCCCCCACTTTTATTCAACATAGTGCTGGAGATCCTCACCATGACAATCAGACAGCACAAAGAAATAAAAAGCACCCAGATCAGTAAGGAACACATTAAACTGTCCCTGTTTGCAGATAACATGATATTGTACATAAAAAACCCTAAAGAATCCACTCAAAAACTACTACAACTAATATCTGAATTCAGCAACGTTGCAGGATACAAAATCAATACACAGAAATCTATTGTATTCCTACATACTAATGGTAAACTAAGAGAAAGAGAAATCAGGAAAACAATTCCATTCACCATTGCATCAAAAAGAATAAAATACCTAAGAATAAACCTAACCAAGGAGGTAAAAGACCTATACTCTGAAAACTACAAGACACTCTTGAGATAAATTAAAGAAGATACCAGTAAGTGTAAATACATCCTGTGGTCATGGATAGGAAGGATTAATATTGTCAAAATGGTCATCTTGCCTAAAGCAATCTACAGATTCAATGCAATCCCTATCAAAATACCAATGGCAGTCTTCAGTGGACTAGAGAAAATCGTTCTAAAATTCATATGGAACCACAAAAGACCCTGAATAGCCAAAGCAATCCTGAGAAGGAAGAATAAAGGTGGAGGAATTATGCTCCCTGACTTCAATCTCTACTACAAAGCCACAGTAATCAAGACAATTTGGTAGTGGCACAAAACAGACCCATAGACCAATGGAACAGACCAGAGAGTCCAGATATTAATCCAAGCATATAAGGTCAATTAATATACAATAAAGGAGCCATGGATATACAATGGGGAAATGACAGCCTCTTCAACAACTCATATTGGCAAAACTGGAAAGCTACATGTAAGAGAATGAAACTGGATTATTGCCTAACCCCATACACAAAAGTAAACTCAAAGTGGATCAAAGACCTGAATGTAAGTCATGAAACCATAAAACTCTTAGAAGACAACATAGGCAAACATCTCTTGAATATAAACATGAGCAACTTTTTCATGAACACGTCTCCTTGGGCAAGGGAAACAAAAGCAAAAATGAACAAGTGGGACTATATCAAACTAAACTCCTTCTATACAGCAAAGGACACTACCAGTAGAACAAAAATGGCATCCTACAGTATGGGAGAATATATTCATAAATGACGTATCTGACAAGAGGTTAACATCCAAAATATATAAATGACTCACATGCCTGAACACCCAAAAAGCAAATGACCTTATTAAAAAAATGGGCAGAGGATATGAACTGACACTTCTCCAAAGAGGAAATTCAGATGGCCAACAGGCACATGAAAAGATGTTCCACATCACTATCAGGGACATGCAAATGAAAACTTAGTGACATATCACCTCATAGCAGTTAGGGTGGCCAACATAAAAAAGACAAGGAACAACAAATGCTGGTGAGGATGTGGAGAAACGGGAACCCTCCTACACTGCTGGAGGGAATGCAAATTAGTTCAACAACTGTGAAAAGCAAGATGGAGGTTCCTCAGAAAACTAAAAATAGAAATACCATTTTACTCAGGAATTCCACTCCTAGGAATTAACCCAAAGAAAACAGGATCCCAGATTCAAAAGACATATACACACCTATGTTTATCAACGCACTATTTACAAAAGCCAAGATATGGAAGCAACCTAAGTGTCCATCAGTAGATGAATAGATAAAGAATATGTACATATACACAATGAGTATTATTCAGCCATAAGAAAACAAATCCTACGATTTGCAACAACATGGATGGAGCTAGAGGGCATTATGCTCAGTGAAATAAGCCAGATGGAGAAAGACAAGTACTAAATGATTTTTCTCATTTGTGGAGTATAACAATGAAGGAAAACTGAAGGAAAAAAACAGCAGCAGACTCACAGACTCCAAGAAGGGACTAGTGGTTACCAAAGGGGAGGGGTGGGGAGGTTGGGTCGTGGGGAGGAGAAGGGGATTGAGGGATATTATTAGTACACATGGTGTGGGGGGATCATGGGGATCCCTGTGTGGGGGGCACAGAGAAGACAAGTAATGACTCTGTGCCATCTTACTACAGTAATAAACAGTGACTGTAATGAGGTGTGTGGGGGCACTTGATAATATGGGTGAATGTGGTAACCACAGTGTTTTTCATGTGAAACCTTCATACGATTGTATTATCAATGATACCTTAATAATAAAAAAAAAAGAAAACATGGTCTAATAGAAAATACAAGCCCATACCATTACAGCTGTGAGATTTCAATCAAGTTTTTACTTGTGTCTGAGCCTTAGTGATTTCATCTCTAAAATGCGGATAATAATTACATGGTAGGGTCACTAAATACATGAAGTGCTTAGCACAGTGCCTGACACATAGAAGCACCAAGTAGATATTTATTCAGCTCTTTCTGTCATCTAAGTTTGTGATGAATGAACATGTGCATTCTAGCCTGTGGACACATAAATCTACTTCAACTGCTTTGTGTGAGCAGCCCTCTTTTTAAGGTCCTTTCTCCTAGGGTCAGTCCCATTCCTGATACGTGCATGTCACAGATTCACTCTTAACAAAGGTTTTTTCCTTAGCAAATGACTACTGTATACACCTTGGGCTGTAATCAAGGTTAAGTCAAAGAATTTTTCCCTGAAGGAACTAAACACATAATCTTAAATTAATGTGCTTAATAATAACGTTAATAGCTACCATTTGTAAGCTACTCACTATGAGCCAAGTACTATGCTAAGGCTGATTTAATCTTCATGGTCTTCTGAGAAAGGAAATTTTGCACCCATCTTGTTCAACAGATGGCCAAGGTTTAGAGTGGCTAAATAACTTGTCCGATGTCACAGAACTAGTACATGGCTGAACTGTACTCTGAACAGTATGTATCCACCTGAATCCATAGGCCAGGCTCTCCGCTATTGTAAAATAGCAACAGTAATAACGATGGACCATAATGAGAAACTTAACTTCTATATTCATTTTGCTTCCCAACAAATTGCATATTAATCTAAGTCACATATTGCATTAAGCCTTGCAATACAAAGCCAGTGGCTGTAACATAGAATTTGTCTTAGGACTGTTTATGAGGCCAAGGAAAAGAAAGTCGCATGAGAAGTTTCTATTATCTAAACATATACAGAATCTTTTGGAGAAGGGCACTGAAGGCAAATTATTAAACTTTGGCATGCTGGTTTTATTTAAGTCTTCCATAAATATATTCACTGGGTCTTCCCAGTATAGTAAAAAGGGACAGTCCCCAGTTGGTATCTAAATTAAAAAGTCAAATTTTCTTATTTGAATATTTGGTACCGATTATTTTCTCCATTGGCATTTGCACTCTTATACCCAGTAACATGCTTTCATTTGGCCAATTTCCCTTGGGTCTTCAGTTAGCAAACTTCCTGGAGTGGTAGGAGTCTTTGGAAATTAAAAAATGACAAATGAAACTCAACAGATAAGTGACCCATCACTGTTCGGAAACTATTATGGCTTTGACAGAGAATAAAATCCAACACCCACACCCTTTTTTAGACCTGATTAACAAGAAATTTTCTCTAAGCAGATGGAGCATGAAAATTACTGCCTCTCAGAATCAGTTGTCTGAGTTTAGTATTTTCATTTGGTTTTCCACTGCTACTAGTATTATTGCCATTTTAACTTAAGCATTACAGCCATAGCATATGCCTCTGAGTACAAGAGGAAGAAAAATTCAATTTTAGTGTTTGTCTTATTTGCGCTTTACTTGCAGTTTAGTTTGCCACATGGAGTGAATAAAGCTGTCATGTTGTTTTTTTTTCAAAAACAACACAATAACTATAATGGACTATGCATTCATTACTGAGTAGATTAATTTTTTTCTTCCATTGAATGGCATAAAAGAGGGGATAATTTCAAATTGAATTGTGTCTGGGGAATCATTATGCACATTTCCAACCTAGGCAGGTCCCAACATTGCTGCCAGTGTTTTCCAAACACATAATCTTTTTTGAAGAATATTACTCAGAATGAATGAAAACATGTTTTCTGGCTTACATGTACTAATTTTCTGCAGAAAATATAAATTAGAATATAACCTTTGACTACCAGACTGCATTAATGTTGAATACTTGGCTTTCTTTCTTCCTTGGGGATTTGAATTCTCTCTTCCTTTTTTCTCTTTTTACATTGTCTCCTTTCGCAGTTAACATCTAACTATTGCCAAACTCATCATTAAATGTTAGAGATTTTAGCTGTGTTCTTACCAGGATTCAGACATGCCTGGTCCTGCCTGGAGGTTCATTGTGGTGGACCCTTCAGAGCTCTGTTTGCATGAAGCATTGAAGATCTTCCTAGGAAATAGCTCATTATAAGAGAGAAGAGAGTTGAGGGGAATATATTTGATTCAAGTTAATGAGAAAAGATTGGGAGGAGAGGGTCATTTGGTCAAAACACGATCATTCAGTCCCCATTCAGTCCCCCTAAGAGTGGGGACTACAAATAAAAACTTCAAGAGCTGTTTTACCAAATATATCTTTAGACATTGAGAGCACAAAGAAGCATTTTTGGTAACCTAGGTAACAGATAGTAATAACAATAATTAACATTTATTGAGCTGTTCCTAATTACTAAGCATTTAACATACATTATTTTAATCACACATTATCATAATCATCACAATGTCATTATTTTCTATTTTATAGGTGAGGAAATTAGAGGGGATATTTGCCTGTGGACATGTGGATAAAATGTGACAGATCCAGAATTCTAACTCAAATCTCCCTAATTTTAAAATCTACATTTTTGACTACTGTGGGTAAAATTGTAATATTTCCAGAATATCTCGCCTGGCTTTAGTGCATCTGCATATCAACAGGAGTTCCTCAGGGGTGGAAAGTTCTTCATCTTCATATCAATGGGTAATTACCTGGGCAACTGAGAGCTTATCTGAACCTGGGAGGTTAGGGGGAGGTGTCGGTTTTGCTTCTGCCAGAAAGTGAGATGGCCGCAGACTGCAGTTTGTAAGCAATAAATGGGTTTAAATTCTATTTCTCCTTTTGACTGATTTTGGTTTTAGAGATATTTTGCCCCAGGATTTCCTTTCCCTAGAGTTACAACCACGCTGCAATACTGTCTTCCACCTGGAGCCCAGAATAGAAACTGTAGGCTGACATTTGCCATGTAAAGTGGGAGAATCATAGGGGTAGCTGAAGACTTCCTATCCTTATCAGAAGCCTCTTCTTGGTTTCTTGGCTACCTCTTGGCTGCTTAGTAAGAGAAGAGGAAAGTGGCTCTCCCCAGATGGTAGCCTAGATGACCACTTTGAGAACACAGATAAAATAATTCCTAGGTTTCCCAGAATAATTAGGGGGAAATTCAAAGGCAGTTGAAGTTTTAACAGAGTAAACTGCTGTCAGAAGAAAATGAATTCTATTTAGTCACAGTTTTATGACCCTATTTTTTAGCCTTAGACTGGTTAGGCCCAGGGAATTAAGTTATGCAAAGAATTTTCCAAATCAAGATTTGGCTGATAATGAGTCAAGGAAAATGGCCCCTTGTTTTCATCTTTTAATGCCCTTACATTTCAGTTCATGGCTTCTGGGAGAGAAAGCAACTCTGGATTGCTCTGTGTTCCTCCCTCTGAGCTTGCTTAGGAATAAGACAATTTCTGCCTCTTCTTCCCCTAACCTCACTTATTATTCAAAAGCTATTGCTGAGTACAGGCCCTTTCCCAAATGAAAAGTGCTTGATCACCAACCTTATTTGGAATACCTACTCTGTACAACAAGCACAGTGCATGGTACTGGGGGGTTCAAATGTGACTAAGCTGTGGGTCACTGCTCTTAACTTCACTGTCAGGAACGGAGGCAGACAGGTATATAACTAATCTCACAACACAAAATAAAATGGAGCTACATGAAGGTAAAGGGGGCTTTATACATTGACTGCCATTCTTGCAGGGGTCTTTATCCATCTTCTCTATCAATCCTGTTTAAGTAAAGGTATGTTTTGGCTATTTTACATTATTCTTTCTGGCATTCCCACTCTGTTCCTTCAGTTATTTCATCCTAGGCTCTGCCTACTCTCTTCGTTTCTCCCCTTCCAAATCCCTTCTCAGACACCCACTGAAATTACTGAACTCCTCAGAACTACCTTCAGATCATGTTACTAAAGATATTGGTCTTGCCAACCATTACTCTTTAGGTCCATCTGTCTTCTTGCCTGCTCAGAAGAGTCCAATTTGTAAATCTTTAACAATTTTTAAGCTCCATGGGGGAAATGCATTTAAACTAGTTAATAAGGCCATAGACTTAGGGCAAAGCACTAAGATTGACTTTTTAGTACCAATTACCACCCTAGATGTCAACTGGGACTGTGGGTTTCTTAATGAGTTATGTGAAGGACAGTCTTTGAAATGGTTTGTCCCTTTCTCCTTTCTTTATAGCCCCACCTCTGTGTTATTTTGCTGGAATGAGCAGATACAAAACGCAGAAGAGAGCAGCAGCAATATGGAGGTGTTAGAGATGTGCAGTTACCTTGACAAGATAAAGCGGCTCACAGGACAGAGTAAGACTTGGCTCTGTGTTGGAAGGAACTGAAGCACGACAGCAGGCACTTGCCTGTGTTTCTCAGCACTCTATCTACAATTCCTAACACATAATGGTACTGAACAAATATTTTCTGAGAGGGGGTCGGGGGGAGGGATTGAGTGAAACACTGGACTTGGCTTGTACTAGATGAGCGGTAAGATCCCTTCTAACTGAGGTTTTATAACCCTGGAAGAATTCGGAGAACTTAAATTTGAAGAACTACATTAAGTCACTGAGTCGCATGATTTCCTATCCCATCCTCTCTGTATACACAAATCACTAAACAGTGGTATGGCCAATATGGAGATAAAGTAAGAGAGAATGGAATTGAGGCAATGGAAAGAATCTCAAAAGGCCATTTATTTTATCCCCAGCTGGCAACTACACGCTATTCCATAAAAGGACGTACGATGACATAATGGAAAGTGCGGAGGCTTTGGGGTCAAACAGAGCTGGGTTTGAATTCCTGTTCTGCTGCTCACAGGCTGCATGACCTTGGATAATTTAACTTCTTCGAACCTGTTTCCTCAAAATAAGAAATGTTTTAGAGGGCTTTTGTGCTTTGTGGAGACTGACACATAGACGGACTTCAAAAATACATTAGTTCCATTTCTCCTCAGAAAACATTATGCACATAATTAATTTTTAAAAAGATACATTTCAATTTCCTTTAGGATATCATCATCTTACAAATTTCCCGGTCTTACAGTTCCACAAATGTTATCATTCTGCTGAAATGAAAGGGCTTTTACTTTTAAAAAATATGTTTTATTTACTATTGGTTGGAATATCAGTTGAAAAATATCACTACTGCCAAGTCCCCATTTGTACAATAACCTTTCAGACACTTAAAGATCATGGTCAACTCCCTTGTGTGCCTGTTGTAAAACTCAACCCTCACTTTGCCTCGTTTGTCAGAAGTTTTTAAAGAAAAGAATTCTTTTAAACACAAGTGTATCATTAGTCTTAACCTGTTCTAAGACAGGACCTTGTTTCACCACTCTAGCAAGGCAGAATCAGAAACATTAATAGGAATTCTAACTATGGAAGATACATACTAAAGCCAGAGAAAAAGAAAATGTATATCATCTTCTACTAAATGAAGGTTAAACTCGCTCTAAAGACTTTTAAGTTTAAAATAGTTGTTATGCCGTCAATCAACTTGCAAGGTAACAAGACAGAGCAATCTTTGCCACTGATAGTAAAAAGGATAGTGTGTTCTGGAGTAAACTCTTCTAGGCCAGAGACTGACTCTAAATCCTTCATGATTCTCATTAAGGAGGGTCTTGTCTGGCACCCAGTAGTAGCCATAAATCTTAAACCAAACTAATGTAATAGTTATCACCTCCAAAAAAACTACAAGACTAGACAAAAGTACTTTTCAAGTAGAAAAACAGAGAATATAAAAGTTAAAACCTAATAGTAATATTATAATTATTATTTTAAAAGTGGTCCTATTATTTCCTTAAGGAGCATGTTGCCCTTTTAAAGTAAAGAATATCACTTTATTTTTTAAGGCTACTGAAAAAATATTTCAAAGGCCATTAGTTCTGGGTCACTATCTCTTTTCTGGATCCAATTAAAAACACTAGATAAGGAGATGTACCAAAAAACTGATTTGTCTATGTGCGACTGGTTCATCCCACATACTTCAGCCTTCAGGGAACAGGGCCACTCTATTGCATTTACCCTGGAGCTGCCATTTCCTTTGATGCCTGACAGTCATTTATATACATATAGAAGTGTACAGATTTCATACACGTAGAAAGGAAACATATAAGGCAAAAAAAAAAAAATCCAAATATGTCAAAATCCTCTGTCTTGCAACTTGGTAAGATAGCTTCAGCACAGATAAAGATAATGAATATAAATTACTCAAACTCTGTCTGGGAGACAGAAGACAGTAGGCACCAAATTAATGTTATTAGTGATTACAGGAACAATAGTAGTAAACAGAACCCACTCATCTATCAGGCAGGCCTGAGTTCAAATCCCAGCCTACAGCTATGTAATTTGGGTCATGTTTCTTAATCTCTCTGAGCTGTGGCTTTTCCATTTACAAAACCTAGACACTTATAACATCTATCTCAAAGCACTTCAGAGAAGACAGAATGAGATAATCCATTTAAAGAATTTAGCACAATGTGTGCTGCTTGGTGTATGTTCAGCCAATGCCTATTATTATTATTATTGCCGTCATCATTATTAAGATCAATTAATGTTGTACTTTTCTCTAGAGGAAAATGACAAATACATTAAATATCAAGAAATATACTTAATAAAACACTCCCCAATATCCTACCTCTGAATATTTCATGGAGTACAACAGTATGAACAATGATTCTTATTCATGAATGATTTATTTGATGATTCAATTTGAGAATCAAAAGAATCTTAAGCCTCGAACTGAAATAAATCATTTATCTAGTATAGTAATTATATAGTAGTAATGCATAGTAATCCATACAGTATATAGTAGTAATCATATAGTAATTATAAGCAGAATGTGTATATTGGGGACTGGTTGGAGCTTTTTCAGAATATAGATCCTTCTTCTTCCTAAAACCTTGATACATCCTGGACGTTGATAGAAGTTGGTATGGGAATTTGAAAAATATCCACCTTTGGTCATTATATGCTTTCCATTCTACTTTGAGGATCTACTTTATTTGTAAGATTAATAAAGTTTATTTTTAAGAATTTTAACTAAATATAAAAGGTTTTAAAAGTTGTTTAAAATGTTAAAATAGACAGAAACAAAATTTGAAAGGATTTTAGAGTATATTTATCTACCCCTTCATTTTTGAAGATTGTAAGATTTTATCCTCCATTTATCCCAAGGCCCCAAGCACATGGGCCTGTGAAAATCATGTCTGGACTTGCCTCACCTTATCTCTAAACATTTCACCCCACCCCTTAAGCCATCCTGTCTGTCTGTCTTACAGGGAATAAAACCACGCTGATGGAGTTCTCGTGTCCTTCCTTGTAAGCGAGTGAGACGGGTAGCTAGAGTCGGGTAGCTAAAGAACCCTTTCATTGGTGTTTCCGCCCGGTTTGGGATCTCCCGGTCGCCTGCTCTTCCCTAGGAATTCGAGCTGCACCGGGAATCCAATAGCGCCCGGCCCCTCCGGACACGGGGGCTCCTCAGCGCCCTCCATCTCCCTGAACGCCTCTCCAGCATCCATCACCCATGCCAAAGGGGCAGTGAGTCACCCTCCCCCATCAAGTGACTAAAATGCCTCTGTGAGCGCCTGAGGGCTGACCATTGAGTATCCGGCACCCTCGTGGCCTCACCGCAGGCGGGGAATCGCTCCCAGTCACGGCCTTCATTGCCTACGGCTGTGCCCCTGGTCACTCCCAGTCCAGTTTCTCCCGTCCTCAGCAGGCAGGAGACTTGCCCTTAGTCAGTTTCCCTCATCCCCAGCAGGCTAGAGACTGCCCCCTAGACCCGCAGCGGGTCAGTGACGCCCCAGTCCACTAGTTTCTCCCATCCCTCTTGCACTCCTACTAGGCCCACAGCAGGTCAGTGACGCCCCAGTCCCTCTCGTCCCCAGCAGGCGAGAGACCGCCCCCGTTGTGACTCTTTTGTTCCACTGGCTCATAGCCAGGATCATAGCTGAAAAGTCCTAGCGCTAGGCACCTGCTGCTTGCTCAGGGCAAGCGTGCCCCTCCAGTGACAGAGGTGACGACCCTTCACTTGGAGTTGGGCTACTCTTTGGAGTTCTGAGCCCCCTAGGGTCCCCTGGGGTTGTGCTGCAGCAACTCCACGAAAGAGTCACAATGGGAGCGTCCCCCTCCATCCCTGCGGATTCCCGGCTCAGCTGCCTCCTAAGCAATTTCAAAACTCTTCATCTACATCCAGATCTAAAGCTCTCCAAGTTAATTCGGCTCTGCAGCCAGATTTGGCCCCAATATCCTTTAGACAATAAAACAATTTGGCCTCAGTATGGATCCTTAGATGCTAAAGTCCTTCAGGATCTTCACAACTTCTGTGAGCGTTCAGGCAAGTGGAAGGAAATTCCCTATGTTCAACTTTTCTCTATCTTCAAAACAAGCCTTCTCTATGTAACTCTATCCACCCCAAGCATATCCTTTCAAACCCTCTGAAAACTCCCTCTTCCTCCCTAGACCCAGATCCTGCGATGAGCACCCCCCCTTACCGCTAAACAGGCCAAGGATCAGCAGCTACAAGTGCGCCCCCTGTCTCCATCCCTCTGACCTTCCCTTCCTCTGCTCTGCCTGTCTCCACCCCTCCGACCCTCCCTTCCTCTGCGCCACCTGTTTTCACCCCTTCGACCCTCCCCTCTTCTATGCCACCTGCCTTCACCCCTCTGACCCTCCCTTCTTCTGCTCCGCCTGTCTCTACCCCCACAACCCTCTCTTCATCTCCCTTCACAGCTTCCATATCACCTGCCCCACTTTCTCCCTACCCCAACCCCTGTTCAATCCCCTTGCCTCTCAGTCCACCTGCCACTCACAGTCGCATTAAAGCTCAATTCTCAGCCCCACTGAGGGAAGTAGCAGGAGCCAAAGGTGTCATTAGAGTACACGTTCCCTTTTCCCTTTCTGACCTCTCGCAAATCGAGAAGCACCTCGGCTCATACACTTCTAACCCTACAAACTATACCAAAGAATTCCAGTACCTCACCCAATCCTACAATCTCACCTTCCATGACCTCCATGTCATCATGTCTAGTACCCTCCTGCCCGAAGAGCGCAGGCGAGTCTGGGAACAGGCTAGAGCCCATGCAGATGACATGCACCTCACCAACCCTACTCACCCCATGGGACCAGAAGTTGTGACAGATAGAGACCCAGGATGGGACTATAACCACCCCTGAGATATCATTCGCCGAGACCAGTTTACTACCTGTCTCGTAGCAGGCCTCCGAAAAGCAGCCAATAAAGCCATTAATTATGAAAAATTACAAAATGTCCTTCAAGATAAGGACAAAAACCCTTCAGCCTTCCTAGACAGGCTCACACAGGCCCTCTTACAGTATACCAATCTAGATCCAGAAACTCCTGACGGGCGACAACTGCTAATGACTTATTTCTTTGCTCAATGTTTTCCTGACATAAGAGCGAAACCAAAAAAGCTCGAGCAGGGGTCCCTTAAGCCACAGTCTGAAGTTTTAGCTGTAGCCTTCAAGGTGTACAATGGGAGAGAGTTCCTCCGGTGACTGTCAATGCCCAAGGGCCTGAGAAGACAATCTCACCAAAACCATGCTTCAAGGGTGCCCAAGCAGGCCATTGGTCAGGAGCTTACCCCAACCCGAGAAAGCCCCCTGGGCCCTGTCCCAAGTGCCACCTCCTTGGACATTGGGCAGTTGAGTGTCCTAGTGCTCAGAGAAGCACACGGCCAGTTGACTCTGCTCCTTCCCCAGCCGCTATCTTCAACCTAGCAGACAAGGATTAGCGGGGCCCAGGGCTCTCTCGAATCGCCACCTCCATCACCACCAAAGAGCCCCGGTCATGGTGACAGTCATGGTGGCAGGAATCCCACCCTCCTTCCTCATCGACACCAGAGCTACTTACTCTGTTCTGTGTTCGTATAAGGGCCCTGTCTCCCCTTCTTGCATATCTATCATTGGAGTTTGCGGCACCCCTTACCAGCCCTTTTCAACCACCCCCCTCACTTGCACTATAACTCAAACCATTTTCACACACTCATTTCTCATTTTCCCATGCTACCCTACCCCCCTCATTGGCAGACACATTTTACACAAACTAGGGGCTTCTATTTCCTTTCGCCCCTCACACTGCCTCAACTCAGACTCGCCAGCAGTCCATCTTCTTCTCTGTCTTCAGAGTGCCCCCTCCCCCATTCCAGCTCCACCCTTACTGTCAAACCTTGTAAATCCCTCCTTCTGGGACATGAACAACCCATCTCTAGTTAAGTACAGCCCAGTCCAGATTAGTCTTAAAAACCCAGACTCCTTCCCATCACAATCCCAATACCTGCTACCCTTGTGCAGCCAACTCGGCCTCCAGCCAATCATCCAAAATCTGTTAAAAAAGGCTTCTTGAAGCCAACCCACTCCCCATTCAATACTCCAATACTTGCGGTGAAAAAGCCTAACAGCACTTTCAGGCTAGTCCAAGATCTCTGAATTATAAATGAAGCAGTTATCCCCATCCATCCCGTAGTACCCAACCCATATACTCTCCTTTCCTCCATCCCAAGCTCCACCACCCATTTTTCAGTAATAGACTTAGAGGATGCCTTCTTTACCATACCTCTCCACCCCAATTCCCAAACTTTTTGCTTTTACATGGACAGACCCCACATCCCGTGTCTCTACCCAATTAACATGGACTGTCCTTCCCCAAGGCTTTAGAGACAGCCCCCATCTATTCGGCCAAGTGCTAGCACATGACCTCCAACATATTTCTTTCCTTCACTCTACCCTCTTACAATATGTTGATGATCTTCTTCTATGCAACCCTTCCCTAGCAATCTCACAAGATACAATCACCCTATTAAACCACCTCTCTGACTGTGGTTACCGCATCTCCCCAGAAAAAGTGCAGTTATCCACATCTCAAGTTTCATACTTAGATGTTCTTCTGACCCCTGGCCAAAAAGCCATAACTCTATGCAGAAAACAACTAATCTGTGATATCCCTGTCCCCTCTACAAAAGAAGAGATCCTTTCCTTCTTAGGCTTAGCAAACTTTCTCCGTAGCTGGATCCCTAATTTCTCATTGCTCGCAGCTCCCCTCTATGCTGCAGCAAAGGGCTCCCTCTCTGAGCCCCTTTTGCAGCCAGCAACCCAGCCCTTCTCTTCCCCGCAGAAAGCTCTCCTACGAGCCCCAGACCTACATCTTCCAGATCTCTCTAAACCCTTCCTCCTATATGTTAATGAAACCCATGGGTTCACCCTTGGAGTCCTTTGCCAGACCACACTGTCCATACCTGCCCCTGTAGCATAGCTTTCAAAGCAATTAGATACCACCACCTGTGGATGGGCACCATGCCTCCGCACCTTAGCAGCTGCAGCTATTCTTCACCAAGAGGCAAGAAAGCTCACCTTTGACACAGCCACCACCATTCTTTCACCCCACCGCCTGTCAGAACTCTTAATATACAAAAGTCTGAAAACCCTTCTCCCTAGCTGAATCCTAACCCTGCAAGTCACCTTTCTAGAAGGTTCCTCCATTTCCTTTGCTACATGCACCACTAGCAACATTGCCTCCCTACTCCCTTCCCGGCTGACACCTCAACTTCCAGCCCCCTGGGCACACACAAGTCCCTATCAGTTCAGCCTTCATCAGCCCTGTTAGCCTGGGGCCATCTAAACCTTAACCCAGTTATATAAACTGCTTGCCCTTAGACTGAAATACTTTTAGTCAAATAAGCTAAAATGAAAGAAGGCAATTGGATATCAGTATCTCAAATCTTTGTATCAGTTTATCTATCTGAATGTATGCTCTTTTATGAAAAGTGTAACTAACTATAATCATTATGTCTCAGTCTGTATGTTTGTAAATCTAAGTGTGTAAACGAAAAATGTTTTTCTACTTCCAGACAGTATTAATACAAATTAATTTAAAAACAAGTGCTTGTGAAAATTGGGCATTCTAAAACTTCCAGAAAATTCTAATAAAAATATTAAGCATTAATGCTAATTTAAATTGAACTGAAATGGACATGTCCTTATAATTATCATCTGCCTAAGTTTACTTAAAATTGTTTAAGTTGATGTTATCTGTTACAACTTTCAAGAAGATGCTTAAAGAAACGCTTGACTTTGATGTTTAGTAAAAGTTTTATAAGTAATCTAGCATAATTGCTAAAGAGTGTGTAAACAAGTGTAACAAATGAATATCTTAATGATAATAATTGTATATTAATGTATAACAGTGTATGTATCTGCAAACAGCCTAAGAATTTTGTGGTGACCAAAATTCTTAGAGTTTTGCTAAGTTATATGAAGATATTTTAGAGTTTTACTAAGTTATATGAAGATGTTTTGTGCTCAGTAAAAAATTGTGCTATAAGGCACATTTTCAGAAATGATAAAAATATATTCATAAATGTATCAATCTAATGAATGCTGGTGTTAAAGTTTACCATAGCCTATTTTCAGTGTTCATTGAAAGTTAAAGTTCCTAATGGTTTTAAGTTCTAATTAAAACTACTTAAAGTAATAAAGAAAACATCTCTGCTTGCTAGAAAAGATGTGTGTTTTAAAAGAGAAGGTATAAAGAATGGAGATTCATTTTATTTAGGGTAAAAGAAGGTAACTGTTCTAAAAGTACAGCTGTTTATTTAAAGAGGGAGAACAGTGAATATAAAAAGAAAGTTGTAGAAAGTTTGTAGAAAAATTGACATGGTTGTGCTATGTAAAATTAAAGCAAATGAGGCTTGATATCAAGTACACAGCAAAATTATAATTTTGTTTTCAGTTAAAGACAAAGTTTTCTTAAACTGATTAGTCTGCTCTTAATGTTGAAAGTTGCAAAGAGTTCTCTAATTGTTTTATCAAAGTTTCTCATGCTTAAAGTCTCAATGAGTTGTCTGGGTATTTAAGAAAATGAAATCTTAATATTAAAAAGTCTAAAAGCTAAACTTTGCTAACAACTGTAACCTTCTATATTTGCCTTTAAGTACTTTGTTGTCATTCTAGTTAAATGGATAAGTATTGCTTCATGGCAACCTATAATCCTATTTAAGCAAGTGCCAAAGAAACTTCCTTCTGAAAACTTCCCAAAATCAAATTCAAAAAAGTCCATTTACCTCTAGTTAACTCTGATATTTTTCCAGAGGGCCCCTGGAACATGTCAGAGGAACTTTTTTTCTCATTGGGAAAGTATTTGGCTAAATTAGCTTTTTTATCTGATATATAATCACCTGCTTAATTACCTGGAAAGCACTGTCAAAGAGAATGATGCTAAACTTTGTTACTAAAGGTTTTGTGTTGCAGAAATATCCAAATTTCCTTATGTCAACTGTCTCATAATAAGCTCTCATCAGATCTTTAGCCATTGTTATTTGTAAGTCTTTTGTCATTTATAGTCACTGTTTTATTACTCCTAAACTAGTAAAGAACTAGATTTCAACAGAACAGGTATTACATAGGATTAAGTAAACTAAGGAAGATGATTTTGTGGCTTTTTGTTTCAAATGTTACTGATAAAGTGTTTTAAGCTTTTTTTCTTAAGCTGACAACAGTTTAGTAAATGACAATACCTTTATAAGCAGAATTGAAACATTTATCTTTCTCTCTACCTGATCCCTCCAGAATTTAACAACTCTCAGTGGCTACTTTTATATTTCATAGCAGTATATTTATTTGCATAAGTTCAATAAGAATCTGCTTTCCTTGTAAGAGGACCAATTAAAAACACTGGTTATATTACCAAGGCTTTGACTGGAATGTTATACCTGAGAGGCATGTGCATAAAACTCATATGAATAGACAGCTTTAAGGAACTGAAGTTGGCTTTATAAAGCCAACAGAGCCCCTTGGAGGAACTGGTCTGGTACCTTGCTTACAGGATTCCCAGCAGTCTTACCAGGTGAGTAAAGAAGGTCACTTCCTGGCAGGTGCAGGAACCTCAGAATGTCTTGGGGACCTCAAGAAGAGAGGAATTCACCCAAATCTACAGGTACTGCAGGAAAAACCTGATGGCAAGTCTGGCTTGGCTTTATGGCCTTGAGAGGCCTTTAAAAGTCCTATCTGAAGTTCCTTATGAAAGTTCCAGCAAAGTGCATTTAAAAGAGCCTATGTAATCACTTGCTCTTCTTGCTGCACTTATGCAAATAATCAAGCCAAGTGTTAATTATTTTCTTAATCTGGTTACTTCTAATAAAAATGAGGGTGATTTTAGAGAAAAGTATTGTTTCAATAATGCAGCCTTATTTATACTAAGTCCTAATACTAGTCATTAGTACATATAGATCCAGAATTCTAGTTTCCCCTAGATATCTGGCTATGACTCTCAATTAGAAATTTACTATTTCTAGTCCTCATATTCAGCCATGCATTCTTTAATCTCCTTGTCAAGTTTGTTCTTCCAGAATAGAAAATCCAACTCTAGATGTTGCTGCTTAACCTAATGACATGAGGTTTGTTCTGTGTTGCCTAGAGGCCATGAAGCTGCAAATGGTGATAGCCATAGAGCCCAAGATAAAAACTCCCATCTTCCGACGCCCTCCTTACCAAGCATTGATGGAGACCTAGCTGCACCCCTTACTGCGCCCCCTCTCACCATGCAGCAGCCAGAGCGGTCATCGTCCCCTTTCCCTAGCAGCAGCTAGAGTCTCTATCTGTAGAGGTGGGAATGACACAGGGACCATGGGCTTAGATCAACTCTGAGAGACATCCTACTTCCTCTCCTCATGCCTCTCATCATTTTCTGCCTTCTCCTACTCTTCGCTCCCTACCTAATTAATTTTCTAAAAAACCTCATTCAAACTCAAATTTCAAAAATCACTACCCAAACAATCAATCAGTTAATCATGCAGGAGTATGACCGCCTTCCAACGGAAGAAAGATCCTGCCAGCAGACAACGCAGTGCTGACAGAAGCCCGAGTCCTGGAACACGCCATCGCCACTTCAGACCAAGGGCTCATCTGAGGACCACCCCCATCAATACAAAAATGAACCTCTTTGCCCCTAATCAGCAGGAAGCAGTTACTGAAGACTGACTTTCACCCCCTCCCCAGGTCCTCTGCAATTTATAAAACAAAAAAGGGAGGAATATAAGACTTATCCTCCATTTATCTCATGGCCCCAAGCACATGGGCCCGTGAAAATCATGTCTGGACTTGCCTCACTTTATCTCTAAACATTTCACCCCACCCCTTAAGACCCAATCACCAACGTCCCAATAGTAAAAAAACACCCTACTTAAAAACACAAGCTGTCTCTCTCTCTTTCGAGACAGCCATCCTGTCTGTCTGTCTTACATGGAATAAAACCACGCTGATGGAGCTCTCGTGTCCTTCATTGCGAGCGAGTAAGTCGGGTAGCTAAAGAACCCTTTCAAAGATGAGGTACTGAGATAAAGACTTGCCTTGGGTCCTACTGGCGAGCAGGCATGGGCTCAGGCTAGGTTTCATTCTCTCCCCACAAACCACCGTTACAATTCTATAGAAATTAAGCCAAGGGGCTGATTAAAGCCTGAGTCTGTACCAGCTAGAGAAATTGAAATATTTTGTTGGAGTCAACCTCTCAGATGTTCACTCCATGAAAATCCTTTCATGTTCCACCTAGCTGTAGTTCATCTTTGTTATAAAATATGTCATAAACATGTATTGATTTTGTCAACCCAATGTGGAGAAAATTCATTTAATTAATTATTGAATGAGCCAGGGTATCCTGCAGTCCTATGGAGCATGCTAAAACATGCATCTACTTTTCTTCCTTCAACTGTGACTCACTTTTATGGCCAATGATGAGACTTGGCTCCACAGCTCTCAGAAACTCTTGAGATTTTCTATCATATATTTCATCTTTGGAACTCTCAGACATCTTATAAAATAATTCACATTTCTCCTCAGAGATTGAAAACTGATTAATATAGGATCTTAATGACATTTTAAGGCCCCAAGATTCTACTTTTCCCTAAGGTTGTGAAAGGCTACTTTTTAATTACAGTTGTCCCATTCACAGAGAGATTTCCCCTTTGTGATAGAGTGATAGCTCAAGCCTCAAACTGAGAGATGGCTCAACATGCATCTCCTCATGTTTAAACATAACCCAAAAAATGCACACCAGTCTTTTTCAAAACATGTAAGAAATATTTCAATGGCACTGATTTGGTCACATGTCTATCTCTAAATCAATCACTATGGACAGGAGACTGAGGCTTGGTGTGGCCAAACTTGGCTCAGAAATCATCCTTACACAGGGGTTGAAGGCTGCTCTATCAGGACCATATATAATGAGAGTGACAAGTGGTGATGGATCCCCAATGAACAACTGGGGATGGACTTGATTCTGATCTAACAAATATCCACTACTCTAGGTGATGCTGGGGTTCTTGTTCACGAAGCCAAAGAATGAGCTTAGCAAACATCCAAGGTAGGAGAGCAAGGTAGAGGCTTTTATTTATAAATAAAGTGAAAGGACAGAATTCCTGACTCACACCAGGAGGGGACAAGAGAGTCCAATGTGGTGCGTTGTCTAGGGGTTTTATAGGCAGATGAGGATTTTTCGAGAACATGAAAGAAGTTTAGGGGTGCAGACCTGCTAAGTGGTGTCTGAACACCCAGAATTAACTTAACACAAGGAATTTCTCACCCCGATCTCTCTCTCTGGGATACTGGCATCTTGGTTCTAGGAGCATATCAAAAGGCGGCCTGCCCAGCCCCCAAGGTGGGCTGAGGTATTGTCTGTTTGCTAAAGAGTAAGTTAAGAATCCTGCTTCCCAAACTTCCTGGGTGTTAAAATGCAATCTTATCTTTAAGGTGGAATCTTTGCTGCCTTTTAATATGTTGTTTACAGCTGGGTCTGCATGCTAAATTTGTTGCCCAGTTTGCAAAATCACCTCATCATATCTGAATGAGGAAAGACAGCACATAGGCCTGGGCCTTTTAGCATGCTAAAGTGAATCTTACAAGTGATTAGCATAATAAAAACATGCGCTACTCTTCTTTATCTTGGAACATTAACTGATCTTACTGAAGAATGACCGTAGAGCTTCATGTTTAACACAGAGTTTTGGTAGGGGGCTTCCTTGCATGTAGTTACATTGCTCTGACTACAAATATCCTGCCTTGCTTTTTCCGGAGGCCCTCCCCCTACTCCGACTACACCCACAGTCCCTGTCTCATAGGGAGGTCCATAAGTTATGGGATGATGATAGAAAAATGAGACGGGGACTCTTTAGTTAAGAAAGAAGGAAGCAGAGAATGCATCTAATGTAAATCTTTAAAACTATAAAATGTTTTATATTAATGAACACCAAATACTTAATTATTGTAATCAAAATTCCACTTTTGAAATTCTGCAAGTCATTTTAGTAGTGAGAAGTGCTGCTTCACGTAGGAGGCAGTGCCCTTGCAGGATCTTTAGCACCAAGAGGCGGTACTTCTGAAACATAATTAATTCAAAAGATTCAGGGGGAAAGCTTAAATTAGTAATGTAGAGAAGGGATAAAGCACCCAAACTTCTATGACTCTTTTTGAAAACTGAGCTAAATCACCCCTGAGAGCAATCTGTGTACTGTCCCAAGGTCTGGATAGTCTCCAACCTCAATAATCTAGTGAAATGCAACAAACATGATGGAAATGGTTTTACATGAAGTTTTAAATCCCTGAAAAAGTTTAGGGATCAAGCAAAGCAGAAAGAGGCAACCAGACTGTAAAGATAAGAAAAATGTTTTCTGTTGCTTCATTTCTATATCCAATAGAAGGAAGAAAGTGCAGCTGAAATGCACGTAAGTGCCTCAAGAAAGTGAGAAAAAACATGTTTTAAGATTTGAGGAAATTTTGAGTGAGACCAAAAAGCTAAATAAACAAATGACCGTATGTTAGAGTTAAACATTTATATACAACTTTTTTGTTTTCTATTTTTTAATGTTTTCTTCAATCATAACTTACATATAAAGTGTTATTAAATTACATTATTATATATGATATATTAGGTAACATGAAATATACATCACCTTATGGTTGATAGACTGTTCAGTAAGCATGGGTACTTCTGCTTCCTTTTCATCTTGATCTCCTGAAATAAAGGTCTGATAAAGTTTCTGACTCATTCACTGTAGCTTTTGGATCATTTAAAGAAGCTAGAAATCCTTAGGAATGTAAATGTGTCCTTTGAGCAGGCTTTCATTCCCTTTTCTTTTTTTCCTGGGGTATTATTGTGCTTTCCTGATGATTTATCCACTCAGGAATGATGAAAAGAATTATATCTCTTTCAATGATTTGCAGCTTATTATGGGCACAAAGGGACAAAGTTAAAATAAAAGGTCACAATGAGAGCTGATTGTTCTCCACAGTTCTGTCACAGATAGGAATAAAGGCATATATTGGGAAAGAAACTATATAGGAACAGAACTTACATTTGTAAATCTTATGCAAAAAGCATAGATAATGTGTGCATTTACAAAATATAAATGTCTTCAGGAGTATCAAGTGTGGCTCTAAATTGTGCCAAGATAATTTGAAATAGACTCTTTAAAAATATATGGACGGTACATTTCTAGAAATCTGGGATCTATGGGCCCAGAAGTATACTTTTTAAAAAATGGGTTTGGGTCAGAGTGGAGCAGTTGCTTAATTTATTCCTTACCTGGTATCATTGCCATGATCAAAGGTGTGATGACATGAGTAAAGCTGTACACGTATTTGCTCACTTACTGAAAAACTGTTTATTGGACTCATTCTGTGTGTCAGAAACACAACACTGAATAAGTAAAGTCTTTGCCCAATGAGAAGTCTAGTGGGAAAACGGACGTTAAATAAAAATATTTTGATTATAATTATGATTATAGCAAGTGACACAAAGGATGAGCATAGGTGTGACTGAAGGATCCAACTAGGGTACCAAAGTGGTCCGGGATGAAAGAAGTGACATGTGGATTGCATCTTATAGGCAGAGTTAGATTAATAGAGGTGGTGAGGGCACAGGACTTAGGACAGGAAGAGAAAGGGGTAATATTTTAATTTGGGAGCCACATCTCTGAAGGTTCTCAGATGGAAAAGAACGTGCTCAGTGAGCCACACGAAGACGCACAGGAAGAAGGCAGGTGAGAGGGAGTGCTGAAGCGGGCAGGCAAGCAGAGACAGAGCACATGGAGTCTTGAAGGCTGAGAACCTGGAGCTTTATAAGCCAACAACAATGGAAACTCATGGGAGAGGTTTTTTTCTTTTGAGTGCGTGTCATTGTCATTTTTTTTTTTGAAATATCTCCTTTTCCACAGTTTGGGGAATCAGAGAGGTGTAAGCCCATAGATAGGGAAACCATTTCCATCTATTTTTACGGTCCAGAAGGTGACTTTTTTGTCCACTAGAGGTGGTAAAGTTGACAGACAGAAATAGAAAGACTTGAAAGACATTTGGGAGGCAGAATGAATAACATATTAGGTAAAGTGAGTAAACATAGCTGCCATGTTTGCAGACTGGAAGCGGGCAGGGAGGGCAGCCCCTGACTTGGGACCTCCAAAGGCAGAGGATGTTTCAGGAGAGACTGAGTTCTAGAAATGTTGTTTGTATCATGTCCATAAATAGTAATTTGGGCCTGGAATAGGCATAAAAGTCTAAACTAGAAACATTTGCAACTAAAACTAGATATATTTGCACATTAATTTAATAAACACTTTGAATGCTTACTAGTTACCAGTCACTACCTGAGCACTTTATAAATAATAAATTGCTTAATCTTCCTAACAACCCTCTGAAGCAAGCACAACCATTAAAACTATTTTGCTTATGAGAAAACTGGGGCCCAGAAGTATTCAGCAACCCAGCTAGGAAACGCAGAGCCTGAATTCAGATGGAGGCCTACTGGCTCCAGTCCACACTCCTAACCCCCAGGCTGCCAGACCGAGCACAGGAACAGAAGGGGTGTGGTGAGACCCTCGAGTCGTAAGAGGAGAGAACAGAGCCCTCAAGAGCTCAACCTATTAAAGGTCAGAGAGGAGAGGGAGTTGGCAAAGGAGACCGATGACTTTCACAGACTCATAACGCCCATTTTTCCCAACATGTATGTCCATCAAGGCCTCACACTTTGAAGTCAGCAGAGCCCATAGGGGAGCCAGATGATCCTTATCTCTGTTAGTCTGGACACCCTCACAACCAGACACCAGATACAAAGTCTCAGAGATTTATCCTGCTTAAAAAACCAGGATGGAGCTACCACGCCACTTTCCAGGCTCTAAACAATTGGTGTTCCTCCAAGGCTGACTCTTCTGCCAATAACTTGACTTGTATTATTTTTAGTGAAATATCATGTAGCAAGCTGCTCCTAAAATATTTCCAGTCTGGAGTGCTGGCAAGAAAAGACTCAAAAAAGAAGAAAGCTGGGAGTAGAGGGCAACAGGGGGAAAAGAAAAGGAAGAAGGAGAAGGCGGGGAGGCATCACACCCAGAGACCCTTACAGAAAGAACATAATCTTTTAAGTGAGAAGGCTAGGAAGTCATCAACACGTCCCGGTCAATCTTAATCTCAAGGAACTGTCACCCACTCATGCCCACATCTTTCCTAATTAAGCAATTACCCAGTTCCTTTTCAGTGATGTTGTTAATTGTTTTCTACTTGCTGTAGAATTTCACAGAACCTCAGAAAGCCATGTGGAGTCGTGGTTATGAGCACAGCCTTTGGAACCAGCACAGTGCGCATGAGTTCTGGCTCTGTGTTAAATATACGACTTTAGCAAGTTAGTTATCTGTGGCCTCCATTTTCTCATCAGCAAAATGGGTATAATGATAAAAACCTACTTTATGAGTTCTTAGGAAGTATTTGAAATAGTATCTGACACATAGTAAATACACAAGAAACATTAATTAATCTTATTTTTATTATTACTAGAAGGGCTGGTGCACTTCAAAAGCTTTTAGTAACATAATATGATGGTATTTTCAAGACCACCAAGGTACCATATTAATAGTTAGATATGGTAACAAGCCATTAAAGAAGAGTTTTCAACTTATTTGAGTACTACAAGTTGAATTACTCTCAACTATTGTTTGTATCAGGCAGCATTCAATCAGAGAAGTAGAAATACTGTCTGTGTATGGGTACATGCAGAGAGAGACACAGAGAGATAGAGATTTCACTTTATGCAACTGGCGGTACTGGTTCAGCAACCTCTGTAAGTCTGTTGTCTTCCTATTTGAACCTGAGCTTGAAGCCACAGAGCAGAAGCCATCAAGAATAAAAGAAGGATGTAGAGTCAGGGAGAGCAAGGACAGACTGTTACCCAGAAATATATGCTGGAGCCAACAAGGTAGATGAAGACTTGTATCAGTTCTCATTACCTCTGACCTTGATTATATATGGCTGTTCTACAGAAGTGAGGACACTTAGTCAAGGATCTAAACCCACACTAATGGTCTAGAAGCCAGATAAGCTGAGGAAGGCCCCAGCAGAAGGTGGGCAGTTGTAGGTTCATCCACTGCCTAATGCCAAAAAGGTACACTAGCAAATTGACGACAATGTGTGTAAACTAAAAAATAACTGCTGTTTCACTTTGTCCTCCAAATATCCTGCTAAAAGCTCTCTTATAGTCCACCCCAAATGGAAGTATACAGTTATCACTACCATGGATATTTACTTATCTGATATTATGTGCTCAGCACTGTGCCAACTGCTTTGCATTCCTTATCTCATCTACTTTCACCACAACCACACAGGTTTGTCTATCACAGGTGAGGAAAATAAGGAAAAGAATTTCTCTTGAGTAACTTGGCCAAGGTCAGGGAGATGTATTTATAAGTGATGAACATTCAGCTAAGTTTTGGAGTTAGTGTCCACATTAGCCAGATATTCTATATCATTAGAATCCCTCTCCAAAATGGTTCAGCTAATAACTGCAACAGATAATCATTGTGCAATTCCTGTTCCTGCTCTTGTTAAAAATAACAGGACAAGAGAAGCCCCAGGCATTGATATACCTACTGATAATATTACACTCTTGGAATCTTATGAAAGTGAAATAATTTTCAGGTACTGTTTATATATAAATATTATTCCCTTATAAAATAAATAGATAACAGCAAAGGGAATTATTCCCTAGGCTCAATTATTTCATTTCAAAAGCTATAAATTAATTTTAGTTGTATTCTAAATGTAAGTCAAAGTTACTATATCATTATCGTATGTGTTGGCATGTAATCTGCATCAACTTGTGCTGAACTTAACAAGAATTTAAATGGAAATCCTCACTGTCACTTAGTTAAGAGTAATCAATATCTGTGAAGCTGAAATCCCTGCAGGCAACTGTGGGATGCCACCCACACAGACAAAAATCCCAATTTACTAGCTAAGAGCTGGTTTTAAAGAAAATATGGGGTAATGGCAGAGTAAGATACAGATCCTCCTGTAGATAATAGTTATCAGCTCTGGGAAGAAGGTAGAAAGTAGCCTGCCGAAGTCACTAGAGAGTCACATGATGCAGCTTCTGATGGAGAGGGAGTCCATAATCATGGGAAAGGAGTTGTACTGAGTGAGTTTCCATTATTGTCCTTTTAGCCTGGGACCAGATATAGTCAGCAGTGATTCAATGACAATGGGGGCACTGGTGGAAACCTGCAGTTTTTTTGTCCTGGGGATCCAAAACACCAAATCTGAGGAAATCAGTCACTGAAGAGAGATGGAGAAGCCTGTTGTAAGAAAAATGGTCAGAGAAGAGTTCTCCAAATTCTATCTGCTCTTACTCTCAATAACTTTTGAATCACTCCTGTGCAGAAGAGACTCAAAACAGCTCTACCAATACAAAAGATGTGAACCTGTTACAAAAAAAATTGAGCTTTCAGTTCTAGTTCAGTACAAGAAGATTGCTTGCTAAAACAAATAAACAACATTTATCAGAAAAATGTATCAGAATCCCGTTTCCACAACTTAACATTCATAATGCCCTGGATATAATCAAAATTACCTGACAAAAAAACCAGGAAAAGGAAACATACTTTTTTTAAAGCAAGGCTTTTTGTTTTTATTGGTTTAGAGAAAAATCATCCATACTCTTAAAAGAGCATACTCTAAAGAGAAAATAAAATAAAAATTACCCTAAAATTATCCAAATGTTGGACTTAACAGATAAGGATTTTAAAGCAGCTATTATGACTCTCTGTGGTGATGTAAAAAATTGCTCATAATGGATGGAAGGATGGGCAATATCAGCACAGAAAGTCAATCAATTAAAAAAGAATCAAATGGAAATTCCATAACTGAAAAATATAGCATCTGAAATAAAAAATTATCAGATGGACTTCAGAGCCACGTGACAATGATGGAGAAAAGGGTAACTGAACCTGAAGGTAGATCAACAGAAATTATCTCAAGTGAATATGAGAGAGAAACAAGACTTAAACATAAACAGAACTTCAAAGACCTGGTAGATTATATAAACTGGTAGACTATATCAATTACTATCTACATGTAATTGGAATCCCATAAGGAAACTGGACAAGAAAAAAAATTGATAAAACAATGGCTATATTTTCCCAAATGTAATGAAAAATATAAATTTATAATTCAATATGCTCAAGAAACACCGAGCAGGACAAACATAAGAAGACTTTGCTTTGAAAAATCATAATCAAACTGTTGAAACCTGAATATAAAGAGCAAAACTTGAAAACAGCAAGAGAAAAAACGACATTAACATACAGGGGAACAATCATTTGGTTAACAAGTTGCTTCTTTTAAGAAACTACAAACAGAGAGAGTCAAAAAAACATCTTAAATTGCTGAAAGGAAAAAAAAATTACTACTGTCAACCTAGAGTTCTGTATCTGGTAAAAAAAAATGATTGAAGAATGAAGTTGTTATCACATCAAGGAAAACTAAAAGAATGTATCACCAATAAGCCTACACTACAAAAAAAAATGCTAAGGGAAGTTATTCATGCTGAAGGGAAATGATTCCAAATAAAAATACAAACCTCAGAAAGAAAAGTATCAGAAATGAAAAATATCTAGGTAAACAGAAAGACTATATTTTTACTTTTTCTTATCTTAATTTCTTCATAAAACTTAATATTTTTTAAAGAGTTTAGAGGGCAGTCCACAAGACCACCCTCACTCTGACATCAGCTGAAATGTTTGGGTCCCTAATGCTGCCCTCAGATTCCGTAATTCACCAGAAGGACTCACAGAACTCATTGAAAGTTATTATGCTTATGGTTATAGTTTATTTCAATGAAAGGATATAGATTAAAATCAGTGGAGGAAAGAGAAACATGGCAGAGTCCAGGAGAGTTTCAAGGGCAGTTTCCAGCTGTCCTTTCTCAGTGGAGCTGTAACTCATTCCTGAAATGCTGTAAGACAATACACATGGAGTATTGCTAACTAGGGAAGCTCACTCAAGCCTTGATGTCCAAACATTTTATTACGGCTGTTGCATAGGCATTGAAGACTACCTGCATGGTTGACCTTAGTTTCTAGCCCTTCCTGAGTTTGAGCTGATACCATGTGACCCAAAGTTCTCACCATACATCACATCGTTACCCTCTGGCGTGGCTCAAAGACCCCAGACACTCACATCAGGCAGGACATTCCAAGGGCTTAGAGGTCACCTCACAGGAGCCAAGGGCAAAAGCCAGACCTCTTCTTATGAAAGACTAGTTTTTTACTGTATAGTGTTTAAAGCCAAAATTATATGTAGTGCTGGTAATGAATGTAGATGCAGCATAAAGGACAGAGGAAATATATATCCATGTTGGAAGAACTCTTTATCTTATATGAAGTGGTGTAATGTTAATTGTAACTTGGTCTGCAAAAAATTAAAGATATAAATTATAATCCATAGAACAGCCTAAATTGCAAAGAAGGATAGTCAAAAAGCCAATATGAACATTAAAATGGCATTCTTAAAAAAATTCAAATAATCAAAAAAAATAGTAAAGAGGAATAAAACTGACTTTAGGAGCATCAAAAAATTTAAATACTTAGGAATAAATTCAGTTAAAAATGTGTGAGACTTATACATTAAAAAGCACAAAATATTTTGAAGGAAATTAAAGGAGATATAACAAATGAAAGGCTATTTCATATTCAAGAATTGGAAGACTTAATATTGTCAGGATTTTAATTCCCCCACCAAATTACATATAGATTCAATGTAATCTTATCAGAGTTTTTTAGAGAGACACTGACAAGCTGCTTTTAAATTTTATATGGGAAAGCAATGGACCTAAAATACCTAAAACAATTTTGAGGATTTACAATGGTTGGAGAACTTAGACTATCTGACTTCAAGACTTACTACAAAGCTGCAGTAATCTATACAGTGTGATACTGGTGTTAAGTATAGACATATAACATCAATAGAACAAAACAGAGAACTCAGAAATAGATCTATATTTCCAAGATCAACTGATTTATTACCAAGGCATCTGGGTAATTTGATGGAAAAAAATTATTAGTATTTCAAATAATAGTGCTGAATGAAATGGATGTCTTTATGCACAAAACAGAACCTCAGAAGCAGAAATTAACTCAAAATGAATCAAAGATATAATGTAAGTGCTAAAGTTGAAAAACTTCCAAAAAACATAGAATTTTTTTTTGAAACTGGATTCAGCGCAGATATTTTTAGGAAAAACAGAGAAGTATGAAGACAGAATCTCTACAACTGGTCTAAAGTAATGACATTAGGTAAATGGATTTCAACAATATTTTTTAAGATAACTTTTGAAAAATACACTTAAAATCACTAGAAAGTAAGTCACAGACAGGAGAAAAGATTTGCAAATCTCAGGGCTTGTATCTAATATAAAAGGAACTCAACTTAAAAACTCATTAAGAAGACAATAAAACAAAAAAAATAGGTAAAATACTTGAAGGGACGCTCTCTAAGGGAAGATATACATATGGCCAAAAAGCAAATGAAAAATGTTCAAAATCACGAGCCATTAGCGAGATACAAGATGAAACCCTCATGAGAAACTACTACATACCTAGAAGAATGGCTTAAATTTGAAAGACTGACAATACCAAGTATGACAATGATGTGAGTCAGTCATGACTGCCACACATTGCTGGTGGGAATGCAAAATGGTACAGCCACGTTGGAAAGTCTGCCTATTTTTTATAAAGTTAAGTATATATATTACTGAACAATCCTACTTCTTAGTATGTATCCAAGATAAATAAAAATATATATCCACACAATAACTTGTGCATGAATGGTCATAGCAGCAGTACTGATAGTAACCAAGAACTGAAAACCCAGATTTCTGACAACTGTTCAGTGGCTAAACAAACTGTGGTATATGCATACTATGAAATACTACTCAACAGTGAAAAGACTCCAACAGTGACATACAGCAAAATGGTGCTGTGGACAGAACTCAAATCAAAAAACTACATGCCCAATGTTTCCATTTATGTGAAATTTATAAAAAGCAAAACTATAGAGACATACAGCAGATCTGTGGTGGCCTGAGTGATGGGACACAGGGAAAGGAATCAACTGCAAAGAGGAATGTGGATACTTTCTGGGGTGAAGGAAATGTTCTATGTTTTCACTCTCAAGGGCGTTACATGACCATATACAATTACCAGACTCCTCAGATTGTATACTTTAGGTGAGTGATTTTTCTTAAAAGTAAATCATGCCACAATAAAGCAGGGCAACAAAATAAAAATAGAAAATATAGGATCAACTAAAGGCCTACTCACAGAATATGTCTGTAGATAAGATATCATGGAAGAAAAACAGGATTTGACACAGATCGTTAGAATTAGGGCTTTGAGATTATAACCCAATTCTGTTTCTAGACATTTCATCTATCAAGAGGCAGTTTTTCTGGATCTCAGTTTCTTCATTAAAAAAATGAGTCGTGTTCAGATGACTTCTAACATCCCTTTCAGACAAATAACTAGCTCATGTGCTATTTCTTTCTTCCTTTTCTTATTAAGGTATCATTGATACACAATCACATGAGCAACATTGTGGTTACTACATTCCCCTCATTATCAAGTCCCCACCACATACCCCATTACAGTCACTGTCCATCAGTGTAGTGAGATGCTATAGAGTCCCTACTTGCCTTCTCTGTGCTATACTGCCTTCCCCATGCCTCCCCGCCACATTATGTGTGCTGATGATAATGCCCCTTAATCCTCTTATCCCTCCCTTCCTACCCACCCTCCTCAGGCCCTTTCCCTTTGGTAACAGTTAGTCCATTCTTGGGTTCTGTGAATGTGCTGCTGTTTTGTTCCTCCAGTTTTTGCTTTGTTCTTATACTCCACAGATGAGTGAAATAATTTGGTACTTGTCTTTCTCCACCTGGCTTATTTCAGTGAGCATAAAACCCTCTACCAGCACACATGTAGTTCCAAGTGGTGGGATTTGTTTTCTTCTTATAGCTGAATGATATTCCATTGTGTATATGTATATGTACCACATCTTCTTTATCCATTCATCTACTGATGGACACTTAGGTTGCTTCCATTTCTTGGCTATCGTAAATAGTGCTGCGATAAACATAGGGGTGCATATGTCTTATTGAATCTGGGATCCTGTAATTCTTAGGTTAAGTTCTTAGGAGTGGAATTCCTGGGTCAAATGGTATTTCTATTTTGAATTTTTTGAGGAACCTCCATACTGCTTTCCACAATGGTTGAACTAATTTACATTCCCACCAACAGTGTAGGAGGGTTCCCCTTTCTCCACGTCCTCGCCAACATTTGTTGTTGTTTGTCTTGAGGATGTTGGCCATTCTAATTGGTGTGAGGTGATATCCCATGGTGGTTTTAGTTTGCATTTCTCTGATGATTAGCGATGCAGAGCATCTTTTCATGTGCTTGCTGGCCATCTTAATTTCTTCTTTGGAGAAGTGTCTGTTCAGATCCTCTGCCCATTTTATAATCAGGTTATTTGCTTTTTTGGTTGTTGAGGCACATGAGCTCTTTATATATTTTGCATGTCAAACCCTTATTGGATATGTCATTTATGAATATATTCTCCCATACTGTATGATGCCTTTTTGTTCTACTGATGGTGTCCTTTGCTGTAGAGAAGCTTTTTAGTTTGATGTAGCCCAACTTGTTCATTTTTGCTTTTTTTTCCCTTGCCAATGGAGATACGTTCATGAAAAAGTTACTCATGTTTATATTCAAGAGATTTTTGCCTATGTTTTCTTCTAAGAGTTTTATTGTTTCATGACTTACATTCAGGCCTTTGATCTATTTCGAATTTACTTTTGTGTATGGAGTTAGAGAGTATTCCAGTTTCATTCCCTTACATGTAGCTTTCCAGTTTTGCCAATATGAGTTGTTGAAGAGGCTGTCATTTCCCCATTGTATATCCATGGCTGCTTTATTGTATATTAATTGACCATATATGCTTGGGTTAATATCTGGACTCTCTGGTATGTTCCATTGGTCTATGGGTCTGTTCTTGTGCCAGTACCAAATTGTCTTGATTACTGTAGCTTTGTAGTAGAGCTTGAAATTGGGGAGTGTAATCTCCCCTGTTTTATTCTTCCTTCTCAGGAATGCCTTGGTGATTCATAGTCTTTTGTGGTTCCATATGAATTTTAGAAATATTTATTCCAATTCATTGAAGAATGCTGTCTATATTTTGATAGGGATTGTATTGAATCTGTATATTGCTTTAGGTAGGATGGCCTTTTTGACAATATTAATTCTTCCTACCCAAGAGCATGGGATGAATTTGCATTTATTAGTGTCCTCTTTAATTTCTCTCAAGAGAAAAACTGTCTTATAGTTTTCAGGGTATAGGTCTTTCACTTCCTTGGTTAGGTTTATTCTGAGGTATTTTATTCTTTTTGATGCAAATGTGAATGGAATTGTTTTCCTGATTTCTCTTTCTGCTAGTTCATTGTTAGTGTATAGGAATGCAACAGATTTCTTTATATTAATTTTGTGTCCTGCAACTTTGCTGAATTCAGATATAAGTTCTGGTAGTTTTAGAGTGGATTCTTTAGGGTTTTTTATGTACAATATCATGTCATCTGCAAACAGGACAGTTTGGCTTCTTCCTTATGAATCTGGATGCCTTTTATTTCTTTGTGTTGTCTGATTGCCATGGGTAGGACCTCCATGCTATATTGAATAAAAGTGGGGAAAGTGGGCATCCTTGTCTTGGTCCTGATCTTAGAGGAAAAGCTTTCAGCTTTTTGCTGTTAAGTGTGATGTTAGCTGTTGGTTTGTCATATATGGCCTTTATGATGTTGAGGTACTTGCCGTGTATACCCATTTTGTTGAGAGTTTTAATCATGAATGGATGCTGAATTTTGTCAAATGCTTTCTCAGCATCTATGGAGATGATCATGCGGTTTTTGTCCTTCTTTTTATTGATATAGTGGATGATGTTGATGGATTTTCAAATGTACCATCGTTGCATCCCTGGGATGAATCCCACTTGATCATAGTGTATGCTCCTCTTGATGTATTTTTGAATTCGGTTTGCTAATATTTTGTTGAGTATTTTTGCATCTATGTTCATCAGGGATATTGGTCTGTAATTTTCTTTTTTTGTGAGGTCTTTGCCCGGTTTTGGTATTAGAGTGATGCTGGCTTCATAGAATGAGTTTGGAAGTATTTCCTCCCCTTCTATTTTTTTGGAAAACTTTAAGGAGAATGGGTATTATGTCTTCTCTAAATGTCTGATAAAATTCAGCAGTGAAGCCATCTGTCCCGGGAGTTTTGCTCTGGGGTAGTTTTTGATTACCGATTCAATTTAATTGCTGGTAATTGGTCTGTTTAGATTTTCTGTTTCTTCCTGGGTCTGTCTTGGAAGGTTGTATTTTTCTAGAAAGTTGTCCATTTCTTCTGGGTTTGTTAGCATATAACTTTCATTGTATTCTCTAATAATTCCTTTTATTTCTGTGTTGTCTGTGATAATTGTTGCTTTCTCATTTCTGATTCTGTTTATGCGTGTAGATTTTCTTTTTTTCTTGATAAGTCTGGCTAGGGGTTTATCTATTTTGTTTATTTTCTCAAAGAACCAGCTCTTGGTTTCATTAATTTTTTCTATTGTTTGTTCTTCTCAATATTATTTGTTTCTTTGATCTTTATTATGTCCTTCCTTCTGCTGACTTTGGGCCTAATTTGTTTTTTCCAGTTTCAATAATTGTGAATTTAGACTATTCATTTGGGATTGTTCTTCCTTCTTTAAATAGGCCTGGATTGCAATATACTTTCCTCTTATAACTACCTTTGCTGCATCCCACAGAAGCTGGGGCATTGCACTGTTGTTTTCATTTGTCTCTATATATTGCTTGATCTGTTTTAATTTGTTCATTGATCCATTGATTATTTAGGAACATGTTGTTAAGGCTCCAGGTGTTTGTGAGCCTTTTTGTTTTCTTTGTACAATTTATTTCTAGTTTCATACCTTTGTGATCTGAGAAGTTGGTTGGTGCAATTTTAATCTTTCTGAATTTACTGAGGCTCTTTTTGTGGCCTAGTATGTGGTCTATTCTGAAGATTGTTCTATGTACGCCTGAGAAGAATGTGTACCCTGCTGCTTTTGGGAGTAGAGTTCTATAGATGTCTGTTAGTTCCATCTGTTCTAATGTGTTGTTCAGTGCCTCTGTGTCCTTATTTATTTTCTGTCTGGTTCATCAGTCCTTTGGAGTGAGTGGTACGTTGAAGTCTCCTAAAATGAATGCATTGCATTCTATTTCCTCCTTTAATTCTGATAGCATTTGTTTCACATATGTAGGTGCTCCTGTGTTGGGTGCATATATATTTTAAATGGTTATATCCTATGTTGGACTGACCCCTTTATCATTATGTAATGTCCTTTTTTGTCTCTTGCTACTTTCTTTGTTTTGAAGTCTATTTTGTCTGATACAAGTACTGCAACACCTGCTTTTTTTCTCCCTATTGTTTGCATGAAATATCTTTTTCCGTCCCTTCACTTTTAGTCTGTGTATGTCTTTGCATTTGAAGTGAGTCTCTTGAAAGCAGCATATTAGATGGGTCTTGCTTTTTTATCCATTCTGTAACTCTGTGACTTTTGATTGGTGCATTCAGTCCATTTACAATCAGGTGATTATCAATAGGTATGTACTTACTGCCATTGCAGGCTTTAGATTAGTGGTTACCAAAGGTTCCAGAGCAGATTCTTTACTATCTAGCAGTCAACCTTAACTCACTTATTACACTATTATAAACACAGTCTGATGATTCTTTTTTCTCTTCTTTCTTTTTCTTCCTCCTCCACTCTTTATATGTTAGGTGTCATATTCTGTACTCTTTGTGTATCCCTTGACTGTCTTTGAGGGTAGCTTATTTAATTTTGCATTTGGTTAGTATGTAGTAGCTTTAATTCCTTTGCTGTTGTTTTATTTATTCTGGTGACAGCTATTTAGTCTTAGGTATACTTCCATCTACAGCATTCCTTTTAAAATACCCTGTAGAGATAGATTGTGGGAGGTAAATTCCCTCAATTTTTGCTTATCTGGGAATTGTTTAATCCCTCCTTCAAATTTAAATGATAATTTTGCTGGGTAGTGTATTCTTGGTTTGAGGCCCTTCTGTTTCATTGCATTGAATATATCATGCCACTCCCTTCTGGCCCATAAGGTTTCTGCTGAGAAGTCTGATGATAGCCTGATGGGTTTTCTTTGTAGGTGATAATTTTTCTCTCTCTAGCTGCTCAAAGCTGTCCTTGATCTTTGCCATTTTAATTATTATATGTCTTGGTGTTGTCTTCCTTGGGTCCCTTGTGTTGGGAGATCTGTGGACTTCCATGGCCTGAGAGGCTATTCTTCAAGGACACTTTCTATCCCTTTTTCTCTCTTCTTCTTCTTCTGGTACGCCTTTAATGCAAATATTGCTCCATTTGGATTGGTCACAAGTTCTCTTAATATTCTTTCATTCCTGGAGATCCTTTTTTCTCTCTTCTGCCTCAGCGTCTCTGTATTTCTGTTCTCTAATCTCTATTCCATTCACTGTCTCCTCTACCTCACCTAAACTGCTTTTAAATCCCTCCATTGTTTGTTTTATTTCAGTTTTCTCTCTCCTGAATTCATCCCATAGCTCTTGAATGTTTTTCTGTAGGCCCATTAGCATGCTTATGACTTTTATTTTGTATTCTTTTTCAGGAAGATTGGTGATTTCAGTTTCACTGAGTCCTCTTTCTCGTGTTTGAGGGATTGTGTATTGAAAAAGGTTCTTCTGCCTTTCCGTAGTCCTGGGGGTATGGGAGTGGTCTCAGGTGAGTGGTGCGGATGTCAGCTTGGAGGACAAAGTCCCTTCCTGCTAGCCGGTCACTGTACCTGTCTCCACGGTCTGTGCTGGTTAACCACTTGCTGGGAGCAACCTCTGGGTTAATCCCCGAGGCTGCCATGGGCAGATTGGCAGGTGAGCAGGTGAGCAGTGCGGATTCCACCGTGGTAACAAAGCCCCTTCGTGGATCCCAGTCTCAGCGCCCATCTTCACTGTCTGTGGTGGTCAACTGTGGGCAGGGAGCAACCTCTGGGTCTGGGCAGGTTAGCTGCATGCAGGGAGAAGCCCCTGAATTAAGCTGTGTAGTTGCTGTACACGGGGCTGCCTTCTGGCTGCTCTGCAGCAATGGCATGGACAGCCAGTTTCTGCATAGGTGATGGTGGGGAGGAAGGAGTGGCTGCTTATCACAGTGAGGGACCTTGGGGCTTCATTGCTAACCATGGGGATAGGGCATATGAAGCTCCTGAAAGTTCCCAGCCTGCTGGGCTGAGTGTGCCAGGACAATTTTGTCCACCTGTTCCTGCTCCTAAATCCTTGCCATTTAGCAGCCCTCTGACTATTGAGAGGTCCCTTAAAACACCTGCTTTTCTTTTGTCCCAGGGCAGCCAGTTGTGGGAACCTGTTTGCAGTCTTAGTCTCAGACTTTGTTTTTCAGCCCCTCTGATCTCCAGAACACCATGCAGTGCGGTTCTGTACTCCAGGGGTAGATTTATAGGGCTGAGTATTTAGCAGTCCTGTGCTTCCACTTCCTCCCTGTTCTGATTCTTTTCCTCCCGCAGATGAGCTGTGGTTGGGGGAGTGCTCAGGTCCCACCGGGTCATGGCTTTTTACCTTTTTTTCGTGAGATGTTGACTTCTCCCAGTTGTAGACTGGCTGGTATACTGTTACTTCTACTTTTAGAAATAGTTGTATTTGCTGTATTTTCAAAATATATGTGGTTTTGGGAGATTTCCACACTACTCAGGCTGCCATCTTCTCTCCTCTCATGTATTATTTCTATTCTATTTCATACCCATGTAAAAATAACTGATCACAAGCTGGGACTAAAGATGGCAGCATGAGAGGTGAAACAGAGGCCTCCTCCTAAAACTGCATGTAATACAAAAACATAATTAATACAATTAATCCTGAAAGAGCAACAGGAAAAAAGACTGCGCCAAACTGCATAAATCTGGAGAAAAGAAGAAACCTCATGGAACAGGGTAATGTACCAAAGCAGTGGCCTGGTGAGACCCAAGCCCTTCCCCCACTCTAGCTCACCAGCAGAAGGAAGAGAAACAGAGTGGGGAGGGAGTGGAGGCATGTGACTACTGAATACCTAACTCTGGAGATCTGATCTGGGAGCACAAACCTACATTTCATGGTGTTTTCATGGTACTCTCGTGATTAGGGAGTTGGAAAGCTAAGACAGGCAGAATACCTGGAGAGACTGAGATTTCAGCCGCTTGTGGAAGGCAGGGATCCATATCCGGCTGCTCTGGGACAAAAGAAAGGTGGACAGTCTGAGAGACTTCCTAACAGCAAGAGGGCTGCTAAAGGGGCAAGGATTGCACAGAGCTTACTGCTCAGGAGAAAGGACAGGTAGACAAAATTGTCCAGGTGCACTCTGCCCAGCAGGTTGGGAACTTTCATGATCTTCAGGAGCTCCAGCTTCCTGGCTGGATACAAAGCTCCAAGGACCCCTCCATGATACACAGCCTACTGAGCCTTTCTCCAGGCCAGCCCCACCTGGCTCAAAAACCGGCAAACCCTACCCTGCTGTTAGGCCAGCCAGAGGGAAGCCCCATCTATAGCTACTACAAATGCAAAACACAGAGGCTTATACCTGTGTGCTGGGCCCACTGGTTCTGGCAGTGGAAACAGGCATAGCAGCCGGGAAGCAGGAAACAGCTCTTTCCTCCCACCAGGCACCAATACCACTCCCGTGCGATCCCCAACATTGCTTCAGGGACTGAGCAGCTCCGGAGAGGAGAGCTTCTGGGCACAAGAGGGCAACATATACATATATGAAACGCTTAAGGAACCTGGTCCAAAGTAAAATTGTGAATAAAACCCCTGGGAAAAATTCAAATGAAATCGACCTCATGAATTTGTCTAAAAGGGATTTCAAAATAAAAATCATTAAAATGCTCATGAAGGTGCAGAAAAGGGCAGAAGAGAGTGGCATGATGTATTTAATGCAATAAAGCAGAAGGGCCTTGAGCCAAGATTACTTTATCTGGAAAGATTATCATTTAAATTTGAAGGAGGGATTAAACAATTTCCAGATAAGCAAAAGCTGAGAGAATTTACCTCCCACAAACCATCTCTACAGTGCATATTGGAGGGACTGCTATAGATGGAAGTTTTCCTAAGGTTTAATAGCTGTCACCAGAGGTAATAAAACCACAGTAAAGAAGGTAGAACAGTTAATTACTAAGGAAATGCAAAACTAAATTAACTATCCCCAAAGTGAATCAAGGGATAGACAAAGAATACAGAATATGATACCTAATATATAAAGAACGGAGGAGGAAAAAAAAAGAGGAGAATAAAAGAGAACCTTTAGACTGTGTTTGTAATAGCATATTAAGTGACTTAAGTTAGACTCTTAGATAGCATGGAGACTAACCTTGAAGCTTTGGTAACCACGAATCTAAAGTCTGCAATGCCAATAAGTACATACCTATCGATAATCACCCTATATACAAATGGACTGAATGCACCAATCAAAAGACATATAGTCACTGAATGGATAAAAAGACAAGACACATCTATATGATGCCTACAAGAGACTCACTTTAAACCCAAAGACATACACAGACTAAAAGTGAAGGGATGGAAAAAGATATTTCATGCAACTAATAGGGAGAAACACACAGAAGTTGCAGTACTTGTATCAATAAAATAGACTTCAAAACAAAGAAAGTCACAAGAGACAAAGGAGGACATTACATAATAATAAAGGGGTCAATCCAAAAAGAAGATATAACCATTATAAATATCTATGTACCCAACACAGGAGCACCTACATATGTGAAACAAATACTAACAGAATTAAAAGGGCAAATAGAATGCAATGCATTCATTCTAGGAGACTTCAACACACCACTCACTCCAAAGGACAGATAAACCAGACAGAAAATAAGAAAGGAGACAGAAGTACTGAACAACACCTTAGAACACATGGACCTAACAGACATCTACAGAACTCTACAACCAAAAGCAGCAGAATACACATTCTTCTCAAGTGCACATGGAACATTTTCAAGAATAGATCATATCTTAGACCACAAAAAGAGCTTCGTTAAATTAAAAAGATTGTAATTGTACCAACCAGTTTCTCATACCACAAAGATAAGAAACTAGAAATAAACTATGCAAAGAAAATGAAAAATCCCACAAACACATGGAGGCTTCACAACATGCTCCTAAGTAACCAATGAATCAATGACCATATAAAAACAGAGATCAAGAATATATGGAGACAAACAACAACAATAATTCAACACTGTAAAATCTATGGGATGCACTGAAGGCCATTCTAAGAGGAAGGTATATTGCAATACAGGCCTACCTCAGGAAAGAAGTAAAATCCCATATGAACAGTTTAAACTCACAATTAACAAAACTAGAAAAAGAAGAACAAATGAGGCCCAAAGTCAGTAGAAGGAGGGACATAATAATGAGTAGAGCAGAAATAAATAAAATAAAGAAGAATAAAACAATAGAAAGAACCAATGAAAGCAGAACCTGGTTCTTTGAGAAAATAAACAAAATAGATAAACCCCTAGCCAGACTTATCAATAAAAAAGAAAGTCTACTCACATAAACAGAATCAGAAATGAGAAAGGAAAAATCACCACAGAAACCAGAAAAATAGAAAGAATTATTAGAGAATACTATGAAAAATTATATGTTAACAAACTGGATAACCTAGAAGAAATGGACAGCTTTCTAGAAAAATACAACCTTCCAAGGCTAATCCAGAAAGCAACAGAAAATCTAAACAAACCAATTACCAGCAACGAAATTGAATTGGTAATCAGAAAACTACCTAAGAACAAAATGCCTGGACCAAATGGCTTCACCACTGAATTTTATCAAACACTTAGTGAAGACCTAAACCCATCCTCCTTAATGTTTTCCAAAGAGTAGAAGAGGGAATACTTCCAAACTCATTCTATGAGGCTAGCATCACTCTAATATCAAAACTGGGCAAAGAAACCACAAAAAAAGGAAATTACAGAACAATATCCCTGAAGAACATAGATGCAAAGATACTCAACAAAATATTAGTAGACCGAATCGAGAAATACATTAAAAAGATCATCCATCATGATCAAGTAGGATTTATTCCAGGGATGCAAAGACGGTACAACATTAAAAAATCCATCAACATCATCCACTACATCAACAGAAAGAGGACAAAAACTACATGATCATTTCCATAGATGCTGAAAATGCATCTGACAAAATTCAACACCCACTCATGATAAAAACTCTCAGCAAAATGGGTATAGAGGGCAAGTACCTCAACATAATAAAGGCCATATATGACAAACCCACAGCCAACATTATAATTAACAGTGAGAAGTTGAAAACTTTCCCTTTAAGATCGGGAACAAGACAAGGATGCCCACTCTCCCCAGCATAGTACTGGAGGTCCTAGCCATATGGCAATCAGAAAACAGAAAGAAATAAAAGGCATCCAGATTGGCAAGAAAGAAGTTAAACTGTCCCTGTTGGCATATGACATGATATTTTACATAAAGAACCCTAAAAATCCACTCCAAAACTACTAGATCTAATATCTGAAACCAGCAAAGTTGTAGGATACAAAATTAATATGCAGAAGTTTGTGAAATCAGGTAAAACAATTTCATTCAAAATTGCATCAAAAAGAATAAAATACCTAGGAATAAACCTAACCAAGGAAGTGAAAGACCTATACTCTGAAAACTACAAGACACTCTTGAGAGAAATTAAAGAAGATACCAATAAATGGAAACACATTCCGGGCTCATGGATAGGAAGAATTAATATTGTCAAAATGACCATCCTGCCTAAAGCAATCTACAGATTCAATGCAATTCCTATCAAAATACCAACAGCATTCTTCAATGAACTAGAGAAAATCATTCTAAAATTCATATGGAACCACAAAAGACCCTGAATAGCCAAACCAATCATAAGAAGGAAGAATACAGCTAGGGGGATTATGTTCTCCAACTTCAAGCTCTACTACAAAGCCACAGTAATCAAGACAATTTGGTGGTACTGGCACAAGAACAGAACAATAGACCAATGGAACAGAATAGACAGCCCTGATATAAACCCAACCATATATGATCAATTAATATATGATAAAGGAGCCATGGACATACAATGGGGAAATGATAGCCTCTTCAAAAACTAGTGGTGTCAAAACTGGACAGCTACATGCAAGAGAATGAAACTGGATTATTGTTTAACCCCATACACAAAAGTAAACTCAAAATGGATCAAAGACCTGAAGGTAAGTCATGAAACCATAAAACTCTTAGAAGACAACATAGGCAAAAATCTCCTGAATATTAGCATGAGCAACTTCTTCCTGAATGCATCTCCTTGAGCAATGGAAACAAAAGCAAAAATGAACACATGGGACTACATCAAACCAGAAAGCTTCTGTATGGAAAAGAGCACCACCAACAGAACAAAAAGGCATCCTACAGTATGGGAGAATATATTTGTAAATGACATATCTGACAAGGGGTTAACATCCAAAACATATTAAAAAAGTCACACACCTCAACACCCAAAAAGCAAATAACCCGATTAAAAAAGTGGGCAGAGGATATGAAGAGACAGTTCTCCAAAGAAGAAATTCAGATGGCCAACAGACACATGAAGAGATGCTCCACATCACTAATTATCAGGGAAATGCAAATTGAAACCACAATGAGATATCACCTCACACTAGTAAGAATGGCCAACATCCAAAAGACTAAGAACAACAAATGCTGGCAAGGATGTGGAGAAAGGGGAACCCTCCTACACTGCTGGTGGGAATGTAAGCTAGTTCAACCATTGTGGAAAGCAATATGGAGGTTCCCCAAAAAACTCAAAATAGAAATACCATTTGACCTGGGAATCCTACTCCTTGGAATTTACCCAAAGAATACAACTTCCCAGATTCAAAAAGACATATGCACCCCTATGTTTATTGCAGCACTATTTACAATAGCCAAGATATGGAAGCAACCTAGGTGCCCATCAGTAGGTGAATGGCTAAAGAAGATGTGGTACATATACACAATGGAATACTGTTCAGCCATAAGAAAGAAATCCTAACACTTGCAACAACATGGATGGAGCTGGAGGATATTAGGCTCAGTGAAATAAGCCAGGCAGAGAAAGACAAGTGCCAAATGATTTCCCTCATTTGTGGAGTATAACAACGCAGCAAAACTGAAGGAACAAAATAGCAGCAGACTCAGAGACTCCAAGAAGGAACTAGTAGTTACCAAAGGGGAGGGGTGTGGGAAGGCGGGTGGGGAGGAAGGGAGAAGGGGATTGAGGGGTGTTATGTTTAGTACACAGGGTGTGGGGGATCACGGGGAAAACAGTGTAGCACAGAGAAGGCAAACAGTGAATCTGTGGCATCTTACTACACTGATGGACAGTGACTGCATTGGGGTGTGGGTGGGGACTTGATAATATGGGTAAATGTAGTAACCACATTGTTTTCTTCATGTGAAACCTTCATAAGAGTGTATATCAATAATACCTTATTAAAAAATTTTTTTAAATATAACTGATCACAACCAAATTCTTGTTAAAGTGAGTCCCAGATTCCTTATCATTATAGCACTCTAGGTAACCAGTACCGATTGTTAAACTGTGACTTGTGAGACATTTTTTTGCTACTGCTGCTTCCAGAAAATAAGTGAATCTGTATAACCGGGATCTTAGGATCATACCTCAGTTGAAGCTTATTTCAGTGCTAGATAATTCTAGTAGGCTTACTCAAGATGGAGAATGACTAACATCTTCTACATGATAAACCAGTGTGGGACAAACCAAGTACAGAGAAGAAGGAAGAAACCCTTGATGTGTGCCCTGAAGCCAGGCTTTGGGAATGTGAACAAACAAACCCTACCGCATCTCACGGGCTCCTTCCTACTTTAAGTCTTCCGGTTCCGATCACTGCATACAGAGTGACTCATCGCCTCTGCAATCCTTGCTCCTTCTGATCATTCATGAAGCATGACTCTGATACTATCTTATAATGAAATTACTTTCACATAAGTATCACCCCAAGCTGCATGGGCTCAGCAGGAAATTGTGCCATGACAATTGGTGATGTCTGCCATGGGCAAGCAGATATGGCATGCTTCAACACCCATCCCCCTGGCAATTTTCTGGGCACTTTTAAGTGTTTTGCAAATATAAGCTTATTAAACCCTCACCAATACTTTGAAGTAGATATTTTCTCCATTTTGCAGATGAAAAAACTGAGTTTCTGAGAGTCTACATAAGTCTCTTGGAGCCCCACCCCTCACTTTGTAAATGACAGAATTCAATTCAAAGCCTGAACTTTCCCCACCATACCATACTGTTTCTCTTTAAACCCCATTTCCTACACACTCAGTTTCTTGTGGGTAAGTGTACAAGTCCTAGTACAGGATGGGTTCCTGATTAACAGACTTAATAAATAGGAGACATGCCCATTTGGCACATAGCAGCACATAGCAACCTAAAATAGGGAGATTATTTTTTAGACAGCTGTGAAGCTGAGGGCAAGTCTGAATGACAGGAACAGAATTTTTAAAATGGCAGAGCCATGCTTGAAGATACACAAAGTATTTATGTCTATAGTGCACAGAGGGTTGTGGCCAGATGAACATGTCTTCAAGTGATTAACAGGAGCATTATTTTCAGTACACACAAGACAACATATTAAAATCCACATGATAATTAATCTATAATTTTTCATGGCAAAAACTTCATCAAATGAACTTTTAAGCATATTTACTCCATGCTTAAAAAGTTCATCAAATGAACTTTTAACCATATTTACTCTGTGCTTAAAATGCCTCATTGGATTGTCATGCATATCAAAGGGGGTAGCACAGCCCTAAACGATCTTCATGACTGACCTTTACTTCTAGGTCATCTCTACGTTCACTCATCTGACTAGCTTCACCTCAGTCATACCAAGTTTCTTAAAGCATCCAGATATCATGCAGTTTTACATCTTCTCTCTTCACATACAGCATTCTTTCTCCCTGAACTGCCCTTAACTCTTTGTTATTCTTTAGCATTAAAGTCTCACCTCTCCCAAACTCTTCTCTGATCTTCAGAGCCTAGTTAAAGGCCCTTCATGCATGCTCAGAGTAGATCCTGGATTCATTGGGCATCTTTTTCATTTTAATTGTCAGTTACATTTTCTCTCTTTTCTACCTGACCAAAAAAAAAAGCTCCTTGAAGACACAGACCACATCTCATTTATCACTATCACCCAGCAAGGTGTCTGGCACGTAATAGGAGCGTAATAATCATTTTCTGAATTAATGAATATCAATTTTGTTCCTAGATGACATGCATGTAAAGGAGATAAAGAAAAGATCAACTATTTGTCATTGAGGGGTCTGTGGAGAAGGCACATTTTTTTTAGGAGATCCAGTAGATTATCTCTAAGTTTCTATCAGTCAGTCTTGCAGAGACTTCAGTATTCACCAAATTGCATTCCCCAGTCTCACTTGCAGTTTTTGGTCACATCATGAGTTATGTTGAATGGAATATATGCAGAAATGAGGTAAACCCCTTTTCAACATGGCTAAAGAAAAATCTCCCATGTATAATCCTCCATTCTCATTTCCTATCTGATGTTGAATGATGCTGGAGCGACTTTAAAACCTCAATACAATGTAGCCACAACATGGAAGTAGCCTGTATCCCTAAGTCACTGCTTGGGTGAGAAATGGTGCAGAGCTGCCCAATTAGAAATTTCCACACTAGAGGTTAAATCACGGAGATGTGGGGATTATTTATCATGAGCAATAAAATCAAATAAGAACTCTATTTGGATCCATATTTCTCTTACACAATATTCTACAAACATCTGAAAATGAAGCTTTTAAGGCCTTTTAAGGGAGAATCATTCAATTAAGTAGCATTTATTAAATCTTAGTGAAACGTGTTCACGAAAGAGCAACTGGAAGTTGTAAAGGAAAACATTTCAGAATAGAGCAGACAGGATGCCTACCCAGAGGTGTAGTGTGGGGGGGGGGGGGGGGATCAGAGGTATATATACAAAGCAGTTTTGAGCCAGCCTCTTTACCTGACCCTTAAGGCCTGTGGATCAAGGGAGTCAGCAGAATTGCAGGTTGCAATTTAAATGAATCCCGAGGCTTATGTGGGTATGAAAGCCAGGACAAAGTATGTACGGCAGCGGAAGGAAACTACCCTTGGAATACTGCCCCCAAACGGACCTTTCTTCCCACCAGCGTGCCCCTGTTCCGATCCTTCCTACTCCTAACTTCTGTTTTCCTCCCTGCAAGTGATGGTGTTTCTGCCACTAAAGTCATGCTCTGTCTGTTGTAGTAGCAGATAAAGTGCAACTCTAGAGATATGGTTCCTGATAAACAAGGAAACCAGTGAGTGAGTACATTTCTATAAGCAAAACAACTTAAGGCCATTTGCTTTTGGTATCATTTCCTAAGGGATGACCTCAGTGATATTGTAGAGGACACTTGATTCAACTTCACTTCACTTTGTGTAAGATCTTAAAACAGAACGTGATAAAATGGGATAATGCAAAGCTGAATGGATATTGTAGGAACTTAGGAATTACCAGGTATGGTCAGATTCATAGCTTGGTATTAACAAAGCCCCAAATAGAGACATCACTCAATTCTCAAGAGTTCATCTCAAAAGGTTTATGCAGAGGATATCTCTTGGGGTGACCTCCCAGCTTTCTGTGATTTTGTCTTACTCAAGAACAGTTCTGTGGAAGCCATGGAAAAGTACTACTTAGATCTGCCTTGAGGGTTGTAACTGATGGAGAGCCCCAGGTGCTGCACTTAGGTCCACAGTAACACTCATACCCAAGACCCTTCCATGGGCTGCTCACAGCCAGTGACATGGCATGGATACTAAGGCAGGCTACTTCTTAAAAGGTTGCAAGAATTTTCTGATTCTTACCTTTGACTCAAGGACTCCCATTGGCTGGCCAAAACTTTCTTAATGGCACAGTCTTAGATAATGCCAGTCTAGACTTGCTTCTTTCTTTCTCTCACAAAGATAAGACCTGCATTATGGTGTCCTCTGCCCTTCCCCTTTATCCTTCACAGGTGTTTCCCCCAGTAAATCTCTTGCATGTCTAATGCTGTCTTGACATCTGCTTATTCAAGGACTCAAACTAAAGCAAGATCACATCTACAAGTGGAGTCCTAAGAACAGAGTCTGTGTTTCAGGATCCTGCCATAATTGCCACAGGACCGGACAACTGACCAAGTGGGACCATGGGATACTCAACCCCAGAAATTTGGGGTCAGAGGACAGAGATGCAAAGACTAGGGGAGATCAGGCATATTTAGGAGCTCCTTGGAGAAAAAGTCCATTTGGAGAAAAAGTATATTTTCATTTTTGAGTATTCCTTTAGATTTTTTAATTCTCCAATTTCCTTCCACTGAATTCTCTCTTTTCCTTCTTACTTAAGCTAGTCAGAATCAATTTCTGCTACTTGCAACTAGACAAACCTCAATGATTATGGTGACACACAGACCAGATTTTTCGTAAGTCTTTTATAGTGCTGCAAACTTTATCCGGATCCTTTCCTAACCCATTTATATATCAGGCCTCTGACAGCATCTCTGTAGTACTGAATTTTGTCCTCTGTATGAAATAGACTTTATTTTTAAATTGTGAAAATCTCTTTTTTTTCCAGTGTATTGAACATAAATCTAAAAGTCTTCTCAAAAATGAACCTGACTTACAGAAAGGACATTTTAATAGTTAGAAGTTATAGGAAAGGATTTGTCAAACATCATTTGCTAAATCTCACACATAAAGAGAAGGTGCTCAGAAACATAAACAAGGAAATTTTGTCCTACATTAGGCACTTAGTGAGGAAACTCAGAGAGTAAGATTACCTAAACTAATACATTATTTTCTGTCTGGGTCTTAGAGAAATTTTTACCTTTGAATGTTGAATTGCTAATAAAATCGAAACTTAGATAATGGGGAAAAAAACAGTACAAGAAGACACAAAGTGAAGCAAAACAGAAGATGCCTTATAGATTAAGTTTTTTGAAAACACTTTACACCTGCCCACAGCTCTCCGTCTGGCAGAGTCAGCATATTCCTCAATGCCCCAGAGGCACAGCAGCGGGGACTGAACTCATCAGAGCATAAGTGACGGCACGGCACTAAATCACATCACTTGTTCACTGTTAACCTAGGAACCAGAATCAGAGTTACTGGAACGCCAGAGTCTACAGAGGTTTACCCGTGGGGTAAGACAGGACACCCTACTACTGACAAGTATAGCTGCTGATGTGCGGACGGTTTTACAAGGAGAGTTTGCATTTCTTCACTTGGTTTTCTGAGTGATTCAGAAACAGATGGCAGAACTTCTAAGGATTGTTTTTCAAGACTCCAGAAATATTTTTTTTTCTCTTTAGTCAAATACCAGTCCAAAGACCATACTTAATGATGGAAAAGTGAAAAAAGTTATAAGCATAATATACCCTCAGACGCATGGAAGCTTTGTCAAATGAAAGGACATGTTCTAGATTTCCAATCAAAAGAGGCAATAAGCTGAGAATCTATTTGGCCTCAAGAGTTCCCGCAGGGGTTCACAAATGGATCTTCAAACACCAGGCAAGCTCATGATTACTGGTCTGAGTGGCAGTTTAGATGCACATACTTTATTACATGAATACGGAGCCCCAGAACTCTCCTGGGTAATTTCAAAAGCTGTTCATTTGGTTTAGAAACAGAGAGGAAGACAGATCATTAGTCATCATCGTTGCTTACCTCTAATGACAGAATTAAAGGGCACAATTTTATTTGTGACATGACTTACTTCTGCCTTAATCTTTTTAGAAGCAAAGGAAAGACAGCCATCGTGCTGTGGCCATTCCTCTCTGGGTACTCTGCGCAGAGATCAAAGCACACCTTTCCCCCAGAGGCCCAGGAACATACTCTCCTCCACAGAGGACATGGAGCAAGGTAAGGCTGCTGGCTTATCTACATGGAGCTAGTATGTTGGCCTGACTCTCCCAGGATTGCTACACTGCTAAAATTACTTCATATTGGCAAATAAGGTCTAAATCACAAAGGTTCCCTTCCCCACCTGCTTCATCATGGGAAGTCCAGACTTTCACCTCAGCCTCTTTCTAGTGAATGCTGGCAATCTCCAACAAATGCTTCTGTATTCTAAAAACCCATCTTGGCTTGGACTTGTCACTCACTAAGTCTGGACCACTGATTTCTTCTCTCCTTACAGGAACATAGCTCAGCGGCAGTTCATCCCTTCCTGCCAGCGGGTTCCGTGTTCTCTCCTCCCAATATTCTATTAGCAATTACATGAACAAAACCAAAACCAGAAAGCTTCTCAGTGACAAGCGATCATTCATAGTGCATTTAAAGGCAGTCTAAATCCAGATGGAAAAGAGAGATATATCAACCCACAGTAACAATGAGCCAACAATGAGAACGCTTCTTATAAGCCACGCTCCATATGATTTTTTCATTTAGTTCTTGCTACACCTATGTAAGTTATATACTCTTACTAACACCAATGTATAGATGAACAAACTGAAGTACAGAGAAGGTTAAATTATTTGGGAAAGACTAGTTTCTGACTGATTGTTCTTACCCTTGAGGCCTTTACAGGAATGGACTAGCCTGGGTTTTGGCTTGCTTAGGTAGCCTACAAAGTGCATTAGATCCACCTTAGTCCAATGGCCTCCTTGTTTGCTTACTTCAACAATACTGTATGTCCTCTTCAAAGAACACAAAACACACTGGCATATTAAGAAAAATCACATAATTAATAAATCAAATCAAGCACACATTTGAAAAGGAGATCTGCTTAAGTTTGCTTAATCCAAGTTTCTCAAACTTTTATGTCCAGGGACGCCTTTTTCCAAGGAACATCTATGAAAAAGATCTCCTAGAACACAGCTTGGGAAATCCTGTTCTTCAACACCATTTCGAGTTCCCTGAACACCCAGCCTCTCTTATTCCTCCATATTTTACTTTCATAGTTTCTGCATCTAGAAGGCCCATCCCTTTTTTGATGCCTGAAGAATTCCTGTAATTTCTGTAAGCCCATCCTATAAAGCTAAATGCAAGATGACTTCCTCTCCGAAAACTCCCCTCAAGGAGAATTCATCACTCTCTCCTCTAGCTCCCCACTGTATCAGCTACTTCCCTGTATCGTTAATACTCACCTTGTTTATTATTCCTGCTTATTTTCTGGATCCTCTGTTAGATTGTAAATTACAAGGGATCTGGGGTCACCCAACTCTGTGCCCTCCCATCACCTATTGCAAGACACAGGACACCGTAAGTGCTGGAAAATGTGTAATAAAGGAATAGTCTGTTCAGATGACATCATACTGAAATTTATTTCCATGCTATCCATCAAGAGGATGGGTGGAGAGTATAAGGAATATACAAAGAAATATTTACTCTGATTCAATTATGTGAAAAGTGCTTAACCTCCTTTTGTGAGAAGGTATAAAGGAAATAAAAGACACAGCCCAACAGGAGGTACTCTGGCCGGGACCTACCCACTCCGACTAAAATGCATTCAGCAGTCTAGAAGTGACTTAATGGGTAGTCAGGATTCCGAGTCAGTCGTTTCCATTGTGGCTACTGCCTGCCTCTAGAGACGGGAAATAAACAGCCCATCCCCAATCTACAGAAAACACGGATGCCTCTCAAACCACAAGTTTGCCCTGGACACTTGTAACAGTGATGCCAGCTGCTTATGCTGTTACTTTCCACATATTTTATCCACAGACAGGGCAACTTTAGGTTGCAGAAAAAACAGCTGAAGGAAGGCAAGCAAAAAATAAATGTGATCCTTTCTAATTTAGTGAAAAACATGAACATTTACATCAAAGTTCACAAAAAATGGGAAGTCAAGGAATTTGGGTCATTCAACTTCATACCATCCAGCACCTATCACAGTGCATGGAACATAGCAAGCGCTCAAAAACATGTGATAAGTGAATTTGTGAAATGTGTCAAATTAAAAAGTTTCAAGAGATGCATAAAGCAAGGATAAACCAACTACCTTGCAAGGCAGGCTTGAAATGAGAACTAGTCCTGGCTCTTGTCAACAAAGGAAAGACTGAGTAGGTCAGTCAGTGCTTCCAACTCTGACAGCCTGCTACTGGACCGGCAGGGCTACGTGAGGGGGGAAAGTCATACGGGGGAGGGTGGAGATCCATAAACAAAGTGTCTTGTCATTCAGCTGATCAATAGGCCACCTCACCAAGCTACCAGCCCGAAAGCTGTGTACTTCCATGAAAAATGATTATCTCTATCTCCTGCTCCTTTTACCAATGCCCATTCTCTCTCTAAGGTGAACATAAAAGGTTAATCATTTCTAGGTCCTCCAAAGCTTGGTAACTCTGTTGTGTAAAGAACTAGATGGGGGACAGTGATCTCTCACCAATTGGATTCTTTTAAAAAATTTTAAATCAATTCTAACTGATTTAAGAGTAACTAATTTTATTTTCCTAGTGTTGCCCAGGAAACACATCTGTCCTATAATTTTCTGCCCTTCTCTTCCCTGTTCTGTGTTCTGAAAGTCTCACCCCTGTGACTACATATCCTGCGTTCCTCTACCCTCTGGCTTCCAGTTTCATTTAGTCAGTGGGAGACACCAGGAGATCAAAAGGTAGGAAAGGAAAACACTCAGGGCATTTATTCCTGACCCTTCCAGCTGTACTGTGATTCTGGCAGTGGCCACAGGCTGCTATGACTACAGCTTTCCATAGCTCTGGCACCCTTTCCATTCCCTCTTTTGGCTTAGGGGTGGTACAAGAGCCCCACAGTTGGTATCATTGGCTGACCCACTATTTCTCATTGATTCCCATAAATCTTCCCCCACCAATAGGTTCTTCAATAAACTATTTTTAGTTAATCATTCTGAGTGCACCTCCTGACTGATACACCATGTTAAAAAGTTTCATTTTTATTCTAAGGGTATCAGGAAACCATTGAAGTGTTTGAAGCGTGGGAGGAGGGATGTGGGAGAAAGATCACAATTAAATTTGAGTTTCAAAAATATAACTCTGGCTGTGGTTTGTGAAATAGATTGGAAAAGATGAGAACACAGCTGGGTAGATCAGTTAGAGATTATTGTAGTGGTGCACAGGAGAAATGATGGTTGCTTGGACTATGGTGGTGTAAAGGTGAAGATGGAGGAATCAAGAGATGTTTGAATGTCAAATCAGCAGAACCTAGTGATGAATTAAATATGGAGAGAGGGAAGGAGATGAGAGACTGAGATGTCAAAATTCCTCATTTTTTTGTCTTTGATTATGCTATATGATAAATGTGGAATGAGAAGGCCAGATTTCTAGGCTAATACTCATGATGTTGATTTAGGTCATGCTCATTTTGATCTGCCTTTAAGACAGATACCTGAGTAGACAAATGCACGAGTCTAATAATCCCGGTTAGAGGTCTAGACTTGAGACGTACATTTGAGAGGTGTTTCTACATAGGTGTTAATTAACCCTGTGAATTATGGCCCCTGGGAATGAGAAGTGCTTTAAAGGTCCCAGATAAAAATCTTACAGAGACTCATTAGGGACCCTAAAAATGAGCAAATGTGAAGTAAAACTGCCAGCTCTTTTTTTATTGCCCAGAATCAAATGCAAATATCTTAATATAAAAATAAAAAAATTTAAATAATAGTTAAGTACATATATAATCTTTTATTATTCACATCCAATGCAAAATGTTTTAATACCTTATAAGAGGATGCCTGCTAAGTGAACAAAGCCATATACTTATATTCTCAAAAAACTTTATTTTTTACCCTGAAGTCCAAGGAGTTTATATTACACACATTTAAGTGAGGCTGTCATGGTAACTAACTGCAGAGGACTGTTACCATCATCTGTGTCATGTCCTAGCAGTATGGCCTAGGTTCCTATCTGTCTCACTCATTTCCAACTCAAAAAACAAGTTTTTGATCCGAAGTCCTTTCTTCAGCAATTACCAGAGAAACTTTCCTAGATTCTTATTTCTGTAGCCTCTAAGAATTTTTACTGGATTTGATCATGCTGTAGGATCTCATCTTATAATCAAATGGCTAAACCTGAAAGTAAAGAACAAAAACATCCATTTTTGTAAATGTAACCGAACAGGTATACCTTTTGGCACAAAATACACTGTTTTAGTTGTAAATGTACATTCGTGTACATATAGATACATATGTGTCCTGAAACATTTCATAAAACAATGCTTATTTTTGCCATTTGCAGTCCACTCTGAAATGTTCTATTCTATGCTACTCAGGTTTTTAAAATGCTCATTGAGATCTACAAGCTTGACTTCATAATCCATTCCTGGGTTACACACCCTCCAGGTTGGAAAACATCCTCTAAATCCTGCTTCCTCCACCAGTTCCATAGTTCTCTGTTTCACCATTAATGCATGCTTGGACTCTCACCATGAATGAGTAGTTGCCATTGACCCTTGCTAACTTTTGCCCCAGAGTCCGAGGTTAAAGGAGGAGGAAGACGGACTGAGGACTAAAGCAGCCGTGTGAGGCTGCAGCGGTGGGCGTGCAGGCGCCTTGCCCAGACCCGGGAACTCGTCATTTTGTCCACTCTAAGGAAGCTGGTGATTTCGTTGGCTCTATCAGACAGGCATGTCTGGGAGAAATTGTCGCCTGGGTTTAATTATAAGAGAAATGCTTCTGCTGAGCAATTGTTATTGTTTAAATTAAGGAGACAGTATTATGAGGATGACCAGGTTTCTATTTTCTTGTTGACTGCCAGAAACTTTCACAATCACAGTGTATATTCTCTTCATTTCTAGATCCACATTCCTTTCTTATACTTGTTTTTCCTCCATTCCTATCTATATGCTATTCTATTGTTTTATATATCTTTGAAAGCCACCTTATTTTTTTCTCTCTCTCTCTGGAACACTGCAGTGTGCAAAGGAGTGAGGGATGTAAAGAAAAACGGGAATCAGTGCACTGAAGGGGTTAAGAACATGAGCCCTGCAATAAGGCGGCCTGAATTTAATGCCTGACTCTTGCTCACTAGTGGGGATTTGAAAGAGGGAATGTTACTTGACCTCTTTGGGTGTTAGTCTCATCAGTTAAATAAAAGAAATAAGAAAACCTTCCTCAAATGCACATCATGAGGATTATAAGGTAATGCACATGAAGTACTTAGCAGAGTTTGTCACATGTAGTAACTGCTCAGTTAACATTAGCTCATTAACATTGTTGTAAAAACAAATGTATTTGAGTTTGTATATGACTATTTCTGGACACACACAAACACAAAGGCACATATCCCACTGGTATGCAGGCATATAGCATGAAGAAACATTAACAGCTCTTTATTGATCTGAAGCTACTAGGATGCAATAGAAACAGTGTCTTCATGACATACTAGTGCCTTCAGAAGGTTCATGTGGAATGTTTGCTAGCTAGCTATACTAATTTACCCTGTCTGCCATGACAGAATACCACACACTGGTGGCTTAAACAACAAGAAATTCATTTCCTCATCGTTACAGAAGTTAGAAGTCCAAGATCACAGTACCAGCAATTTGTTTCCGATGAGACTGCTTTTCCTGCCTCATGAACAGCCACCTTCCCGCTGTGCTCACACGGCCTATTTCTTCTCTAGGTGTTTGCAGAAAAAGAGGGATATCTAGAGACCCCTTCTCTTCTTATAAGGACCCCAGGTCTTATAAGGTCTGTGGGATCAGGGCCCTACCCTTATGATCTTAACAACCTTAATTACCTCCTTGAAGGACCTAGCTCCAAACACAGTCACATCAGGGTTAGGATGTCAACCTAAGAACTTGAGGGGTGGGGTGGGAGGACCCCATTCATTCCATAACAGTAGTCCTTGGCAGAAAGGAACACAGGAACTGTCAAGAGAGAGGAGAAACAAAAAGCCAAACTAGAGAATGAGATTTTTCCAGTGTGGAAGGGGGAGGATTAAGGGAGAGGCAAAGGGGTCACCTGGTGCAGCCTTGTGCACCAGAACAAACATTTCAGAGGAAGGCAGGGCCGCTGTTGACAGTGGCCAAGGCTGTGTTGGAAAAGCCCTGGCTATCCTCTATTTGGAAATCACAGCTTCAGATAATGGGAACTAAGCCGGAGCATTTCATGAGAAGAGGCATTTTCCCATGCCTTATATAACTGTTTCTGGTCAGGCCAGAAATGCCATGGGAACTATTTCTTCACGTCCCTGCTGCCCTAGGACCAGTCAAGTGTTCAGTGTCTCCTCAAACAGCCGCTCACCGTGTTGTCATTTCCTCTTATTCACTCATCATTAGCGAGGGCGTTTTTTTGAATTTCATTTGTAAAAATCTCTAGGCGCTGTCCTTTAGATGAAATTACAATGGGGAGGAGGTAGTGACTCTGAGCTAACAAAGTGACCAACCCTACAAAGTAGGGAAGGGTGTGTGAGTGTGTAGGCACAAGCAACAGGTCTTGAAAATTAGTCAGATTTTATTATAAGTAAAACCTCATACCAGTCCCTTACCTAAAATGAGTCAATATGGAAGCTTATATGAAAATCGTGAGTTTAAAATATTCAAGGCCCAGCTAAAATGAAGATAAACTGGGATTAAGATGGGACAATGACAAAATCTTTGTCTGCATGAATATCACACAACAATTTAGCTAATTGTTTCTACCTTAACCAACAACTAAAAATATACAGAAGATGAAGGTGGAGAAGGCAGAGTAGGAATGGGAGAGGGAAAGGGATGAAGAAGAGGAGCTAGAGGAGGAGGAGGAGAAGGGGAGGACGCAGAGGGAGAGAAACAAGAAAAGGACTAAGAGGAGGAGGAGGGAGGGGGGAGGAGAGGCATAAGGGAGAGAGGGAGGGGATGCAGGGGAAGGGGATGCAGGGATGCAGGGGAGGGAGAGATGGAAGGGTTGGAGGGGAGGGAGGGAGGCAGCGGAGGGAGAAGAGGGAGAGCAGAGGTGGCGGGGGTGATAAAAAGCGCTGTGGACAAGAATTAGGTGCACTCTGAGTTCTAGGTTCAATTGTTGCTCTGAACTTAGAGTCTCTGAACTTAAGTATGAATTTTTGATACTTTTGGGCCTCAGTTTCTCTGCATACTTAACAGGCTAGTTCATATCAGTGATTTTGAACTTTGTTGTTTATTTTTGTAGTTGTTCTTTTGCTCCTTTGTTTTGTTTTGTTTTGCAATTAAATTCTCCAGATATTCCTCCTTCTCTGTGCACCCCTTACTAAACAAAAGGTCACAGATACCCAGATGGAATTCAGATGAATCAGAACCCCTAGGCATGTAGAAGGGGTACAGAGCTCACTGTGTTAGGCAGCTACTGGCCCAAGGGACCTCAGAGAGCACTGGCAGAAATGTGGGTGCCATGTCTAAGCAACCCCCAACTGGACCCTGTCACCTGTTCCCATTCCTTACCAATTCTATAACAGGAAGTCTCACCCTGATGCCATTCACAGAGCCCACGCAGTGAGACTGCCTTGTGGAGCCTGTCCTGCCTAGTCCAGGTTCTGTGGGCGCTTCAGGGACTGAGATCCCCCATCAGGAGTCAGCCCACACTATACTGCATTGTGCTTTCTAAGAAACATCAAGATTACAGTGCAGTTTCAAATGTTTCCCAAAAGTTTAATATGTTAGTATCTATATCCTACATGTACAATGCCCCCAGCATGAGAGAGAAAGACACAGTGACAAGACACCAATCTCAGCTCAGGTTCAGATAGCTCCACACTGACTCGCTCTGCTACAGCACAGCCTGACTCACCACCACGTGGAAGAACCACGCTGAAGAATCTGGCCTGAAATTACTGCCGGAACAGTCCTGGGAACCATTCCACCACTGCCATTGTGCATATGCACCTCTGTGAAGCCTAATGTGAATGCTGAGTGCTGCAAGAAGAGCCGCCTAGGAATTCTGTAACCCAAACCTCAATCCGGGAGCCAGGCCATTTAACCGGTTGGCATCAAACTGTCCAGAAAGTGAACTAAATTTAGAATGTCCTACGCAAGCACTGAAGTTCTTTCCTTACTGTTTGGGTCCAAAGAGCTACCCTGAACATCATACTATTAAACAAAGCAATGTGACTGATGAGTAGCAATGGCCAAAGTGAATTCAGTTCTGGAAATGAAAGGGGCTCGGAGCTTCAATTAGCCCTGCAGCTGTCGCTCATGGGCGACTGACAGAGCCAGGCTGTACCATCAACACACATTTTAGAGATGTCTACAGGACTGCCCACGTTTGGCTACTCCTGGTCACACACAGATCAGCAGACATGGTCTTTTTGGGACACTTTTTTTTTAACCACATCAGATTAAAACCTTGTTCTCCAGCAATTTGTTCCCAACATAAAGTATTTCCAAGTCAAAAGCAATTATGTTAAACCTACCATCAGGCCACAAAAAACAGTAAACATGTGATATATTTAAACCATCATGCCTGCATTTCTCTTCTGTTAGCCTAAAGTAACTCACTGACTCCAAGTATTCCTTCTCCCCTTCAGCTCCAACATAGTACAGCTGCAAATGTGGGAAATGAGCATCTCTAAGCAAATTCCAAGATTTCAGAAAAGCTCACAGAAAGAGTATTCTTCCCCAAGATAAGACTGCAGAGGCTAACTAGCACATCCAAGGTCTTTGCTTTAAGCTGGAATGATGTCATCTTGGTACAGTAAGTATCCACAGTTAGATTTCATGCTGACCCAATGTTTTCATTATCAGATATCTAAGTCTTTGATTAGGAAAAAAATGATAAGCCATTTTTTTCATACCAACTGTAGTTGGGTAGATTATATCTTTCCAAACATGGGACTCAGGAGGGGACAATAACAAAAGGGGTCCTTGAGGGTAAAAATATTGGAAACTACTTAGAAATTATTCTAAGGAAGCAATCAAGAAAAATGTAGCCCCAAAAACATTTATCCCAGCCCTGCCTGTGATAAGAAGTTTAAAGCAACATGCAAGGTCAGTAACAGAAGATCTGTTAATAAGTTACGATATGCCCCTGCAGTACAAATACTAAGCAATTACTAAAAGATGCTGCCAATGTGAATTTTTGAAATAGAAAAAGTGTTCATAATATATTACCATGCAAAAAATAACAAGTTACAAAGCAGTTTAACAGTGAAAATAAACCTAAAAAGGGGTGGACTCTAGATAGCAGGATTGTGTGTCTTTTATATTTGACATTTGCTATCTGTAACTTCTAACTTTCCTATGTGCTTTTGATGCCAGGGTTGTTGTTCATGAAGCCGAAGAATGAGTTTAGCAAACATCCAAGGTAGGAGAGCAAGGTACAGGCTTTTATTTAGAAATAAAGTGAAAAGAAAGAGCTCCTGGCTCACACCAGGAGGGGACAAGAGAGCCCAGTGTGGTGTGTTGTCTAGGGGTTTTATAGGCAGATGAGGATTTTTTGAGAACATGAAAAAAAGGCTTAGGGGTGTGGACCTGAATTAACTTAACACAAGGAATTCCCTGCCCCGATCTCTCTCTGGGATACCAGTGTCTTGGTCTGGGAGCACATCAAAACGTGGCCTGCCCAAGAGTAAGTTAAGAATCCTGCTTCCCAAACTTCCTGGGTGTTAAAATCCAATCTTATCTTTAAGGTGGAATCTTTCCTGCCTTTTACTATGTTGTTTACAGCTGGGTCTGCATGCTAAATTAGTTGCCCAGTTTGCAAAACCACCCCATCAGATCTGAAAGAGGAAAGACAGCACATAGGCCTGGGCCTTTTAGCATGCTAAAGTGAATCTTACACATGATTACAAATGATTAGCATAATAAAATCATGGGCTACTCTTCTTTGTCTGGGGAACATTAACTGATCTCACTGAAGAATGACCCTAGAGCTTAATGTTTAACACAGAGGTTTGGTAGGGGGTTTCCTTGCATGTAGTTACATTTCTCTGACTGCAAATATCCTGCCTTGCTTTTTCTGGAGGCCCTCACCCTATTCTGTCTAAGCCCACGGTCCCTGTCTCACTTTTATATAAGGAAAAAAATGAAATGAAAGATAAAAAGTTAATGCCATGATCAGCAGAGAAAGGGAAATCATGATGCTGAACAACAGATTTAGGGTCATCAAAAAAGCAAATAAAATAGAATAAAAGGTTGTTGAACTAAATACATAGTGAATTTGAGAAAATCCAAAGTACTGAATCTGGGCAACTGTGGGTAAAATTGCAATATTTCTAGAATCTCACCTGGCTTTAGTTTGTCTCCATGTCAATAGTTGTTTCCAAGGGGTGGAGAGAAGTAGGCCATCTCCATATCAATAGGTGATTACAAGGGGGAGCCAGGGCATGTCTGGACTGGAGGGGTTGGCTGGGGTCTCTTTTTCTGCAGCCAGGTCATGAGAGAAACAAGCGATCAGAAGTGGATGACTGCTTGTAAGCAATAAACAGATTTATAAGTCTGGGGAGAGGAAATCCCAGGGCAAAATACCTCTAAAAACCAAAATCAGTCAAACGGAGAAATGAAGTTTAAAATTCGTTTATTGCTTACAAACTGCAGTCTGGCCCATCTCTCTCTCCTGCTCCAGCAGCAGCAAAACCAGCACTCCCCTCACCTCTCAGGTACAGATAAGCCCTCCCTTGCTCAGGTAATTACTCATTGATAGGGAGATGAACTTCTCTCCACTCCTAAGGAATGATGCAAATGTACTAAAGCCATACTTCTTTCCACCTCTGAACGCCTATTGATATGCAGATGTGCTAAAGCCAGGCGAGATATTCTGGAAATATTACAGTTTTACCCACAGGGTTTTTCCCACTTTATTTCTCCCTTTGACCGATTTCGCTTTCAAAGGTATTTTGCCCCGGGATTTTCTCCAAGAGTTACAGCAACCCATGTCTTTGCTCCGCTGGTCCAGAATTTTTTCCCCACAGCCCACTCCTACTCTAATACACATAAGCCTTTCTCTCACTTCTCTAGCTCTGCCTTTGGAAAATGCCTTTGTCATTTTCAGAATCTCATTAAACGTTCTATTGTACCTTTTTTCAAGTGGCCATATTGGCCTTTCCTTCTAGCTTTTTCCTTTTCTCCCCTTTTCTCCAAGTAGTGTGAAAGTCCTTTGTGCACAGGAAATGCCTTATAGTTGGTGTTTTTTTTTCCTGTGGGCCTCATCCCCACTTGGGTTTCATTACAAAGTGGAACATAACCCATCCAGCATCTTACAGAGAGTAAGCCTTCAGGAACACCTGTCCCAGTTGTCTACTTGGCCTTTTCCTTTTTTACCAGACTACAGATTTCTTGTGGATGTTCCTGTCCTGCTCATTGAAAGGGGGTTTCTTCAGCTACCCGATTCCCTCATTCACGAAGAGAGAACACGAGATCTCCAGCAGCGAAGTTTATTGCCTGAAAGACAGAATGGCGCCTCTAAAGGAGAGAGCAGCAGTGGCAGCAAGAGGGAAGCTGCTTATAAAGGAAATTGAGCGGGAAGTTGCTCCCGTGGCTTCTATGCATTACAGGTTCAGGAAGAGGGGGTGCTGATTGGGTGGTTTAAAACAAGTATGTCTTGCACATTTTCTATAGGTTGAACTCAGCTGGAGGCGAGTTGCCGGCTGATGTAACTTAGAAGATATCTAGGTAAAGAGAAGTAGATACCTTTTATGGTAAGGGCAGGTTACTTCTGCCCTTTCCGGTCGGGTGCCTGGTCGTTGCTAGGGAAACTATCTAGAATGAGGGTTACTAGAACAATGGGTGGGTTTTCCAGTAAATAGAACACAGTTTTCTTAGAACTAGGGTGGGGTGAGGCCTTGGGGGGATTCAAGGCTGGGGTTCAGCTGCTGTAGGTGATACAAAGGGGGGGGCTTGCTATGCCCGGAGGTAGTTCTGGGTTCTAACACTTATCTTCGTACCTCCTTGTGTGCCTTATGTTAACAGGCACTGTGGGGAAAGTGGGGTTCCTCTGGCCAGGATCCTCACTGAACTTAAACCACCTGATGATGTAACTGGCCTGTTGCTATGTTACCGCTTCCACACCTTTAGGCAATAAGCCATGATTGTGTTAATATAAAAAGCTCCGCCCAGTGCTCTTCCCGCGATGGGGTGGCAGGGCTGCAAGGCTGTAGGAGACCCGAGCAGAGGCTGGAGTGGTGGCAGCGTTGAGGACAAAGGCCCAGAGGATGGCTGTGCGGGACGACTGTGCAGAGAGGCCCAGAGGACGGCTGTGCAGACAGAGGGGCCCAGAGGCAGAGACCAGTTTGCTGCATCCAAAGCAGCAGTGGTAACACAGAGTCGCTCTGAGTGAACGGGATTTTAGTGACTGACCTGCCACCTGGAAATAAAGTTGGGTATAACCTTTTCACCCCAAGAATCCCTTGCTGTAAATTTCTTTGGTCACAGTGAATCTATAGTGAACTTGCCTGGGGCTGAAACTCATTTGCAAGACAGGCACACAGTAAGAACCCAGAGGATACTGGCGAACAAAATGAGGGACCAAATTATGAGGAGTGACTCTGCCTTCTTTTATGTAACTAGACAATTCTAAGCCACTTCTGTATTTCTTTCGCTCAGAAGTTCTCAATGAGGGGCCCGTTTTGCTCCCAGGGGACATGTGGCCATGTCTGGAGACATCTTGGAATGTCATGACTAGGAGGAGGGGAGATGTTCCTGGCATCTAGTGGGTAAAGGACAGAGAACAGACTCCTTCAACAAACAATTACATAGCTCCAAATGTCCAGAGCACTGCATTTGAGAAATCCTGCTTTTGCTATCGATGTACCTCTAAAGCCATCAGCACACCAAACTCCTCTTTTTCTCTCCCTTTACTGCTCCAACACACACATTCATAACTTTTAGAGAAAGAGCCTACAAGACTAAGACTAGAAATCTGTAAGCCCATCTGGGCCCACTCTTGTCATCCACTTACTGATGGATAAGACCTGCCCCACCTATCCCTCAGGGTTGTTTTGGGGGTAAAATAAAAGAATAACTGTTCAAATGCTTTTAGAAACAGATGGAATATACTAAAAAGTGCTGCCAAAATACATACTGAGAGGAAATGGGATATTTAGTAGAACATGAATCTCCCTCTCTCACCAGTAAACACATTTAATTTCTATTCTGAGTCATCCAATAAGCATTTATTAAGCACTATCTATGTAGAATAAAAAAATGTTACTAGATTTTTGATAGAAAGAAATCTTGTAATTTTACAACATGAAGGTAAAATTGTAATCATTTATGAGCTCTAGGCAACTAGAGTTATTTTTGTTAAGCTGGAAAATGCTTTCCTTATGTCTCTATATGGGCATGAAGAAGGGTTACAGGAAGTGTGGCTGAGTTAAAGGCAGAATTCATCACCACACCCATGTAATCAGTGATCATTTTTGTTAAGGATTTTTCCGAAGTCTTATTTATTTACATGAACTCTGCCTCCTTTGGTTTGGTTGCCAATATCTAACGCCCTTGAATTTCTAGTCTATAGATCATGTGTGTTGAAAGCTCAATTCCAAGGAACTTCTCAAAGAAAACATCAGAATCTTCTGAATGAACAGAGTTCTCAGAACTTAAGAATTTAGATCTTAAACAGAACATAACAATGTTGAAAGGCATGAGCAATTGTTTTAATATAAACCAGGTACACAAAGCATTGATTTGCTCTGCCAGGATGGTCTAAAATATGCATGATTGTGTCTCAAGGAGTGTCCTGCCCACTAATGCTGTAACTACAGCACTCTGATGTTATGTGCATGCTTAAGAGACATGTTGCATTTTTCAACTTTTTCCTAAATTTATGGCCAAGGGGTTTTGCAAATTGGGTCCCCATGAGAAGATGAGTCAGTTGGGGAATTCTAGAGGAAGAATAGTTGTTTTAAATGCCTATGAGAAAACAAAATGACAAACACACTTATGACAATATGAGTCAAAAGTGTTGCTGTGTGAATTGATAACTTTGTAACCTGTTCAATGAATATTTATAGAATGACTTTTATGTAAATATGGCAAGAGTAAGGTATTGTGTCAGAAGCAAAGAAGTAAGAAGGAGTGTGCAAGCTATCTGGAAGCATTACATACATGAAAATATGTCATCTGAAATGTGTCATCACACAACGAATGAGATATGCCAAGTGAGCAATAGTCAATAATTTCTATCAGTGAGAAGAAAGATACCATGAGATACAGAGTGACAGGAAAGGAGTTTTGGGGATAAGGGACTTGACCTTGGCCTTGAGTGACAGACAGACTAGTCAAGAGAAAAGGAAGGAAAAGGAAAACATTTTTGGGAGGAGCACTAATGAGAGAAAGATACACAGGTAGAAACTAAATTTATAATCATTTCTGAGCTCTAGGCAACTAGAGTTATTTTTGTTAAGCTGGAAAATGCTTTCCTTATGTCTCTATATGGGCATGAAGCAAGGTCACAGGAAGTGTGGCTGAGTTAAAGCCAGAATTCATCACCACACCCATGTAATCAGTGATCATTTTTGTTGAGGATTTTTCTGAAGTCTTATTTACATGAACTCTGTCTCCTTTGTCTAAGATGTTATGCTACCCTCTATGGATACAAAACTGAATTAACAATGTACTGCACCCTCACAGAGTACACAGTCTAGTCTGAGGACACAATAACAAATACCAGTGCTATACGCAGCGATCTCTGAAGTGATGTACAAATCCTCCAGGGAATGTACAAGATGATATGTTAGAGTACAGAAGGAAATAACTGATTTTCTAATTATATTTTTCTTAACTTAATTATTTTAATTTGCATATGTTCCATATGTATAAAAATATACTTCTATAGTAATGTGTTTATGTAATTTATAAATATACATATATTAGGGATGAGTGCTTAAAAATTGCTGATAATAGTGAAAGATCAAAAACTAGTGGACCTAGCTGTAATGTTGTACCTGTCACACTGGAAATGTAAATAAACCCTCTAGGAATCCAAACCCCTGAGGTTGGACAATGTCCACATGGTACTGGAGTAGGGGTGAGGGCAAAGGGAAGTAGTGGGAGACAGACTAGAGAGGGGCTGATCTGGGACTACACTTAGGAATTCGTAAATAGCTTGATTTCGTGAGAGCAGGTAGTGGGTATAGATAAGCTGTAGGGCGAACTGAGGCTGTGCAAGGGCAAATTCTCACCGTAGAAGAGAAATGTTTCATTCCAAAACTTGACAGAAATTCAAGATAGAAAAGAATTGGTCTATAAAAAGGTCAAGGCTGTCTGATTTTTACAAGTTTGCTGAATTCTAAACAGTAAATTAAACATTCATGGTCCATACCCTTTGGAACCTAATATCTGCAAATTAAAATTTTCTGTTCAAGAAAGAAAACTTCCTTTAAGAAACCACATAAGGCTGAACTCCTCTAGCCTGTTACTTCTAAATTAGCCACGCTCTGAGCAGAAGACACGCCAAGGTTAAATCATCCCGGGAGTCTAACAAGGTCTCCTTGATTTTCCAGGGCAAAGATTATAGACACATTAACTCTCATTCCTTATACTCAATTTAGGTATCTCTAGTGGAATAGTAAGTCCCCCATCTCCCTGGTTTAGCCCTCATGTGTACGTGGGTGAAAATCAGTTTACAAAATACTGTATCCCAGCCCAGAGGAAACACTGCTGACAATTTTACTTTGTTGCCATGGACTATGAGAAGTGCTAGAAATGAACCCTGGAGACAGAGAGAAAGCACAGAGTTGGAGATACCATTGTGGCAGTGCATCACAACTTTAGAATAATTATGTTGTGCCAATGTCCTGTTGGGTGTTAGGACACAGAAATAAATCAGTGTCACTGTGGCTGCTGGCTTGCATGGCTGCTGATGTATTAAAAGCATCATATTCATTGTCCTTTAATTCCAACCAGAACTTCCAAACCTCAGAAGCGCAATTAGAATACAGATTATCACTAAGGAGAAGGTTGTTTTACCTGCTAGTATACCATGAAATTCTTTTGGCTGCTAGTAAGGAAAAGAAATTAGTTTTATGAGAGCTTTAGGCTATAAATTATTTGTGGTCTCAGTAAACAAAATGTTAACAGATTGAAAAGAAACTCCAAATTATTCTGGGATGAATCCTTGAATTTTCTTGGCTTACCATCAGGAGAAAATGTTTTCTAAGAAAAATGAAATGTAAATAAATCCTTGGTCATCATAACATAGGTAAAACTTTCACACAGAGAAGTTGTACTAAGATTCTTGCCCATCACACCTCACAATGAAGAGGACTCTGAAATTCATCAGAGGTTCCTATAAAAATAGAAGTGGTTCTGATAGACTGACTCCCTTTCTCAATGTCAAATTGGAGTGAGTGAATAAGACCTCACTGGGGAAAGTGAAGAACAGCACAAACGAGAGTTCAGAGCTGGATAAGAGATGTTTCAGTTTGTGTAAAATGGAACTCTACAATAAGAAGAAAAAAATTATAACATGGAGGATTATTTAATCCAAAATTTTAAAAAATGATCCATTACCTTTAGCTAATTAACATCTCTAGACAGAGAATGCTTCTTAATTTTTTAAAAATAAGAAAAAAAAATCCAAATGCTTAGACTATACTGCTCCCAGTGATAAGATTTGGAAAGGGCCATTTATCCTTGCTCTTAATTCAAACAGCACTTTTGCTTCATTTATCACCTGTCTGAAATTTCTTGAATGCTTTTCTCTAAGTGATAACATAAGAATCCATTAGTGTGTCTCAAAGACAGCTGGACCACCCTAATAATCTACTAGGGGATTCAAAAGTTATATTTAATCAAATGCAAGCTCATCTGGAAAAGTTCTAAGTTCTGCATTAGAACACATAATAAATAACAGGCTAGAATTTGGCACTTTCCTTAGTGGGGCTTTGGTACCATCATTTTCTTTTTCCTTTTAGCCTCAAAGCAGTTTCTTAGACTTCAGGTTGCTTATCTAGGTTAGGGGCTACAATTATCTGGGCTAGTTGTATAATTGCTAGCTATCTGAGGAGGTTACATTATTCAGTTCAATATATAGCAGTGTCACATTTTGCAATTACCAGTATAGATGGATAAGCCAACTGATGGATGGGCAAAGGGATAGATGAGTAAATCCTGTTAGTAGCATCATAGTTTGTGTACTTACAAAAAAATGAACATTCATAAACTCATTGTATACCTACAGTGAGTATATTGTTAGTAATGTGTACTCAGCAACCAAAACCACTTGGTCTTTACTTTCTCTCATTCAGATAAAATTTAATTCTCACTTTAAATGAACCATATCTGGAATATAGAGTGATTTAAATTTTCCAGAAATATATCTTCCAAACAGTATAGTATGGATAAATTTACTATAATTAGTCAATATTAAAAAAAATTTTTCTACCTTGAGTGAATGAAAATGTAATGTACATCAGCTGTGGGATAAGAAAAAGGATCCAAAACAGACTATTAATAGCAAATGTGTGCTGTTCACGGAATCTATGAGCTGAAATATCTTTAGAAATAATCTAAAGTCCCACCTAATGCAGAAATTCCCCGTAAGGCATCCTGGGTAGGAGAGTGGTATCACCAAGAAGCCAACGCAAGATAGGTTGTTCCTGAAAACAATCACATGATCATCTCAACAGACTGAAAAGGCATATGACAAAATTCAACAATCATCTATGATAAAAACTCAACAAATTAGGCATAGAGGGAATGTATCTCAACATAATTAAGGCCATAAAAGACAAGTCTATAGCTAACATTATACTCAATGGTGAAAGGTTGAAAGCTTTTCATCTAAGATCAGGAACAAGACAAGGGTACCCATTCTTATGACTCCTATTCAACATAGTTCTAGAAGTCCTACCTAGTGCAATCAGACAAGAAAAAGAAAATGTATCAGAATTGGAAAGGAAAAAGTAAAATTGTCTCTATTTGTAGAAAACAGATTTTATATATAGATAATCCCAAATACGCAACCAAAAAACTGCTAGATCTAATCAATGAATTCAATAAAACTGCAGGATACAAAATTAGCATACAAAAACCAGTAGCACACACTAACTACAACATTTCTGAATGCTGGCATGGATGTGAAGAAATGCACCTCATGCACTGTTGGTGGAGTTGTAAATTGGTACAACCACTATGGAAAACAATATGGAGGATCCTCAAAAAATTAAAAACAGAATTACCATATCATCTAGCAATTTCACTACTAGGTATCTATTAGAAGAAAACCAAAGCACTAATTTGAAAAGATATATGCACCCCCATGTTAATGCAGTATTATTTATAATAGCCAAGATACAAAAACAATCTAAGTGTCCATCAATGGATGAATGGATAAAGATATGATACACACACACACACACACACACACACACACACACACACACACAATGGAATACTACTCAGCCATAAAAAAGAATGAAATCTTGCCATTTGTGACAATATGGATGGACCTTGGGGTACCATGCTAAGTGAAATAAATCAGACTGAGAAAGACAAATACAGTATGACTTCATTTATATGTGGAATCTAAAAAACCAACCAACCAAACCAAACCAAAATGAACCCAGACTCACAGATACAGAGAACAGACTGGTGGTTACTAGAGGGAAGGAGGATGGAGGGGGGGCACAATGGGTGAAGGGGATCAAGAAGTACAAGCTTCCAGTTATAAAATGAGTCAAGGGAATGTATGTACAACATGAAGAATACAGTCAATAATACTGTATTAGCTTTGTATGGTGACAGATGGTAACTTGATTTTGTGGTGATCATTTCATACTGTACACAAATGTTGAATCACTATGCTTTACACCTAAAACTAATATAATATTGTTAGTTCAATTATACCTCAGTTAAAAAAAAGAAGTGGTGATATATATGCACACACACACACACACACACAGAATGGAATATTATTCGGTCACTAAAAGCAAGGAAAATCTACCATTTGTAACATGGATGTACCCTGAAGGCATTATGCTAAGAAATAAGTCAGTGAAAGACAAATACAGTATGATCTCACTTACATGTGGAAAAAAACCCAGAAAAACAAAAAACCAAACTCATAGAAAAAGAGATCAGACCTCCAGTTACCAGAGGTAGAGAGGGGTGGGAGGAGAAACTGGAGAAAGGTGATCAAAAGGTATAAACTTTCAGTTTTAAGATGAATAAGTACTAGGCATGTAATGTACAACATGATGACTATAATTAACACTGCTGTATGATATATAGGAAAGTTGTTAAAGGAGTAAATCCTATGAGTTCTCATCACAAGGAGAATTTTTTTTCCTTTTTTCTTTCTTTTCTTTTTATTGTATCTATATAAGAAGACGGATGTTAACTGAACCTATTGTGGTATCCACTTCACAATATATGTAAATCAAACGATCATGCTGCATGTCTTAAATGTACATACTGATGTATGTCAATTATGTCTCAATAAAACTGGGAACAAATTAGAAATAAAGGTGAGAAAGAAAAAAATGAAATTGAAAAGAAACAAAAGAATCCTAAAGATCCTGGACAGATGGTTATTCTGTCTGTGAAAACTTACCAGCCACCAAGAAATACCTTGGAAGGCAGTTCATTCACTGTGGAAGTCTGTTTTCTCAAAACTCTTTCTTTCTAGTGGAATGTGCATTCTTACACCTTCCTGGTTGTCTACCAGTCTACTAGATCTGTGAAACTATTCTTTAAGGGACCCAGGCTTATATCAAGTTGCCACTTTTTTAACTGTTCTGTCCACTAGATATGAGGACAAGAACAGATTGGGAGAGTCAAAGAAACTCCTCAATATCAAAGTTATCATCCAAAAACATCTGCAAATCTTATAAGGCCTGCTGCTTCTAACACTGTGACATTTAACACAGGGATAAATGCAAAGCTGTAACACAATTCAATAAACCAATTGCATAAGAAATGGTGAAAGGGTTCTTTTAGCTACTCGGCTTACTCACTTGCAAAGAAAGACACGAGAACTCTGTCAGTATGGTTTTATTCCCTGTAAGACAAACAGGCCGAGTGGCTGTCTCAAAAGAGACAGAGCAGCAGTGGCAGCAAGGGGTGGGGGGTTGCTTATATAGGAATTTAGGGCCTTGGTGAGCAGGATGGTGGCTTGTGACTTCTGAGAAATAGAAACTGTTGCAGATGATAGGGAACTTAGAAACTGCTGTGGGGGACTTAGAAACCGCTGTAGACGATAAGGGATTTTGCTACACTCGGGGGCAGCTGCTGTTCAAGGCTGTGTGTTAAAGGGAACCTAACATTCCCGCATTTTGTTTTATTTATTATGCGAGGTGTAGGGAGGAGGAGCAAAGTGTTGGATCATCTGGCTGCTTCATGTGGGAAGAGGAGCAAAGCAGGGTGCAGGGGATAGGGTTGAAGTGATGGCTTATCTGGCTGCTTTGTGCAGGAAGAGGGGCAAAGTATGGCTGATGGCTCAGACTTCTGTCAGCACTGTGTTGTCTGCTGGCAGGATCTTTATTCCGTTGGAAGGTGGTGGTACACTTGCATAATTAACTGATTGATTGTTTGGTTAGTGATTTTTGAAATTTGAGTTTGAATGAGGTTTTTTAGAAGATTAATTAGACAGGGAGCAGAGAGTAGGAGAAGGCAGAAAATGATGAGAGGCATGAGGAGAGGAGGTAGGATGTCTCTCAGAGTTGATCTAAGCCCAGGGTCCCTGTCTCATTTCCCCTCTACAGATAGAGGCTCTAGCTGCTGCTGGGGAAAGGGGGCGACGACTGCTCTGGCTGCTTCATGCTGATAGGGAGTGCAGTAAGGGGTGCTGCTAGGTCTCTACCAATGGTTGGTTAGGAGGGCCTTGGAAGATGGGAGTTTCCATCTTGGGTTCTATTGCTATCACTATTTGTAGTTTCATGGCTTCTAGGCGAGATAGAATAAATCATGTTATTAGGTTAAGTAGTAACATCTGGAGTTGGATTTTCCATTCTGGAAGAACAGACTTGACAAGGAGATTAATGAATGCATGGCTGAATATGAGGATTAGAAAGAGTAAAACTCTAATTGAGAATCATAGCCAGATATCTTGGGAGAACTAGAATTCTGGATCTAGTCTATGTCCCAGTGACTAGTATTAGGACTCAGCAATTGGTTACATAGGCTCTTTTAAATGTGCTTTGCTGGAACTTTTTATAAGGAAATTCAGATTGGACTTTAAAGGCCTCTCAAGGCTAGAAAGCCAAGCCAGACTTGCCATCAGGTTTTTCCTGCAGTACCTGTAGATTTGGGTGAATGCCTCTCTTCTTGAGGTCCCCAAGACATTCTGAGGTTCCTTCACCTGCCAGGAAGTGACCTTCTTTACTCACCTGGTAAGGCTGCTGGGAACTCTTTAAGCAAGGTACCAGGCCAGTTCTTCCAAGGGGCTTTGTTGGCTTTATAAAGTCAACCTCAGTTCCTTAGTGCTGTCTGTTAATGAGTTTACACATGTAAACTCTCAGGAATAACATTCCAGTCAAAGCTTTGGTAATATAAACTAGTGTTTTTAATCGGTCTTTTTACAAGGAAAGCAGATTCTTATTGAACTTATGTAAATAAATATACTGCTATGAAATATAAAACTAGTCACTGAAAGTTGTTAAATTCTGGAGGGATCAGGTAGAGAGAAAGATAAATGTTTCAGTTTTGCTTACAAAGGTATTGTCATTTACTAAGCTGTTGTCAGCTTAAGAGAAAACGCTTAAAACACTTTATTAGTAACATTTGAACTTCTTTAGTTTACTTAATCTTATGTAACATGTTTTGTTGAGGTCTAGTTGTTTACTAGTTTAGGAGTAATAAAACAGTGATTATAAATGACAAAAGATTTACAAATGACAGTGGCTAACGATCTGATGAGAGCTTACTATAATACAGTTGACATAAGGAAATTTGGATATTTCTGCAACACAAAACATTTAGTAACAAAGTTTAGCATCATTCTGATTGACAGTGCTTTCCAGGTAATTAAGCTAATTATATATCAGATAAATAAGCTGAATTAGCTAAATACTTTCTCTAATGAGGAGAAAAATTCTTCTGACATGTTTCAGGGGCCCTCTGGAAAATATCAGAGTTAACAGAGGTAAAAGCACTTTTTTGAATTTGATTTTGGAAAGTTGTCGGAAGAAAGTTTTCAAGGCATTTGCCTAAATAGCCTAAATACAATCATAAGTCACTATGAAACATATGTCATTATTAACCAGAATGACAATAAAAGACTTTAAAGGCAAATACAGAAGGCTACACAGTTGTTAACAAGACTTAGCTTTTAGTCATTTTAATTACTCTGACAACTCACTGAGACTTTAAGCATGAGAAACTGCTTTGATAAAAATAATTAGAAAACTTTTTGAAATTTTTCAACATTAAGAGCAGGCTAACAGTTTAAGAAAACTTTGTCCTTTTAACTGAGAACAAAATTCTAATTTTGCTGTGTACTTGATGTTGAGACTCATTTGCTTTAATTTCACATAGCATGACTGTATTAATTCTTCCCCAAACTTTCTACAACTTTCTTTTACATGCAGAGTTCTCCCTCTTTAAATAAACAGCTGTACTTTAGAAGTTACTTTCTTCTACCCTCAACAAAATGAATTTTTATTTCTTATACCTTCTCTTGTTAAACACATATCTTTTATAGCAAGCAGAGATGTTTTCTTTATTACTTTAAGTAGTTTTATTTAGAACTTAAAACATTAGGTACTTTAACTTTCAATGAACACTGAAAAATAGGCTATTGTAAACTGTAACACCAGCATTCCTCAGATTGATACATTTATGAACACTATTTATCATTTCTGAAAATGTGCCTTACAGCACAATTTTTTACTGAGCATAAAACATCTTCATATAACTTAGCAAAACTCTAAGAATTTTGGTTACCACAAAAATTGTTAGGCTGTTTGCAGATATACACACTGTTATACCTTAATATATTATTATTATTAAGATGTTCATTTGTTATACTTGTTTATGCACTCTTTAGTAACTGTGCTAAATGCTAGATTACTTATAAAACTTTTACTGAACATTAGACAAAGTCAAGCCTCTAAGCATTTTATTCCTGAAAGATTTAACAGATAACATCAACATAAATGACTTAGGTAAACTCAGGCAGCTGATAACTATAAGGACATGTCTGTTTCAGTTCAACTTAAATTAGCATTAATGCTTAATATCTTTTATTAGAATTTTCTGAATGTTTTAGAATGCCCAATTTTCACAAGTGCTTCTCTCAAAATTTTTATTAATACCATCCAGAGGTAGAAAAATATTTTTCTTTACACACTTAGACACACAAACATACAGATTGAGACATAATGACTACAGTTAGCAATACTTTTCCTAAAAGAACATATACATAGACAGATAAACTGATATAAAGATTTGAGTTGCTGATATTGAATTGCTTTCTTTCCTTTTAGCTCATTTGACTAAAAGTATCTCAGTTTTCAAGAATACACTCTGAAAGGCAAGGAGTTTACATAACTGGGTTAAGGTTTGGATGGCTCCAGGCTAACAGGGCCGATGAAGACTCTGAACTGATAGGGACTGTGTTGTCTAGGTGGCTGGAAATGAAATGCAAGTAGAATTTTAACACTAGTCATTTAAAGCCAGGCTGTATTGCAGAAGATAAATCTCTCTCTGGGATACTGGCATCTTGGTCTAGGAGCATATCAAAAGGTGGCTTGCCCAGCCTCCAAGGTGGGCTGAGGTATTGTCTGTTTGCTAAAGAGTAAGTTAAGAATCTTGTTTTCTAAACTTCCTGGGTGTTAAAATGCAATCTTATCTTTAAGGTGGAATCTTTCTTGCCTTTTACTATGTTGTTTACAGCTGGGTCTGCATGCTAAATTAGTTGCCCAGTTTGCAAAACTACTCTATCAGATCTGAAAGAGGAAAGACAGCACATAGACCTGGGCCTTTTAGCATGTTAAAGTGAATCTTACAAAATGATTAGCATAATAAAAACATGGGCTACTCTTATTTCTCTGGGGAACATTAACTGATATTACTGAATAATGACCCTAGAGCTTAATGTTTAACACAGAGTTTTGGTAGGGGGGTTTTGGATTTAGATTGGTATGCTGTAAGAGGGCTTGCATGAGCCTGTCTAGGAAGGCTGAAGGGTTTTCGTCTTTATTTTGGACTTTTCTCAGTGGGGCTAAGAGGTGAGTTTTCGTGCATCTACGAGTGATGGGTGGACTGGGAGGCAAGGGGACTGAACAGGGGTCAGGGTAAGGAGAAAGCGGGGGAGGTGACAAGGAGGCTGTGGAAGGAGAAGAAGGGAAGGTTGGAGGGGTGAAAGTAGGTGATGTAGAAGAAGGGAGGGTCGGAGGGGTGAAGGCAGGTGATGTAGGAGATGGAAGAGGGGGGTATAAGTTGTGGGTGGCGGGAGTAAGGCTGGAAACAGGAGTTGAATGTGAGACTAGAGGCGGATGGTTGTGTCCCTGTGGCGGGAACAAAGGCAGGTGGGGAAGGGGAATTGACTGAGCTTTGAGCTCCTGAGCGATAAGGGGGGAGTTAATCTGCAGGATATGGGTCTAGGGAGGAAGGGTGAGCACTTAGAGAGCTTGAAAGGACAGCAAGGACATGTTTGGGGTGACAAGAGCTACATAGAGATGGCTTGTTTTGAAGATAGAAGAAAGCTTGAATATGGGGAATTTCCTTCCATTTGCCTGAACACTCACAGAAGTTGTGGAGGTCCTGAAGGACTTTAGGGTCTAAGGACCCATATTGAGGCCAAATTGTTTTATTGTCTAAAGGATATTGGGGCCAAATCTGGCTGCAGAACTGAATTAGCTTGGAGGGCTTTAGATCTGGATGTAGATGAAGAGTTTTGAAATTGCTTAGGAGGCAGCTGAGCGGTGAATCTGCAGGGGTGGAGGGGGACGCTCCCATTGTGACTCTTTCGTGGAGTTGCTGCAGCACACCCGGGCGTCCCTAGGGGGCTCAGAACTCCAAAGAGTAACCCAACTCCAAGTGAAGGGTCGTCACCTCTGTCACTGGAGGGGCACGCTTGCCCTGAGCAAGCAGCAGTTGCCTAGCGCTAGGACTTTTCAGCTATGAGCCCGACTATGAGCCAGTGGAACAGAAGAGTCACAACGAGGGCAGTCTCTCACCTGCTGGGGACGAGAGGGACTGGGGCGTCACTGACCTGCCTTGGGCCTACTTGGGGTGTAAGAGGGATGGGAGAAACTAGTGGACTGGGGACGTTACTGACCTGCTGCGGGTCTAGGGGGCAAGTCTCTCACCTGCTGGGGATGAAAGAAACTGGACTGGGGGCAAGTCTCTTGACTGCTGTGGATGGGAGAAACTGGACTGGAAGTGACTTAGGAGAACAACCATAGCCAGTGAAGGTCGTGCCTGGGGGCGGTCCGCCACCTGCAGTGAGGCCACGAGGGTGCCGGACACTCAACGGTCAGCCCTCAGGCGCTCACAGAGGCATTTTAGTCACTTGATGGGGGAGGGTGACTCACTGCCCCTTTGGCGCGGGTGGTGGATGCTGGAGAGGCGTTCAGGGAGATGGAGGGTGCTGAGGAGCCCCCGTGTTCGGAGGGGCCAGGCGCTATCGGATTCCCGGTGCAGCTCGAATTCCTAGGGAAGAGCAGGCGACCGGGAGATCGTAAACCGGGCGGAAACACCAATGAAAGGGTTCTTTTAGCTACCTGGCTCACTCGCTTGCAAAGAAAGACACGAGAACTCCGTCAGCGTGGTTTTATTCCCTATAAGACAAACAGGCCGAGTGGCCATCTCAAAAGAGAGAGAGCAGCTGCGGCAGCAAGGGGGGGCTGCTTATATAGGAATTTATGGCCTGGGTGAGCAGGATGGTGGCCTTGTGACTTCTGAGAAACAGAAACTGATGCAGATGATAGGGAACTTAGAAACTGCTGTGGGGGACTTAGAAACCGCTGTAGACGATAAGGGATTTTGCTACACTCGGGGGCAGCTGCTGTTCAAGGCTGTGTGTTAAAGGGAACCTAACAAATGGACAAGAGATGTGACTTAGCAGAGACATGTAAAAACTGCTTTTCTTTCCATTTAGACTTTAAATACTGAGACTGCACCTAATTAAAAATAATTAATGAGAAACTACATATGAGTCAGTAGTGTGACATGGCCAAAACAGCCTGAACGATCTTAGCTTCATATTAATAGAAACATAATTTTCTTGAAGGAGGGAGTGAAATTATCACCTCTTTTTTTTTTTAATCAAGATCAAAATGCATCCTTGAACTCCACCTTAGAAGTCTTTGGATAAAATGAATGTCCAGAAGAGAGCAATCAGGATGGCAAAGGATCTGGAACCATATCAGATATGAAAAGGAAACTGCAGTCGTTTAACCTGGAGAAGGAAGACTAAAGATTGTTTGTGGAAGAAGAGTTGGCCTCAGAAGCAGAGAACCAGGGACACAGATGAAAACTACAGGGAGTCAGAACTCTGCTCACTGTAAAGAAGGGACTTCCTAATACAGAAGCTGCTCAGAGACCACAGGGCTGATTTATCAGGGATGGGTAGTTTCCCAGTACCAACGGTGCTCAGGCACTATCAGTTACACTTATGATGGAAAAGTAGTTGAAGGAAAGCAAGCATTGGAGACAGAATCAAATGTGTATTGAATATATTTACCTGACAGCTACTGATCATCCAGCCTCTGCTAAAAAGTCAGATAAGAGTGCTGAAATCACAGAGTTCATCACCTAACTGGAAGGGGGTTGGATGAAATAGTCCTTGCATTTCCTTTTAGTCCTGAAATTCTACGATACTACTAGTCTAATATATTCAATTATATATAATATTACACAGAACTGGGAAAATTTGTCTGATGTAATGTTATCAATCCTTTTGGGGAGAAAAGCTTTTCCTAACATTTGATCTTTGATTCAACATTTACTGAGTGTCAATTATGTGCTGGGTACTGAGGTGCCACATATGGAATAACCTACCCTAAAGAAGGTCACCATCTGTAATTTTAACCACGTCTTAAAGCCTGTTTCCTCCCATATTTTGACCAGTTCAGAGTCACAACATTAGTACATAAGATGACCATTGACTCTCTCTTCCAAACCAGGACATTTTTGAAAGTGAAAAGCGTGTCATTAATAATTGCATTAAGACAACAGATGTAAACAGGGACTGTACAAACAAACTAGGACATCTGGTCTGGTCATCCTATTAATAAGTTTCTAGAGCAGAGGGAAGCCCAGGCCTTCCAAGACTGTGAAGTTGAATATGCAGACTGAGTGCCAATAGGTTCGTCAACACAGCTCCTCCCCACTCCTGGAGAGGGCTCCTCCCTACTTTGTCGGCTCCAGAAATGTGACTCTTAGTCACTCTTGATTCATCCACAGGTGGCCGCCAGACCCGATCAGACTATCCCTGAGGTGTTTTTAGAACTGGCCCTGTCTAGAAGTGAGAACCACGAGATACAAAACTTGACTGCTGTCGGTGAGAGCGATCTAAGTAGTAGAAATCCTGAAAGAGCCGAGCGGTGCCTGATCCCAAAGTTTCAGTCTCCCTGAACCCTCTCTCCACTGCGTACCAGTGTGTCCCGTGATTTGGTGGTTCAGTATTGAATAAATATTTATTTCAGCAATATACCAATATTCTTCTAATATTTTTCCCTTTTTACTTCAGGGAGTTTGAGTTGGATTTATGGTACTTTCAATCCAAATTGTACTGAGTATTCCAAGATGCAGAGAAGTAATTTCAGTAGAAAAGATAGTTCCTGAAAAGCTGGTCACGTGACTTACTTGTAGGACGGGCCTTGTTCTAGTTCCCAGCACAGAAGATATTGAAGCAGTTCTGATACTTGGCCTAAGTTCCTCTTTGCTCTTCATTCATCCCCAACTTTGAGCACGTCTGACAAATGTGCTTTCACCTGGCCTCTGAAACCCCCTCATTTTTACCAGCAACTTGTGTCTCTAGGCAACTCTGTTGGTTCTTGTTGTTGAGTTCTTGCTCTGGTGATGTGTTCTCTCCTGGGTCAGGGTCCCTGCTGTGACTTTATCCACTTTCTTCCCAAGGGACTAACCCCTTCAGCTGTGGACATGTCCCTGTTACCTGAAGGATGTACATTAGTCCTTACCGTACCTGCCCTCTCTCTAGTATTAACACTGCTGACCATGTATTCTTTCTTGAATTTGTCTTTTTTCTTATTCTTGTCCCACTCCTCTCATAAGCATTTCTCAGTGTTTTCTGAAAACATCTTTGTCTTCGTCCACTGCGAAAATGCTAGGGATCTTGGAGAGACCATCTATTTCCTCTTCTCCTCTATTCCTTCTAAACAATTTAATTGACTCTCAGGTTATCAACCACCACCAATAGGTTGATGACTCTTGATTCTATTTTTCCAGGCCAGCTCTTCCTTAAGCTCCTGATTCATAAATCCAATTGTCTATTGGACATCTTCTATGAGTACCTATTATATGAATCCAACCTAAACCATCCAAAACTGAACTAATCTTTTCCACAAAACTTTTCCATTTCTGATATTCTCATTTTCTTCAAATACCATTCCTATCCACCCTAGCACCTGAAACAGAAACCTGGGAGAAAACACCTAGTTCCTTCCACTCCCTGGCACCACATTTTAGAAGTCACCATGCCCTATTAAATTTTACCTCCTAATAATACTTGAAGCTGTCCCTACCTCTCAATTCATACTACCAATGCCTTAGTTAAGGTATTTCTCCTTTCTTTAAGTATTGCAATAGTATCTTGAATGATTTTTCATCATCCAGTCCTACCTCTTTCAAATAACCTTCATGCTGCCGTCACAGTATTTCTAAAATACTTTCAAATTCAAAACTCCTCAATGACTATTACCTACAAAATAATGTACAAACTCCTCAGGAAGGCATGTGAAGTCCCTCTTGATCTGACCTAGCCACACTCCTTAGACTCCTGTCCAACACTTCATCAGCCATAGGTGGAAGGCCGCCACACTGAAGAGTTTGTCTTTTTCTTAATGGGTCAGTCCCTATTATCCTTCCATGAAGGTCATAAAAAGCCATGCAGTTCTGCTTGGTTCTTTTGGAATGCTGACTCCCAGTCTGTACCCTCTTGAAACCCATGCTGTGAGAAGCTCAAGTCACATGAAACAGCCACATGTAGGTAATGCAGTCCCAGCTGAGCCCAGCTGCCAAACATATTAATGAGGAAGCCTCCAGATAATTCCTCGCCAGCTGTCTGAGTCACCCAGGTGTCCGAGCTGAAGCCACAGACATCATGAAGCAGAGACACACATTCCTGCTGTGCCTTAATGTGAATTCCTTACCCACAGAATCAATGAGCATAACATGATCATTGTTTTACATACTAAGTTCGAGGCAGTTTGTTATGCAGCAATAGATAAATGAAAACACCTTTTATATTATCGCTTAGCCACCTGAAACATTCAATTCTAGGATACTTCT